>JANRMT010062854.1:109627030-109672911 GCA_026402145.1 Polypterus bichir lapradei | reverse complement strand
ATATATATATATATATATATATATATATATATATATATATAATATATAAACATTCAGATCACAAAGATATACATACAGAACATACTTTAGAATTTTTAGAATAATAGGCTGTTGTAGAATAAGTTAAATTATTTTTGATTTAAAGCATTTATGCAATAACTGATAGACTGTCAAGATATTTGTATATTTGCTTTTTTCTCCTTTTTTCATTTTTGTTTTCTATTAATAAAATAGAGTAACACATGTAGGAAGTGTTAAATAATACAGATCATGATTTTTTCCATCTGAGCTAATAAGCGTAAGCCATCATTTTCCTTGGATTTCCTCTTTGAAAAGAGGTTGTCTTGGGAGTCTTCTTTCAAGGGTTATAAAGTAAGTGACTGGAAACTGTTTGAGAGCAATGAATGAGGCCAGTCACACATACGCTGAAAATGTGCTTGCATCACATTTAGAGCATTGCCTGTTACACTGAAATTTAAAAGTTAGATCAAACAAGGTTCAATTCTCTGATAGATGCACAGTGCCACCCTGCAAGTAAGTAAACAAGTAAGTAAACCTTTGAATGTAATTTCACTGTTGTCTTCTGCATCGAAATTTACTTTGAATTGCTTAGTATAGTATTCACAGGATGTTCCAAGGGGACATTCATGCTTAATGACCAAAGAACCTCATTTGACTCTTGTTGTCAATCTCCTCCATTAGGGAAAGACAACCCTACAAAAGAACCCCAGTGTGGTCATTTGTACTATGTACTCTTTGGGTTCACTGGTCAAAGCTCAGGGCCTATACTTAATGGAACTAGTTGTAGATTAATCAGTACATCAAGATCTTCATCTGAGAACTTAACTGGTTTCATTACCAGTATTGTGTATAATACCATCAATACTGGTGCCAAAACATTAACTCTTTGAATAATCTCATTATCTTCGTTCATGAATTACCTACTGTAATTTCTTCCACTTGGGTCAATTGCTTATTCTACACTTGCAGAGAACGATTCACTCTTTCCTGGAAAAGAACTATAACTTCAGAGTTTAAAATGGATATTCTCCTGCCAATCACATCTGTTACAATTTCTTTCAGCGTGGACTGCAGAATAGAATAAAAAAAGATCATCCTCTGCATGCAGTAAAGTAGTAGCCCTAGGGCACTTTAACAAAGATATAATTTAATGCCAAGAATGGAGACACAACTCTTATTTTACACTTTTTAACAAATTGGCAGTAACAACAACTCCACAATTCCAAAAGACACCCTAAGTTAGACCTTTAGAAACTTTTTTAAAGTCCCCAAGACATATTTATGCAATACTGGCAAACTTTTTTAATTTCATAAACACGGATAACAAACAATTAGTCTAATACTCCAATACAATCTGCCAAGCTCTTTTTTTCTTTTACTCCTGCATAGGCTTTCATGAAATGGAATGCTGGGCAGTGTTGCACCATGCAACAAGAACAAACCCACTTGTTTATCTTTTTTAAAAATGTTTCTCACCACACCAGTCTAAAAATACAAGACTATCACCCCCTCCTTCCTTGCTACATAGCAGAGGTAGGTAAATCTAACATACAGTCATTCCTAGGACCCGACTTTGTATTTCCAGCCATATTTTATTCCTGAAGCCTTACCACTGTAGAGTTCCTCAACCCATTAATGGACAAAGGGCATAACAACTGCTTCTGGCTCTTCTAAAGTGTATCAATCCACTGGTTTCAGAATTTCACATAACATGTTAAAGTTTCACCACCCTTGGTGGCTACAGTTAGGGCAAAGTTCTTAATCCCTTGCTGAGCAAATAAATTGCTTTACCAAATCCAAAATCATTCATGTTATCTGCTGCAGAATGCCTTCTTACTTTACTGGTACCTCTCAGTTAAATTTGGAAACCCTCCTTCTAACACGAGAATGAGAAACTGGAAAGTCAGCTGGCAGCCCTGAATTAACATAAGGATGGTGAAGATCAAGAACAGAACTTGGGGTGCTCAGTTGATGCTAGGGCTGACAGCATAGATTTCAGAAAAGGTGGATTGGAGCCCAAACAGTGCTCTTTCATGAAGAGTTAACACAACTGGTGGTGACACTTCAGAGGTGGCTTGTGACTCTGAGCTGTCTTCTAACATAGATTAAGGTAGACAGTGATACAAGGCAACTGACTTACAGCAATGACATCTAAGAAGTGAACAACCTCTTTTAGTAGTCAATTTTTTATTGGCACGAAAAAATGTAACATAGAACTAGCATTAGTAATTTTAAGAGGAAACATAAAAAAGGATAATCCGTTGTTGAATTGCCGCAGTCTTATCCAGTTTGTAAGTGATGCATTTACTACACCAGATACTGTTCATTATATTTTTCTTCTGACACTATATTTCACTCATTTTGATGTGTGGTAGCAAAGCAATGGTGGTGGTGTGATGTCTGAGTTTATGCAAAGGCAGCTGCAGTTTCAGACAGAACAGGGGTATTGAAAGGTCCATTTCTAGATTAATTTAACCATTATCCATTGGGTCATGTGTGATAAAATAATAAAGAATAAAAAATATGCATATTAAGCCAAAGAGATTTTAGGCACATACAATATGCACAAAAATTCATCTGATATAGCTCATCCTATACCGTTCCTACAGGAACTGTTGCACCATTAAAAAAGCCTAATTATGAAGCATCAATTAAACATTTAACCTATCTTACAGAGTGTATCTGGCCTTTAAGTAAAACATCTAAATAAATAACTACTGGGGAAAAAATCATATTAAACCTAAAGCTGAAAAGCCTTTTAAACATACAGTGATTAAAGTAAGGGAAAAGGGAAAGAACATAGTGTGAAGAATGGGATGATTCTGCTACACTTTTGTGTGCCAAAATAAAAATTTAAATAGTTTATATAGTGTGCATTTTTAAGTATGCATTGCACTTTCATTCTTGTTTGTCATAGCACAAGAGAGTGGCAACACGTTGCATGCTGGTTAGAAATGCATGTAATGATTTCACATGAACAACAGATGACTTGACAGTTGGGTAGAATTTAAGAAAGTGCTGTATGTAAAGGAAAACCCTAGTCTAATGGGTGTAGATATCATTCTTTATGGTCTTCCTGAAATATTCTACATCACCCTTTAAATATGGATATTAAAATATGGTTGGGATATGCTTAAAACTTCACTCTGACAGAAATGACTAAAGCTTCATTAAAAAGACACACTTCAGACCAAAGATTATAGTTGAATCATGACAACTCTGGACATGATGGCAAACACCTCAAGTAACTTGAAGGTCAAAAATCACAATTCCAAAACTTCTTACAGAATTTGAAATGGAGCCTTTCCCTCTGTCAGCAAGGCAAAAACAAGGGGCTAAATGGAAGGTGGGGCCTTATATAAAGAGGATCACTTTCAGGGCTCATCTGAGAGAGGGTACTGGCTCTAATCCTGTCCTCACCTTTTCTCTCCACAGTACTGAGAAGATGCCCATTGAGGTCAAATGTTCCCAACTCCTACAGAGTCCAGCTCATAAATTCCAAGCTGGCCGGAAGGTGTAGTCATAAAGCTGACCAAGCAACTCGCAAGATGGAGCTCCCTGAACAAGCAAGAAGAAAGAGTAATGCCTTGTAACTGCAAGCCCCAGAGAGTCTATTTTGTTAAAACTGTTTTTTGTAACTTGCACCATCAGATTCCTTTTTTATTTCCTTAAAAAATAACTTTGAAGTAAACAGAGACAGCTGGCTTGACACCCCAACATTTATTCTGTGAACCTGTCATTTTTTGCCTGACCACAAGACATAAGCATTACATAAGTATGTGATCCTAGAGTTTGATCGATAATAGTGTAACACTCCCTCTGTTTATCTTCACAAATATTTTTGAGTGTTCACAGACAGTGAGCATCATATATGTGTGATGTTAGATTAACAGTTTGGAGTGGATGAGAGCCTTAAATGCTATGAGTAGACAGTAGTAGTCTTTACTGTGCATCACCAAATATGTAAGTACATGCAAATATATAATTAGAATAATTCAGAAAAAATGAAAAAATAATTAATGGCAAAAATAATGTAAATTGCGAGCCAGAAAGGCATTGGAGTACTGGTGCAGAGCACTTTGAACAGTTCTCGCTTTAAACACAAATATAGATTATACCAATGTGTACAGAATTAGTACACATAAAAATAGATTTGTTAAAACACACAAGACCAAGGCAGAGACTGATTAAACATAATTGGAAACCAACGATATCTGTCCATTAATTAATTACTGAACTATGGCCACTTGACAACAGAGGAAATTAAAATTGTAAAAGAGAAAGTAAAAAACAAAGTCACATTCCTGGAGACCTTGGCCAACTGGCTGTCTACCCCCTCCTGGGCATTCACTAGGTGAGTCTGTGCTAACCATCTAATCTGATGATAGATACTTTCCATCTGATGATTCCAATGCTCCTTCATCCAAGATGACTTTTCTATATGCAGGAGAGCATCCTGGCAATAGAGGATTGGCACAAAGTACCACATCCTGATACCAAGGACAGAAACAGAATAGAGGAGGGTTAGTAACAGTTTTAAAATATTGTGACACTTACATTTCTATACAAATGACTAAGAAACTGGAATGTACACACAGCTAATCAGCAGCTCTAGTCAGGGTATGCTAGACTAAAGTAGTGAGTCTTCATCTGGGATTTAAAAGCTTTGTAGCCTTGTAAATAAAAGCTCAACCTCCCACTGTTATTTTATTAATCCTTGTAATAATACGTAGGCCAGCATCTTGAGATCTCAATGTATGCTCTAGTTTGTTAAGTAATGGTAAGTTCAGATAAGTAAGTAGGACCTTGACCATTTAAGACTTTATCTGGTAAAAAGAGGATTTTGAAATGATCCCTAAGCATAACTTAGATTCAGTGTAAGGACTGGAGTTATGTGTTTGTATTTTCTGGTATGTGTAGTAATTCTTGCAGCAGCTTTTTGATTTAACTGAACGCTGCATAAAGAATGATTTGAATTGAACACCACATTGCAGTCATCACTCCTACTAGAAATAAATGCATTAATTTCTCCTGCATATTTAGAAAGCATCTTAATCTTCTAACATTTTTAAGAGGAAAAACATATTTTGGATAGTTTTATAATGTGTGCTTTAAATGATATGCTAGAGTAAAAAATAACACAGAAATTGTGTGCTGAGTCAGTAAAACTAAAGGTGATTCCAGCTGAGTTAAAGAGTGACAGAATGTTGTTGCAGTCAGCATCATTCCATCCAATAATTAACATTTCTGTTTTATCTGTGTTCAAAGGCAAGTAGTTCTCATTCATCCACTCCTTTAACTCACTGACACAATTAATTAAGTACAGCATCAGAAAGACATTATTTGATCCAAATGAAAGATATAATTGGGTGTCATCTGCATATGAGTAAAAATGTAATTTAGATTTTTTTAATGATAAATCCCAATGGAAGCTTGTAAATTGAAAACAGCAAAGGTTCCTGTACTGAGCCCAGTGGAACACCACATTTAAGTATAATGGTGGAGTACTGTCGGCACATTGCTGTATGTAGTGGTATTGATTTGAGAAATAAGAACTAAAATGGGAAATTCCAGTGTCTGTGAGCCCAATGTTATTTTCCAGCCTGTGTAGTAAAACAGAATGGTCAATGGTCTCCAACACTTCGCTAAAATTTAACAACATAATTACAGTGGAATTTCCTTCATCAGAGGAAGTCAGAATGTTGTTTATAATAAAGGTTAGTGCCATTTCTGTACTATGACTCGTGCAGAAGACAGACTGGAATTTCTAAAATAAATTGTGATGTGTAAGGTGACACTGAAGCTATCTGGCAATTCCTTTTTAGAGTATTTTAGAGAGAAAGGGTAAATTTGAAATGGGCCTATTACTATTAAGTGTATGTGGGTCTAGCTCTGGCTTTTTAAGTAATGGTCCAATAACTGACAATTTTAGCTCTTCAGGAAGTGCACCATTCAGTAATTGTAATATTGATAATGCTAAGAATCGATGCTGCCAGAACATCAATTGAGCTTTTCGCTAGTTTAGTTGGTACTGGGTCTAAACAGCTCAAAAGTGTTATTAATGTTGTTATCTATAAATCTAGAATTGTAGTCTGAGCAGGCTATAAAGAGAGTTTTTTATACATTTTAACATTCTCTATCCATACAGTTTGTAAGCCTAACCCTAACTTTGTTACTCTCAACCTATGCTCCAGTTTTCAACATTCTAAAACCAGAGTTGCTAAGCACTTTAATGACTTTTGTTTTGTTGGGATCTACTGTATCCAAAGCCTCTTACAGAGTCATTTTATAATTTATTAGCTGATACAAATTATTTTCTACAATTATGCTCGAGTTTCTCAAAAAATATGCAAATTTTGATGCAGTTATAATGTAGATGTCACAATGTTCTTGTTTTAATCTGTGAGTATACTTGTAAGGGCAGAACCACATCAAAAATAATTAAGCATAATAACTTAATTCAAATTTAAATTAAATGTAATATTTACATTTTGAGTCTGAATTTTGTAAGTAATAATTAGATCTAATGTATGTTTATAATATTGCTGGAAATACCGTCCTGAGTTTAACAAATAAGTTAAACTAGACTAGACTAATAATACAATTGTGCTTGAATCTGTTTTAATATTTAATACGAGAGCTTCAAATGATGTAAATTCACCTACATTTTTAGAGGTATTTTGCAGTTCATCACTTAGGCCACGTCTTTGACCAGTATCTCTTGATTTATGAAGGAATGTATAACCATTTGGTGATGCATCAGCTAAGGAAATAGTGTCACACCTACTAAACCAGGTTTCAGTGAGAAGATACAAATCAGATTTTGTACTATTCTAGATTGCGTTCTCTCTTCATGTTTTGTTCTCTGGATTTCCTTATTCTTGCTTTGTGAAAGGTTCCATCACTGGATTGGGTTTCATGGTTTTGTTTTCCATAGGTATGTCTGACCTTTTATATGTTTTTTTTTGGAGGACTGTTGTCCTTTTTGTGCTTCATGGTTGACAGGAAACTCAAGAGGGATTTTATATTACTGATACATATTCATTAGTTAGGTATACTGGAGAAATTCTACAGAATTTCCGTGTTTAAGATTTTTTATTCTTAGTCAATGGATTTCAATTTGCATTCATTCAGTTTTTCTGACTGTCTCATGACAATTATGCTATCTTCAAACCACAATTATGAAAAAATAATAAATAAAGATATGTTTAAATGTTATTTTTGTAAAATATAGACAACTGTTAAGCTAGATATTAATAGCTGGTCATGTATTTAGCTTACATTACCTGAAAGAATTATTGTTGACAAATTGAACATACTCCTTAATTTTTTGTGTCTTTTTCAAAATACTTATTTACATAAATTAATAAATCTGTTTAAAATTAGATACAATTGCAATAACCTTTTGTTTGGAATGCAAAGAGTTAATAGAATACAAATGCATTACAAAGGAACATGGCACTACCTAACTTTTAATTCAGCTACTGGGTTGTGAATATGCACTATTTAAGAATTTAGATGGAAGCAGAGAGGAATTCAATTGTTTTAGCTTGTCCAGCTTTATGACAGAAATCCTTTTTATTAATTCTTCGGTACATACTTTGTGCACCTACTGCTACCAACTACAATCAATTAAGCAGCATAAAATGACACTTTAAGTTTGTGATGTTACTATTCATAATAAACATCTTTTTCAACTATCCCTAACTTACAAAGTTTTTAATAAATTAAAGATTCTTAGAGATTTTTATACAGGCAGTCCCCGGGTTACATACGAAATAGGGACTGTAGGTTTGTACTTAATTTGAATTTGTATGTAAGTCGGAACAGGTACATAAATTTAATAAGTACTATTGTTGACCAAGTGCTCTGCCAGTGAATGATGGAGTTTCACCTCTTTCTGATCTTTTTATTATTTCTACTTTATTTTCAATGGTGATGGTTATTCTCTTCTTTACTGTATCACCAGCACTTGCATCAGATTTGTGTTTCAAAGACATTCTTGAAGGGTGAAGACAAAAGGTTAAGATGAGCTCTTAACCGTACACGTTATCACAGCAGAAAGGCACCTAGGGTAGTCCAGTTCTATTCATGCAATTTTCATTATGCTATAACTTATTCAGTTTATTACATAGAAAATCACTCGAAAAATCCTGGACCATTGAGAAGTGTGCGAACTGACAACATGAAGAATCGCCTTCATGCCGAACTGGAATCGTCCCTGCATAAATCAAAGTCATCCTGACGATCTGGCTCTGCATAATTAGATCTGGACAACCCTGTACTGACAAGAGACAACTTCTTGCTATGTGCGTAACAGTACAAGCAGGCTTGCTATTGAGAATGAATGGGGCAGCGAAGGGCGGTTCATCACCATCCCACCTCACACTACAGTATGCTGCCTACAGTGTCCGCCACACCACCGCCCCCATTCAACACGCAGCCATCCGATGCACACTACAATGTTACCCCCCCGCCGTCCCGTTCACCCTCAATGGCCTCCGTTCAGCCACAACCGGGTCACAACCACTTGCAGCATCACCAGCCGCCTGATGAACGAAGCAGCCGTGTGTGGTGGGCGGGCAGTGAAATCGCTTGCTGCCGGGAGCCGTCTGAGGGACACTACACTGGGCAAGCAGCGAAATTGCCCCCCTCCAGCCTCCATCCAGCCACCACTTGCAGCGTCCCCAGGCCGAAATTGACGGAGCGGCAGTTACTGAGGCGCATGCGTCGCAAAACTGTGGCCCCATTCGTATGTCGTAGGTCGGATGTCCGTAACCTGGGGATAACCTGTATTGATAATGTTTGCATTCCTCTTTCTTCTTTAATAAGCAAATCAGAAATGTTGCTAAAAATAAATGACAGGCTCCTTTGATTTCTCTTTAATATTGGAGATTAGAAACTATGTTGTCATGCAATCATAAAAATATAATCAATAATTCTACACTCTCACTCTTTCTTTCAAAAAGGTTTTCCCTATGTAAGTTGAATTAGCCTTGGGAAAGGTATTCCTCAGTCTAAACTTCACAGAAAAAATGGAACTTAACACGCACTGCTTTTTTTTTAGAGCTTAACTTCCTCTTCTTTAGTTGTCACCAACTGGCAATGGAGCTGAGCATGAACATTATGTCCAAAAGTGGGTGGAGTAAAGTAGGTGAAATTATTACAGAAGAGGGGAAAAGAAGGAGGAGAAGTAGATAAAAGACCAGTTTCTTGAACTCCTTACACCAGTAAGAAAAGTTTGCGAAACTGACTCACTGACTTTCTCGAAATAAAAGACACTCGCTAATGTACATGAGAATTGGTGTGAGCCCTCACTGACTCAATAGGTGGTGAGAAGTTTACACGGATGAATCTGAACGTTTCCCATTGTGTTAGCAGACAGAAAATTGCCATACTTAAGACACCAAACTTTTCTTCAAGAAATAAAAACACACCACAAAAGTAAATGAAAGGCAATAAATGTATTTAAAATATATTTGTATAAAATAAGTAAGGAGGAAATAGTAGAAGTAAAAAATAATTTGAACATTTATACTCCAAACTTCCCACTAAAAGGTAAACAAGACAGCAGTGTGCCCTGCCTCATTATTTTTACAATATTACAGGAGACAGGAATGAAAACTTCTTCAGTAAGCTATCCAGTTACAATGACAGCTGTAGTGTAGAACAACGGTGCACAGATCAATTGCTAATTTAAATCAGTTTTTCATTCATTATTCATTTGCAAGTTTAATGTTTGAATGTTCTTTGTGTTTTACAGTTGCAGCTACATTTACAGTGTCACTTTCTGTGTTATGATTAGCTGTGTGAGAGATATGGCAGAATATAGGAGACAGAAAATGAAAAAGAGAGTTTTTTAGGCTGTAAGATGAATGTGTGATGGCAAAAATAAACTGCTGCTGAGAGGAATTTCTGCTTGCATTTGTCTGCTGTACCTTTAACCTGCATCAAAGAAACTCTGGTTTTTACAGTATCATATAATATGGTCCTCCGTCAAAGAAGATGTTTATCCACAGTGTAATAGAGTTAAATAAACACTTTACATCTGAATATGAGTCATCTCTTAACTTAACTCTGATCGTGTTAAAGAAACTGTTAACACTGGCAATTTCACTGGGTGGAATCTGCGGGTTTTCAAATACAGCATGATTAGTTTGATTGATTAACCTCAATACTGTATTGGTACAAATGAATTTCCTTCCCAGCAATGGACTGGTGCATTGTCCACAGATTGCTCCTGACATGTGCCCAGTGCTTGCTGGGATAAGCTCTGGCTTTCCAGCAATGGCTCAAGATAAATGGTTTTAGAAAATAAATGTGTGAATCACCTTCCCTGAACATGCAAATCATCTGAATCAAGAAGTGGCCAGAAAGTATGTAAGACTGAACAGAGCTCTGCACCAGTCAGGTGCTATTCTCTGAAAATATGTGATGGCACTGCTGTAGTTGCTCCATTTATTTATGTACTAGCCACAGTATCTGTCAAAGAGAGGTAACAAAGTAATTAAAATATATTTGCTATCTCTTTTTCTACCTGTACCTTTAGCACTTTTCCTGTATATTTGCATGTGTATGAACGCCTCATCAGAAGCACTTGCGCTCTCAAGTGCATTCTCGTAAATCCTGCTTCTGAGACTTTCATCATTTTTGTGGTGTCTTTTTCACCTCCTATACAGTTTTATTCTTTCAGTCATTGAAAGTGGCTCTCTCAGCAGGTGTCTTATGCCTTTACCAACGTCTCTTCAGCGGCACTACCTCTCTCAAGTACATTCCCAAAAAGCCTGCTTTTCAAACTCTGTAATTATATTCAAGGTCCCTTTCTCACATCCTGTCTGGTTTTATACTTGCCGTCTTTGAAGGCGATGCTCTCAACATGCCTCATATGCCTTTACTCCTACTCATGCATCTTACACTCGCACTTCCGCTTCGATTGTGTCGCCAAAACAAAAACTGACCAATCAGGGACCGGACACATAGGCCTTCACATCTTATTATATCATATATGTTATTTATTTATTTATTGTCTGATACCAAAAAATCATTCAGTCATAATTTCTAATCTATCATTTTTACCCATTGCCACTGCCTCATTGATATCACATGAACCACTTTACCCTTCATTAGTAAGTTATACAATGGCTCTTCCACTTTTGTTTCTAGGACAGACTTTGCACATTTCTCATAAAGTTGCCTTTCTGTCATTTTACTTTTCCCTTATTGTAATGTACTTGTACATGTTTAACAATGTGCTACAAGAGTTGACAATTTAATCATGGCAGCATTTTTCTCTTTTTTTTTTGTGCTGTTAAGATATCTAGAGACTGGACATCATGCTTACTTCTTTTACTGTAATTTCCCTAACTTCATATTTAGAAAGCCCTTGTTATTTTAGAGTCTAATTTTAAATTTTGATCCCTTTTTTAGACAGCTACTTTCCACAAAACCATAGAAGACCAAGCCTCATAAAGGGAAGTTTTTTTTGAGTTATGGCTTTGTTTCATCAGGGAGAGCTTCTTGCTTCTAACTGGTCTTCTCACAAACCTTCAAAAAATGGACAAAAGAGCTTGGTAAGAGACTAGTGAGTACCATTTGGTAATTTAGAAACTGGCCCAAATTCTGATTGGAAGTAGTTAGTATGCAATCCGTAAAAATTCCAAAATGCTGTAATAAAAAGCACAAAGAAATTATAAACAATTGGGGCACTGTAAGACAAACTCTGTTTATTTGATGACAAAACAAAAAAAAAGTGAATTTACTGATCATCTTTTCGGACAACAGTCAGACTGCCCCAAGATGACAGTGGAACCTCTTAAGAGGAAGCCAGGATGAAATACGCAGGGGCTGAGGGGTTTGTGACCCGGAGGTGACATGACTGGTGCTGTCAGCTGCCAGATCTGTCAATGAGAAAGGAGGAGAAGCATTAGGCAAAAGCGGCAACCCTTGACTAAGAGGTGGAATTACATGTTCATAGCCCAGAAAATGTCTCCTAAGCACATATGTGTGACAAAACATATAAGAGAATCGAGGATAGAGTAATCAAATTAAATGTAAGTGGACTCATTTATCCAAAACTTTGTCAAAGAATTCAGAAAAAGTAACAACAAACAAATAAATAAATAAGGAATACACTCCAACTATATTTATTTGGTACTTTTGTGGCTCCCACACATTCACCACTAATGTCTAGCTTCTGTTGATACTGCACACACCTGTGACATTAAAGGCATTGCTCCTGTAACATCTCTATCTATTGCTGGTGATGAGCCTATATAGGAGCTCTATTCTAGCCTCCAGAAGCTCACAAATCAACATCCATGTTCAGGACAAAGTTATTATAGTTTTTATTGCACCATCGTGAGAGGTGATTTTTGTATCTTTCTTTATATGCCTCTTCCTCCCCAGATTGATTTGGTCGTAGTAAGACCAGAGGTTCAAAGCTGTTCACAGCTGAAGGATCTCTAGGGTACACAAGCTTGTCTTCCACTAAACAGCCATGGTCCTATGAGAGTAGGCCAAATGTGTACTGTGTTTAGGTACAGTGGTGTGAAAAACTATTTGCCCCCTTCCTGATTTCTTATTCTTTTGCATGTTTGTCACACAAAATGTTTCTGATCATCAAACACATTTAACCATTAGTCAAATATAACACAAGTAAACACAAAATGCAGTTTTTAAATGATGGTTTTTATTATTTAGGGAGAAAAAAAAATCCAAACCTACATGGCCCTGTGTGAAAAAGTAATTGCCCCCTTGTTAAAAAATAACCTAACTGTGGTGTATCACACCTGAGTTCAATTTCCGTAGCCACCCCCAGGCCTGATTACTGCCACACCTGTTTCAATCAAGAAATCACTTAAATAGGAGCTGCCTGACACAGAGAAGTAGACCAAAAGCACCTCAAAAGCTAGACATCATGCCAAGATCCAAAGAAATTCAGGAACAAATGAGAACAGAAGTAATTGAGATCTATCAGTCTGGTAAAGGTTATAAAGCCATTTCTAAAGCTTTGGGACTCCAGCGAACCACAGTGAGAGCCATTATCCACAAATGGCAAAAACATGGAACAGTGGTGAACCTTCCCAGGAGTGGCCGGCCGACCAAAATTACCCCAAGAGCGCAGAGACGACTCATCCGAGAGGTCACAAAAGACCCCAGGACAACGTCTAAAGAACTGCAGGCCTCACTTGCCTCAATTAAGGTCAGTGTTCACGACTCCACCATAAGAAAGAGACTGGGCAAAAACGGCCTGCAGGGCAGATTTCTGAGACGCAAACCACTGTTAAGCAAAAAGAACATTAGGGCTCGTCTCAATTTTGCTAAGAAACATCTCAATGATTGCCAAGACTTTTGGGAAAATACCTTGTGGACTGATGAGACAAAAGTTGAACTTTTTGGAAGGCAAATGTCCCGTTACATCTGGCGTAAAAGGAACACAGCATTTCAGAAAAAGAACATCATACCAACAGTAAAATATGGTGGTGGTAGTGTGATGGTCTGGGGTTGTTTTGCTGCTTCAGGACCTGGAAGGCTTGCTGTGATAGATGGAACCATGAATTCTACTGTCTACCAAAAAATCCTGAAGGAGAATGTCCGGCCATCTGTTCGTCAACTCAAGCTGAAGCGATCTTGGGTGCTGCAACAGGACAATGACCCAAAACACACCAGCAAATCCACCTCTGAATGGCTGAAGAAAAACAAAATGAAGACTTTGGAGTGGCCTAGTCAAAGTCCTGACCTGAATCCAATTGAGATGCTATGGCATGACCTTAAAAAGGCGGTTCATGCTAGAAAGCCCTCAAATAAAGCTGAATTACAACAATTCTGCAAAGATGAGTGGGCCAAAATTCCTCCAGAGCGCTGTAAAAGACTCATTGCAAGTTATCGCAAACGCTTGATTGCAGTTATTGCTGCTAAGGGTGGCCCAACCAGTTATTAGGTTCAGGGGGCAATTACTTTTTCACACAGGGCCATGTAGGTTTGGATTTTTTTTCTCCCTAAATAATAAAAACCATCATTTAAAAACTGCATTTTGTGTTTACTTGTGTTATATTTGACTAATGGTTACATGTGTTTGATGATCAGAAACATTTTGTGTGACAAACATGCAAAAGAATAAGAAATCAGGAAGGGGGCAAATAGTTTTTCACACCACTGTAAATTAAGTAGGACATTCAATAAGAGAAATTACTACTGTCTGTTGTTTTCTTTCCACCATGAAAGTCTTTATATGTTTAAATGTTGTGAACCTATACCTGTAAGTTTTTTTTTTACCATACTATGGGGCTCCGCCGCCTGCTCGCTTCGCTCGCCCACCCCCGTGTTTGGTTTACCGGATATAAAATACAATACAATGTAATTTTTGTACAGCCCAAAATTACACAAGAAGTGTCGCAATGGGCTTTAAAAGGCCCTGCCATCTGACAGCCCCCCAGCCTTGACCCTCTAAGAAGACCAGAAAAAACTCCCAAAAAAAACGTATCGTCTCCTAGTCATTCATTCCACAGGATTTTTTTTTATAATAGAGAGATAACAGTAATAGAAGGTAAGAATAAACCATTCTTATCTTCACATTCTCCAGTATAGTAATTTAAAATTCATGACCTACTGTAAATCGGTGCTGTATCTTATTTCTTTCTTTGCAGATGAGCTATATTTATTTACATCAGATTATTACCAGATACAGAAAATAAGATCTTTCAAGAGTATATGTGATGTATGTTATACATTTCTGTGAGAGAGTCTTATTTACACTTTCATATTTTTTTCATATTTACTGTAATTGTTGTATTTAAGTGTTACTCGGAGCTTGAGCCTGTTCTGCCAGAAAGTTTTTGTTCTGCACAAAACTGAAATGTTCCTTAAGAAAAATGTGCAGTCTGTTAGAGAATGTATATATACAGTAACCTACATATATGTATCTGTAAATGTTCAATTGATTTTCTACTTAATGTAGAAAGCCCAGGTGTATTGAGCCACAAAGGTTATCAAGACAATACATGCCAGTTAGTGGGAGCTCCGTCTCCACTGCCTGTTGGTTCTGGAATGAGCCACACATTTTTATTGCATCCCAACTGGAAGTGGTGAAGCCTCTTTGGGGCTGAAGGCAAGACTAGGCTTCTTCCTTGGGCTGCCTCTCAGAACTTTGGATGTTAGTGACAGAGCCCTGTCTCATTCCAAGGTGGTACTTCTTACATTGACAGAGTCTGGAAGGTGATCGCTAGGTGTACGTGCGTGACATGTCCCCTCCTTAGCCCAGCATTTGTGGGGCAGGTAGACCTGGCTGTGAGGTGATCATGTGCCATGAGATGGCATCAGCATGAATCGTCCCCCAACAATACTGCACCACTTATTTGTAGAGTTGCACACTCAAGTACCAGTGGATCACCCGGGGTTAGTGTCCTTGTGGGAACCTTCCTTCAGCATCTATTTGAGCTTTTGTTTAAACGCTCCACCAGACCATTCATTTATGAGTGTTAGATGGACGTTTTGAGGGGGGTGATGTGGACCTGTTTGGCAACCTTCCTGTACGTCCCAGACATATAAGTAGTCCCCTGGTCCGTGAGAACCTCTTTGGGGATGCTGACTCATGCAAGACCCTCAGCAGTTCCCAGTCTTGGGATTAGCCACTTGCAGGGCTATAATTTCTATGTAGCGGGTGGCATAATCTACTAGAACCAACAATGTTCATCCTAATTCGCTTATAGAGAATGTCAATCTGCGTCAATGGGACAAGTGTATCCATCTTAACTGTCACTTCAGTCAATATCTGCTAAAGTGGCACACCCCTTTTTGAACACCAGGCCAATAAGATCCGGCTGTGAATCATTCAAGGGTCTTTTCGGTACCTAAAACCAGAAAAATCACACGTCACCATCACAACCTTGTGCCTCCCCAGATGTAACTTGTGCCTGACAGTCTGATGTTACTCTGTAATAAGCTAGGAACTCCCTCTTCATGGTAGGGTATTCATCTGCAGTGCACTCTTTCATGTCATTGTAGGCACACTGCATCTGGCCTGAAAGAAAGAGGGCCTTGATTTGTGGCCACTCATGCTGCAATCACCATTGACAAGTTGTGGTCTTCTCAAAAATCAAGGGAAATGTTTTTGGGTCATGTTTAAGACGCATGGGGACAAAAACCAGAACCGGGCCTTGGGCTCTCCCTACACATTTGAAGAGTCCACCTCACTCTTCCAGCTTAGTCTACTGGTTTGCTACTTGCAAATGCAGCTGGGTGACCTGGTCTGGAAGCTAATAACATAAGCTCTATAAGGTCTGCCTGCCATCTTCCAGCTGACTATGCCCAATTAATTCTATTCATGACAAAACAGAAAACAACAAAATAAAGTACATTTTTGTGCACTCGGCACAAGGTTCAGGGGTATAGAGCCAAGAGTAATCAAGACAATAAATGCTAGTTAGTGGGATCTATGTCTCCATTACCTGTTGGTTATGGAATGAGCAGTCATCCTTCAAGGACTGCCAATTTTTATTGTGTCCCAAATGGAAGGGGTGGAGCCTGTTCATGTGGGAAGACAGTGGATGATAGGGAAGACAGTGTTAACGATTGTACCCCCTCTCATCTCGGGGTGGTACTGCTTACATCAACAGAGACTGGAAAGTGATCTCCAGGTGCACATGCATGACAGTGGAAAGAAACAAAGGACAGACTAGAAGTACTGTCTTTTGTCTTTTAAGAGCCTGGTGAATTCAGTTCAATGGCTACAAAATAATGCATCAATCTTCTAATTTCAGGGATTAATTAAGTGTACCAAATACTAAAAAGAGAAAAAAAAATGGTCAATTTTTCTGTATTTAGTACTAGCAAAGTTATCTGTGGAAACAGGAAGTACTTTATTGAAATGATTTTCTGGATTTCTTTCCTGTTCATTTTGTTGTTCATGTTCTTAAAACTTTAAAATATGATTCCAACCATTATATAACTTGTATTTTGCTATAGGTTTGACTTTTACAGCTAATCAATAAAATATCCAAAGAGCGCCACATTCAAACATTTTCTAAATGTATTCACTTTGATCGTAAATAACATATTCAATTAGTTATTTTCTTATAAAAATAATTTTATTCAGAAACCTAAAAGTCTGTTTCTGTGTGCTTGGGCAGCTGCTGTAGGGGGAGCAAGAGAGTCATAAATGGGCATATAATAAAGGGGGTGGTAACGGAAGGATTAATTCCCACTAAGCAGCACAGCTTCCTCACCAATAGGCCGGGACCTAGGGATACAATTCACTTCAAATTCTACATCAGAATTGCCTCAAGCCTTGCTTTGAACAATGAACATTTTGGCCATTGGCTGTGCAGGTGTTTTCTGCATTTTTTGAGTGGATGTCACCTTATAGTTTTGTCTTCTCACACTACTCCAGCCATCCCCTTCTAGCTGAGAATGTTATATTACCAGGGTCAGGAGCTGGAAAAGACAAGTTTGAATTCTGTAGTCATCTGGTTACAGATGGTATGCTGGTGATTCCAGACATTTTGTTATCGCTAGATTGTTGTAATTGTGTTGCTTGAATTCGGGGTTCTACTCAAAACAGGAGACTATGCGCAATGTTAACTCATGTCTGTTTGAGTGATCATTGTGATTCAAATTGCAACATTGTTACTGAGTCATTAGGCGGGAATTCAATCTGATTGAAAGGGTATGAGTGAGTGCTAAATCATTTGCTGTGCTTATCCCTAAGTCATTATGTTATTCTAACACTTCAACTACTTAAACAACAGAGAGAAAGTTAAGTCTAATGTGAATTAATTATCATAAGAATGTGAAGCTTACAGGTGTAGAATAGCGTGCTTGTCATGTCCTTCTCTTCTTTCTGGACTTATCATTTCAAATGTCAAGTAAATAAGCAGAAAACCTCTTTCGTGGTTTGAGTTTTCGATGTTTCTCATAAATATATTCATCATAATAACACTAGTGTACCCATCTTAAGAAAAAAGTCTTTAAGGGCTGTGTGAAGCAGAGTAGTCTCATATAAATTGCTGTCCATTAATTACTTCTATTTTATGTGAACAATGCCATCCTAACTTAAGAAAGGCTTCTTTATTAAAACAAGAATAATGCATTTATTAACTCTTGGGTCAAATATGACCTGGTACAGTGTTTAAAATCAGAGAAAGGATCCTAAACTTGATCAGTTCAGAATGAAACTTTGTTACCCATTTCCTCCAATTAATGAACAGTAAAAAAAACTTAAACATGCCATAATTTGTATAGCTTGTAGAAAGTTTTTACCTTCATGTGTCTTTCAGGAAATTTTTGACCCACTATTGAATGTAATGGATTTCCCATTGTATATAGGGTAGTTTGTTTGTTCACTAAAAAGTTCCATAAAAACTCCTAAATATTATGTTTTCAGCTCAGATGCTCTAATGCTACAAAAAACAAACAGAAATCTTCACAGGTCACATTGCTGTACAATTTTGAACACTGTCATGTTTTTCAAGTCAATTTGGAGCCACCAAGCACCTTAGTTCATTTTACTCTTTGTGTAGGGTACTTGTTCATAACTCATTTGATCTAAAACTTGGGATCATCAGGTTAAGTCAATGTAAAATAGGTTTGGACTGAAAAATCTGACAAACAGGGCATGTAAAAACTGCGGTCAAAATTAGGTATAAAAACCCAATAAGGCACAACATTGAGTCAGCACTTGAAGACACTGTATTGGTTAACATTTTACACCAGGAGTAATTCTATAAAAAACACTCTTTTGTTAGATAAGTCTTGTCTAACAAAGTAAAACATTAATTCCCATTTCAAATTATATTTTATTTTTTTAACGCACTGTCTGTCACACAATGCACTGATGCAGTAATACGATTCTTGGGCAGGTTTCCAGCAGCCATACAACATGTACTTGAGAACAAGTATTGCACCTCAAGCTAAGTTTATTTGGGCTAGTACAGACCTTGGATAGGAGACCATCTAGGATAAGCTTAGGTTGCTGCTGGAAGAGGTGTTGGTGAGGCCATCTGGGGCACTGTGTCTGTGTGTGGATCTCAATGCCCAAGTGCAGTAACAGGGACACTGTGCTGTAAAAATGGCACTATCCTTTGGATAAGTTGTTAAACTGAAGTTCTAACTCTCTGTGGTCATAAAAGATCTCAGGGTGTCTTTCATAAACAGTAGGACAGTTCCCGATGTCCAAGATAAACTGCTTATCATGGCCTCTTCCATTCTGGCCCGCTAATGATCCTGTAATTGGCTAACTATCTCTCATCCCTTCACCACCTAATAGTTAATGTGTGATGAGTGTTCTGGCACAAAATGGCTGCAGTAACATAATCCAGGTGATTGTTGCACATTGTGGTGGTTGAAGTGACTCCAACCTCTCTCTATAAAGTGATTTGAGTGTCTATATAAATTCAATGCCTGCTTCTTTTACTATTGATAGGGATACTCTTCTTCCCCCATTACATCAGATAGAGCATTTTAGGTTAACATCTGATTCCCATACAGCAATATACACATTGATGTGTGTGAGTTTAATATGCAACAACAAACAACATTTATTTATAGAGCACATTTTTCATATAAATTATGTAGCTCAAAGTGCTTTACAAGATTAAGAGATAAAAAAGAAGAATATAAAAATAAGATTAGGCCATACTAAGTAACAAAACTGACCAGCATCCCATCCTGGGCTGATTCCATTATTGTTCTATACTAGATTAGCACTAGATTATTGTTGCTCTACTCATTCCAGGTTCTTTTGGACATGATACATGGCAGAAAGTTTTCATCTTATTGCCAAAGTGCAGAATGTACAGTATTTACCACAAATAGTAATTAAGGATAATAAATACAAATGCAGATATGATGTAAATGTTTTGAGAAAAATTAGCCAAATCTTGGAAAGTAGTAATGCTTTTCATATACTTTGAAGCATGCAAATTTAAATGGTACTATAATGGATGATAATGGTTTATCAGCCCTCCACTGGAAACAAGTTATATTCAAGGTTAGAGAAATAATGTTTAGCTGCAAACAAACAGACTGCCCAAGATTAAGGATCCAGCATCAGTAGTTTGCGAGTACCAACAGATTGCTGCACCACATGTGCTTGATGCTTAGCAGATGCTTAGCTTGTCTTTCTTCTTATTCCTATTATGTAATTGGCTTCTGCAATTTGCTCCATGCTAAACAGATGTCATTGGTCTTTGTTTTCTTTCTACCATGTCACCTTCTTTATTAGTTTCCCTGTGCAGTTTACTAACAGTTAACACTAACCCCAATAACTGGTCTCTAGCCACATATTTTTGCCTCACCAGTGCATATCACATTATATGCCTTTGAGTAAGACTAAGATCAAGGTCCTAGTCCCAGTGGACTGTGAGTAATCATGTGGCAGACAGGCACAACAATTAGCATTTTATATATTCTGTACAGATGAGTCTTATGCATAATCTGTCCTACATTCCTTTATAGTGTTGAATGTTCAATGCAAAAACTTACTTGTAAATCCATTCTTTATTATAATCATTCTAATTCACATCCATTTTCTCAACACAAGCTTGTACACACCTCCATACCAACACTTTATTTACTCATTTGGGAGCACAATAGACAGAGCACCTTGTATGCCTTTAAATCTTGAAATACAGATCTAGGTATAGCACTGATAAAAGCAGTGTAACAGTGAGTACTAGAACACTTTTAAAGAAAGCTGAGAGCTTTAAAAATACAGCTTTTGTGATGGGAATAGGGTATCTTTACCCCATTCCCACACTTTCATTTGCTAGTTTTGTTCCCCATACATTCAGTAAAAAGGATGTAATGCTGTCCATTATAGCATGCATTGTAAGAAATTAATAGAGATTCTTCATGGACACTTGAAAAATCCTGATTGCTTATGATTGATGCCATGACCTCTAGCATTAACCTATTTAATATAACAGGCATGGAAAAAATGTAAGTGTTGCAGCTGTAACCAGCTAAGTGATGCCCACTCTTCCTAAATTGCATGTCCTTTTTCCCCCCAATCAAGCACAGACAGTATACATAAAAGAGGAAGATGTAATGCAGCCCATAATATGTCCAGTAAGAAGTTAAAGGCAATTGTTTTGGACATTGATTGCAAAGAACATTGTCTATAAAGGTGCAATGATGATCACTGGAATACAGTATGGTAGTCAGAGATTGAACTGAGGCTATCGCTGATGAGAGAGTGAAACAGATGAATGCTTAACAACGGAAAAAATTAAACACTGAATGTTATAGTAGGCATTAGTTAGATACTGTATGTATATTTTAAAAAGAATGTCTAGAATTACTGTATGTTAACACAAGCAGATACAAATATCATTCATTCATTTTGTTCTGTTTCAGAGTTTCCTGTGAAGCTCAGCCTTTCTAAAAACTACCAATAAAGTGTCTGAAACAAACATCTCAATTAGGTTTACATTTAGCAGATTGGCTGCTTATTCATGAATATTCGCAGCCCTGACACAAGTTTCCCTTTTCAAGAAAGTCTACAGTAACTCAAGATTCTAACAAAGTTACTATAAAAGAAAGCTCCTAAAAAGGATGCCCCTACACCAGAAACACTGAG
Organism: Polypterus bichir lapradei; assembly: GCA_026402145.1. Lineage (NCBI taxonomy): Eukaryota > Metazoa > Chordata > Cladistia > Polypteriformes > Polypteridae > Polypterus > Polypterus bichir. The sequence goes on along the minus strand of JANRMT010062854.1, from coordinate 109,651,316 downwards.
CATAAAGAAATAATGTAAGATTAATGAAGAATGATAACAGTCACGAAAAGCTAAAATATTAACAGTTATATTATTTAGCTATTTAGCTTGAGTGTTGAAAGCTATAGTTAAAGCACATGCATTTGGATATATATAAAATATTTTTATTCCTCAACCTTGTAATCCTCTTGTGGTGGACAGCAGGGGCCCTTGCCTGGCTGGGACACCTATATGATAGAAGGACCTGGGGAGAAATTGGACTCAGGACATTATCTCCCCCAGGACACTAGAGGGCAACCCCCGTTGGTTGCTGTAGCACCATAGATTTGTGCAAGGCAAGCTGGGAGTTGGAGTTCGCTGCAGCCCTGTTGAGTTCCATGGGTGGCACCAGGGGGAGCTGTGGAGATTTGTAGAGCCCTATGACATCGGGCTTCCACCACATCTGGAAGTACTTCTGGAACATATTAATGGCCCACCTAGAGTGCTCCAGGGTGCGGCTTAAAAGGAGCCTGCAGCCGCTACTCCAGGAGCCAGAGTTGGGAGGGAGTGAGACAAAGCTTGCTGGAGGAGGAGTGGAGGTGAAGGACACAAGAGAGAGAGAAAAAGAGAGAAGAGAAAGATAGAAGATGAAAGAAAAGAAAAAGAAAATGCTGTATTTATTGGTTCTTGTGTACTGCACTGTTAAGGGGAACAATTGAAAAGCGTTCACCTTATAAATAAACGTGTGCTGTGTGACAAACTTGTGCCTGGAGTCTGCACTTTGAGCTGCATAATTTGTATGAAAATGTAAATAAATGTTGTTGTTGTTGTGTCAGGTTTAGGTGTCTGGAGTGCCCCATGCAGCCCACATTCTGTTTTATTGATAGAAACCTATTATTCTTCAATGTCTGATTTCATTTTCTCCTCTCATTGGATTCTAAACATCCTTTAAATGAGCAAAAAAAAAAAAAAAAAAAATAGTGTTACACAGCAACAATGAAAATAGAAATGTAAAATGTTTAGGAAACATTGTCTTTAAAGTGTTCACTATATTATATTAATTTCACCTTAAAAGTATGTTCTGTTTAGTTCTGACTTGGGATTGATCTGGCAATAACTTTTCGACTACAGTTAGACATAGCTGAATAACAGCAAAGGGCTAGAAATATATGTTTATTTTTGTATTACTAAGAACATAAGAGCAATGTGCTGAAAATATATTTATTTTTGTATTAATAAGAACTTCATCAGCTGATGTAAATGTACAGTTTTATATAACTCATACTAGCTATAACAGAATGTCATGACATCTGTGGAAACAAAGCTGTAGTTTTGGATGGTTTTACACCATTTATGGCTGTAAGCCAAAAGAAAATGAAAGCGCTTATTTGTTTCTATGTATGCATTGACATCCAAACTGAAAACAAAGTGTAGTTACAGTCCGTGCGGTAGTGAATCTACAGACTGTGCCACTCATAACAATAAATAATTCACAGGTAGGTCAATTCTGTAGAAAAATTTCAGTATGACATACTGTGACCACCTTGCTATTAGCTTACCAAACAGGCTTGATGGACTAAATGATCTCTTATGAGTACAATTGTATTTCTTATGTTCTAATTTGAACTTACCGAGATTGTGCAAACTCCATTTGGCATCACTTCCAATTGTACTACCATGTCATCCAATATGTACCTTGTAAATCTTGACTAAAACAAATGCCAGCATAGGAAAGATATCCCAATAGATAAGCTCTCATCAAATAAATTTCATATGATGTGCTTTACTTAATACTACAAACCAATCTAAACTCTCAGAAACAGCCGGTGGTAATGAAGCAACTACATTACAATAGCAATACATTCAAAACAGTCACTTATTTTGAAAGCTGTTACAGAGTAACATACGGAGAAATGCTTTACTTGCTGCAGACAGCCATATGACTAATATACAAATGTTTCTAAACAGATGGGTTTTAGTGAGGAAAGTGCATGAGAAGCTCTATCAGTCAAAGATGGACTTACAGTTTAGGACTGCTTAATCATCTGGCGGAAAGAGTCACAAAGACAGAATGACTCTCCAGTTATTTCCAGCAATGACAGTTGGTTTTTCATTTTGTTTTGTGTGTGTGTGTGTGTGTGTGTGTGTGTGTGTGTGTGTGTGTGTTTTACAGTTAGAAATATATAATGGGCATATGTTATAAAAATGTAGTGCAAAAAAAAAGGCCATATGTTATACAGTATGTCATCCGAAAAGCTTTGACTAATTTTGCTGCATTGGCTGAAATTGTAGCCTATAATATTTTATAATATTCTAATGTGCTTTCTGCTTATTTTCTTCCTTGCACTAGATTTAGCAGATGTTTTACCTCTATAATCATATTGTATTGGACAGGACTTTGGAATGTTTCCCAGAGAAGAGAAAAAATGTATTTGCTACCAAATGGCACCTACAAAATTGTCTTCTAGCACTTCTGGGTTTTTTTTCCTAACTAAATGTAAGCAGTAATATATTTTATACCTCACCTTACATAGTAAAATCTAAATTTTTTTTAGAATGTTCAGTTACACTTATAAGGTTTTATGCCAGAACAAGCAGCATATCTGATTTGTTTAGGGGCGATAAAACAGACAGCCAAGATAGAAAATCCATTAATTAATCACTAATGAAGGAACTAGTTGATGGTGTGGTGGATAACAATGTCACTGGTGTCAGCCATATTATAGATAGCACTGCTATTTTTAAGTATTATTTGCAACTACATACAATGATTAACTTAGTATTTTCAAAATGCATTTAGAGGTTTTTATGTAGCTGTTTGTACTTTCATTCTTGGCCGGAGTCACTTTGCGTGCACTTTGCACAATCTCTCCATATTTGCTTTAGAACTCCAGTTTCCTTACGTACTCAAAATATATTCTAGAAGGTTGATTGACGACTCCTAATTAACCTAGTGTTTTCAGCGCCCCCCCTCAGTGTACTGGCGTCTCATCCAAGGTGAGGTCGATGCTTTGTTCCTGTTGAGTCAGTGTAGGCTGTGACTCCCTGCAATGCTTACCAGAAAAAAAACAGAAACAAAGTGGATGGAATAAAACATATTCTTTAATTGCAAGGTAGTATTTTTGCTTTCTGACTGCTTCTCCTATGCTGCATATGGTGTGATGGACACCTGGGCATCAGCCTGCCCAAACCCCAACACGACTACAAAGACACAGTCCTTTATCAAAATAAACAAAGGTTTTATTTTAAATACCTCCAAAAAAGTGTTACATAAGCACAAAACACTGGTTTCTCCCTTTCTACAATAATTCTCTCACCACCACACTGCCCTCCTCCAGTCAAATGTTGCCTTTATGCAAGCACCTCTGGGTCACATGGAAGTCCATTATTAGAGTAGGGAGCTTGTTTCCCTGGAATGCCCTCTTGTGGTATCCTGTGACTCCAGCAGGGCTGCCCTGCCAGACTACATTTCCTGGCATGCCCTAGGTGTGGATATGCGGGACTGCTGCCATCTAGCATGCTGGTGGAATAACAGTTCCCTAGTGATCTCTTTACTTTTATAGGGGCTGTCTGTCCATCTCTTCCTTCCGAGTCTGCTTCCTTTCCTGGCCGGGATGTCCGTCCAGCCCACATGGCATCTACAATGACTTAGTGGTTAATGCACACAAGATTTTAGATGTACCTTTCACTAAAGAGTAACTATGTAATCCTGAGCAAACCCGTTTTTCCGTTCAAAAATGTGTGTTACAGTATGTCATTGTCTGCCATTCTGTCTGTCCATCTTATTGCTTTCTAAACATGCTACTTTTCAAAACATAAACATGAAATACCAGGGTCTATTGCTACAGTGCATAGGAACTGACCCTGGAGGGAATTCCTCTCCATCACAGATTCAGGTATTGTGTTCACCACAATCCCAACATTTCCATATTAAGCAAAAACTCCCAGTGTAATCTTAATAAGTTAATTTCTCCAACCACTAAGTATCTCAAACATTCAACATTATGGGCAATTAACTTCCTTTATATTAAAAAAGGCAAACTCAGTGACAGTCTGTTTTAAATCAATACTTTCCCATATTTAGTCTTGATTGATACTAGTGATGTTTCAGCTGTGATCTAGACTGAAACACAGTAGGATTTAAAACGTCTTTATTATCTTGTGTACAGAGAGTCTCTGCTGGTGGCTATAATAGGTAAACATAAAACAATCTTGAACACAACGAACATAGTATAACACATAATAAAGATAAAAAGAGGTAATGCATTTTATGACTGTAAACAACCTTGCATGATTTTTAAAGAAGTGATAAAAAATGTTCAGTGACAATAGCAGTATTTTTTGAATTATACATTCAAGGAAGATAATAAACAGTTGGGATGCAGTCAGGTAAAGTAGTGATATGAATCTAAACAAATGCAGTCTCAATTGAAGTTCTGAGCCTTTTTTTAATCCACATGATACTCTCATACACTATGTTATGTTATGTTTGTTTTTAAGGAATTGTCTCCACCATTCATCCTAGGTAAGGCAGATACACTTGAACCCCTGGGGAAAATCTCACTTCTTTCTCATTCTTAGCAAGTGAAATAACTGGACTTTGCCTGTGTGTTATGTATGAATTAGAGAGGAGAGTTTTGGAGCATGCGCTGATTACAGTGCATTAGACAGTGTGTTATATTGTCCATGGCTAATAGTTTAAGCCTAGAACCTGCATCAAACTGGGTTTGACTAAAAATTAAGTAGAGCAAAGTGAAGAATGATGATTTTGTTTGCAAATAACAATGAAATAACTTTTATAGTATGCAATAACAATCATTTACTACTGTATATTGTGCGGCAGTTTTATAGAGTAAGTAGGTAATTATGTCCTGCACCATATATGTCAGTTGCGGTCTCTAGAGAGTGCTATTGATCCAAATTCAAATGTTGTCTGTGAGGCAAAAGTAAGTAAAAAGAAAATCTTCCATTCATTTACACTAGAGTCTTATTGGGTCAGTAAGCCTGTACAGTACGTACTCCCATATCAGTGAAATTCTTCATACTGTAATAACAAGACAAAACAAAGTCAAAGTAAGTAATCATTAAAAAAATGCACATTAAACTCAAATCAAATTGTCCTCAGACCAGAGTCCTTTCATGTGACGGACAAAAATGGCGGCTCCTTCGGTTACAATTAGTATGCTGGTAGGTGAAGGTGGATCCAGATGGGCGGACTACAGAAGTGACATTAAAGGAGAAAAGTTGTCAATCTTCCTTTGTGCAGAATGATAAAAAGAGAGGTCGTTGATGCACAGCACCAACCCCTGATTCCGCTGAGAATTACTATCACCAAAGCCCTTAAACTTCCTCTGCCATGTGCACACGTGTGATAACATGTTCTGCATGCCAGCTTACTACTGCTCAGTTTGCATTATTCACTTTGCACCTTGCATCATGCCTTAACTTATGTATTCAGGTAGACCAAGCTCTGTACAAGCTAATATATTATGTGCACTGAAGTGAATGGCCACGCAGAAAAATTCATTTGCAGTAAGTCAGCTTGGCACAGCTCACAACAGTCAGTCAATAGTCAGTAGTAATAACTCCACAACATTACACTCTGGAAGAAGTGTTAGTTTTTCCAAAATAACACTTCCACTACTTGAGTCCACGTCCCCTGCCCTGGGTAATTCTTTGGAATTAGCTGACGGCTCTACAATATATGACTATAGAATCAGCATGCTTTATAATTGCTAGGGGTTTGACTAGTTTTGAGGAATCCATCAACATGAAATCCTACAGTCTATTGACATAACAGTTCAATGGCCAGTCAGTCTTAAGACTTTACTAAACTGCAGGGATAGTATGAAGAGCAAAATGAAAGAAATGGCAGGAAGCACCCACAAAAGCCTGATAAACACACACACGCAAGTAGCTCCTAGAATTCATATTGCAGATGTATTCTTCAGCCAGAAAATTTCTGGACTCTATACGAATATTCAAAACTACCCATGTAAAATTACTCTGTCTTCTCTCATTTTGAAATCACTGTACAAACTGACACCTGAAAACCATATAGTAGTACCTAGGAAGACTGTATGTACTGTCAATAAAATTTATCTCTGTATATATAAAATCCAGTGTCTGTCTGTCCGTCTGTCTGTCTTTTTTTCACGAGAGAACTCCTTAACGGATTTAGATTGGGTTTTTTTCTATAATTTGTTTGAACATTCCAGTTGATTTTTCGACATCTCTCATTGCATTAAGTATGATAGTTTGCTTGCGGTACCAATTTATTTGCTCGAATCCAAGAGACGCAGCAGGCCGAGGGGGGCGGGGCCTCACTCACGCAGTAGCCTCGGGACATATCTTACATCTGCTTAGCTAGCAAAAGAGAGAACTGCTTAATGGATTTAGATTTTTTTTTTCTAGAATTTGCTTGAACATTCCGGTTGATTTTGCGAGTTCACTCATTGCGCTAAGAATCATAGTTCGCTTGCATGAGTGATATATTCGCACTATTCTGAGACAGAGGCTCTGGACCAAGGTGAGGGGGAAGTGTGGTGTCAGGAGTGGGGAGCTGGGCAGGGCCCTCCTCACTGTCCTGTTTCACTACTACGCGGATGAAACCACAGGGGAAGGCTAGTCTATTTAATATACTGCCTTCTAGTCAGTAGAGATGCACACTGATGTGCATAGAGACACTAACATTAAAGAGATACTATCAATCAATCCAGCAACCATGCCTTATTTTTGTGTTGCCTTTTAGGCACTGGAGATTCTGCCGCTATACAGAAAGGCTTGTAAACTTTAGAGGAACAATATCTATAAATATTAAAGAAATAATATCAATAAATCAATCACAGTTTGTTTTTTGTTTTTTTTTTCTTTGAACATTAACATTATTGGATCTCAAGGACAAACCTGGGATGACAGTTCAAGGGGGTAGGAGCAAAAAACTTTACACATTGTTCAGAATGTCTGGCTTTTTTAAAAAAAATCCTCATTCACTGCTTCGAACACATTCAAAACGTTATAATCCACTGGTAGTTACATATTTGTGTAAGTTACACTAATTACATACAGTATGATTTTTAACCCGAATGTTGTCATTATTGCTGTTGACTGATGTTCCATTTTAGGTTGTTTTTTGCCAAGCGCCCAGTGCTCCTACAATAGGATCAACCAGGACCAAAGTGACCCTGACCCTGATTAGGCAAGTTTCAGAATGTGCGTACAGCATGTCTGAATAAGTTAGTTATGTTCAAACTCACCTACAAAATTAGCAAGACTTGAGGCAAAGACTTTGCTATTAATTATAAGACTTTAAAATTTGAAAGAAATCATAAATATGCATATTATGTATTACATTTTTATTTAGGCTCTACTGGAGTTTTTAATGTTGATACTATACAGTTGATCACAGTTTGCAATCACAAACATCTTTAATTCCTGAAAAGAACACAAGTTCTGTAGGTGGAGGAGGAAAAATACATTTTATAATACAAATAAAGGTTCTAAACTCATAAACATATATATAATGTCTTATTAGTGTTGGAATCAAGCATGGCTAAAGACCTATGAGATTAGCAAAGCCAATTTCTGACAGTGCAGATGAATGTTGCTACAATATCATTTGTTACATTTTTGTGTTTACTGTAGTTTATCATTATGCATCAATTGGTTGGGCATTTACTAGTCTTGCCATGTTATAACGAGAAGGGTCATATATAAATTAAAATAATTGTTGATCATCTGTACTTTTTTGATTTTTTCTGTTTCACTGTTTTTTTTGTCTTTTATTTCAATTATCAATAATAAAGGCTTAATGAACTTTTATATCTACAGGAATACTCTTTTAACCAAAAGCATCGTCTTGATCTCAAAGTTTCTATTAAAAAATAGTCTGGCATACTCAAGCTGAAAACTGTTGACTTTTCATCACTCTAAATGACACAGGAACAACTGGTCAGTTAGTTTCAGTGCAGATTACGAGTTTAACTTTGCTTTTGAACCGCTCTTTGAATTTAGCATATGCAGAGGATCAATAAGATGCCATGACTTCAAAGCATTCTCTTCCTTGTTTAAATCTCAAATCACCTGCTGTTTGCTGTTTCTCGGAAAAGACACCAATTGACTGCAACTGCAGTTCTGGATTGACAATGTTTGTTTAGCCGACTCTAAAAGCCACTTTTATTTAGAGGCATCATTAAAGAGTTTATCATGTCAGTGTATAAACGGAGTGTTTTTTATATACAATCAAAACATTAATTTTGGATGTAAACAATTATGGCACTGTAGCAAAGTCCATGGCAATATCTATCTATCTATCTATCTATCTATCTATCTATCTATCTATCTAGCACTAGCTGATTACTATCTATTTATCTACCTGGTGGTGCAAATATTGCATGCAACAGGGGAAAGGCTAAAAAGGAATCAGATTAATATACAAATAGTTATAACATGTTTGCCAGCCCAGCATAGCTCTTTGTTATTTGTCCACATATAGTTTGTCAAATATTGTTGAGTTTTACTTTCAGCTATATCACTTGTAGAATGCTCTGATGGTCCACTGTGTGAATAAATGCCTGGTGCCATATGCACAACATTTACTGTTAACCAGCTATCATTCGTGCCCTTTCATAATTTTAAACAGTTCCATCCTGTCATCCCTCAATTTCTGCTTACTTAACATGACAGAATCTACTTCCCCCTTTTTGTAAGACTTTACCATATATAAAGAGCTGGAACTGTTGTGGGCCAGACCCAGCCAAAAATGCCTCTTGAGGGCAGTAACCCCACAGTTTAAACACAGCTTGTGTTCTGGAAAAGACTTGTATAGTATCACCAGAAGAAAGGAAATGCTGTAAGGGATCAGCGCTGTCTCAGACAGAATCCCAGTGGGGGATTATACATGTGATGGTGGAGTTTGGGCATCCCTGGAGTTGTTAAGTGCAGTGTGTGAAATATCCTGCAGAGCACTAAGAGGGTCCCATGCCCCAGTGTTGGCTGAAATCTTGCTCTGGTACCATGGAATATGCAATAAATTATATAGAGAGAATATTATCAGTTAGGATATGTGGCTTAAGTAGGCAAATTGTATCATATATGAGTAGGCAATATGTAAACAAAAGCCACAGCACCTTGGGCCTCTGACCAGCATCGTGTAAAATGGCAACTCTTCATGGCACATAGACACTTAGAACCTGTGCGTGCAACACTAAAATGGCCCTTTCATCATGGAATTAAGGAAATTGTGATCTGTGAATCCATTTGCTACAGCACCACCCTGCCACGTACAGGCACTGCAGCTCTTGTTAGCTAAGAACACGGAAGCAAAATGCACGCTATTACAAGAGTAACACTTAACTCTGTCAGTACCATGGGTTCAGCAATCTCTATTACTTTCTGATTTCCATTGTCACAGTCTTCAGCATCACTTAGTCCAAGGCAAACACTAATGGCTGTCCTGGGCTCCTATTTATATTTTTTCTCTAGAATTCTCTGCCTTCTTTCTTGAATCCTCCTTGAGTGCTGTAAAATGATGTCCCCACTTCAACGCCAATTGGGCTGCTTGCACTTAAGTGTCTAGACTCACCCTGTTTATAACAAGCTTATTGACAGCTGCCTTTCCATCTGTAATGAGCCGTTTGCTGGCTTCTTGCAAAATCAGTAATGGGTACTGATGGATTTATGTAACACCATAACATCTTTAGAAAATGTATTTTCACAGGACCCCCCCCCCACCTTTAAGAGGGTCCCATATCTCATACCTTGGTTAAGTATAGGGCGGCATGGTGGCGCAGTGGGTAGCGCGGCTGCCTCACAGTTAAGAGACCCGGGTTCGCTTCCCGGGTCCACCCTGCGTGGAGTTTGCATGTTCTCTCCGTGTCTGTGTGGGTTTCCTCCCACAGTCCAAAGACATGCAGGTTAGGTGCATTGGCGATCCTAAATTGTCCCTAGTAGGTGTGTGTGTGCACCCTGTGGTGGGCTGGTGCCCTGCCCGGGGTTTGTCTCCTGCCTTGTGCCCTATGTTGGCTGGGATTGGCTCCAGCGTGACCCTGTAGTTAGGATACTTTTAAATGCAAGACTGCACTGAAGGGTGTAGTAACCTTTGGTCACATCAGTAACACCATAGAGCAACCTTGTAGGTTCACTCCACCATAATGGGATATTAATGAGTGCTTCTTCTCTGTAATCATTAAGAATAGGAGGGGAAGAAGTTGCGTTACCATAGTTTAAGAGAAGGTGAATGGGAAGTATACAGGAATGTTTTTGATACATATATTAAACATTTTTTGCAAATCTCCTCCACAGTTTCTTAGAGGCTAACATGGTATTTAAGTTCGCTGTGGGAACAGCTAAGTAGTTTATTTTATAAATTTGTATTTTCTGCACTTGTAATTATTGTCAATTTATATTTAGCCAATAAAAAACCTTCCTCTTTACCTCCCGGTGGAAGCCCATATATTTGTATGTACAGTTAATTAAGCCTTTTACATTCTAACTGTCCCAGTTACTAAAGATCTTCTAAAGTTCACTACTTAAGTTGGTAGGTTTAGGTTTTGTCAGCAGAGCAAATGAAGCTTGGTTCCAATTGTATTAGGAGGATTTAATTCAGAGTGGTTAATGAGCTTAAATGGTAAAATGCAAGACTTTAATGTGTGAGTTTGATAACAGCAACACAAAGTATTGGAGCACCAGACATTCTTAGTTAGCTCAACCTGGTATGTCACTTACTGTACATTTGATCTTTGATGAGGCAGAGGATGTGAAGACGTGATCCAAAGTGGCCAACTAGCTACAATGAACAATAATGAAGGCTTCCTGAACTCAGTTACAAAATTATACTGTACTTTACAACTTCCTGTAATATACAGTGCACTGTGTCACACCGCATGATACTACAGTGTTTAAGTGCACCTCATCTCCGGTTCTAGGTTTGAATCTAGGCGTAGGTCCTGTTTATGTAGACTTTACATATTCTCCACCTGTCTTCATGGGGCCTTTTCAGGGTACTATGGTTTTCTTTCTGTATCCCAAAAATGTAGTTATGCTTATTGGTAACTCCTAATTGACCTGTGTGTGGGACAGCACCCTATGATAACCCTGGGGCTGATTTGTGTGTTGCAACTATTATTGCAATAAAGACCAGGCCAGGGGCATTTCAAAGTTTTGATTGTATCAGGGTTTGTAGCCCCCTTTATGGGTGTCAAGGTATAAACGAAGAGTGGTTGTCCCCCTTGGAACAAGGCACTTATATTTGGGTTTCGATGTTGTTGAAATATGTATAGAATATCTAAGAGATAAATAACAAAAGGCAAAAAACATCAGGGGCTTTAGGTGGTAAAGCCCACAACCTCCTGATGTTGCTAGACTTGGATCATCATGACCCTGAACTGGGCTAATCTAAGTACATATGTAATGGATGAATAGATGTAATATATGTCAACTGCTGATAAAACGTTTTTTGAACATTTTTTCAAAAGAACTTAGTCCACATACAGTCATTTGCAGTCATTCTACTTGATCTAATAATTGAAGTAAATTTAAGTAAAATGCAACGTTAATATAATAAAGGAATAAATCAAGAAATTGTACTGTATCATTAGTATTATTAGATGGAATTAACTCTACAATGACAAGTGGTCTTGCTTACTGTCAGTTAGCCATGTGAAACCATCCACATAGCAGATAACTAGGAATCTACAAAGATGATGTTAAGATGTAGAAGAATGCTGGGAAACAGATGTCCCGAGAGTAATGGAAGTAAAGAACATTTCATAAGTCAAATACTCTTATAATCTCAACTTAATCCATGAGACAAGGCCACAATGCTCTGTAGAGCAATTTCCATTCATCCATTTTTAACCCACTCATCCAGTGACAGTGGCAGGAAAGACTGTCTATCTAGGTTGGGACAAATTTTTTAAACAACCCTGGACAGGCTGCCTTTTACAAATTGCATGCGTTTGTCTGGATGATGGAATTTATAATGGCAATAACTGATGCAGGAAAAGTCCACGCTCATTATAGGACACAGAAGAACAAAACTACCAGTGAATTTTAAAGTAATGTTAATAATCAATATTGATATTAACTCTCTCTCTCTCTTTATATATATATATATATATATATATATATATATATATATACATATTGTGGTGGATTTACTCCGGCCCTCACCCCCAGGCCGCCAGGAGGAGCTCTCCCGACAGCATGAACATGCCCCGAGTTCCAGCAGGGCATCATGGACTATGTAGTGTTTGTACACAGCCCTGATGGATACCTTGGGAGCCACCAGGCGTCGCTGTAAGGGGGCTCGTAGGCTCTTATGTGCCCTATGACCCGGGAGTACGTCACGGTCACGTGACAGGAAGAAACGACGTGCTCCTGGGTTGAAGAAAAGGACTATTTACCCTGACCCGGAAGGAATAAGGACTTGTGGATTGTTGGGCAGAAACACCTCCAGTTCAGGGAGTATAAAAGGACCATGGGAACTCCCTGACAATGAGCTGAGCTGGGTGGTAGGAGGGCAACGCGTCTGGGAGCTGGAGGATTGGATTATTGATTGTTTATTGTGTATTATTGGTTATTTATGAGTAGTGTGGAGTGGAGGGTGCTTAGTGCACGTAATTATTATAATAAAAAGAATTATTGTGGCACTTTTACCAGGTGTTTGGCGTGGTACCTGAGAGTTCGAGGGAGCACTACTGCCCCCTACTGCGACAATATATATATATATATATATAATTCAAAGTTGATTGGCTCATTCACTCACTCATTCTCTTATTAACAAAAACAGTATTTCACATTTAGTTCAAAAGCGGAAATTCAACAGGATGGTACCTCTACTCAATTATGTATCAATATTTAGGGGCAAAAAATTTTTTAATAGAAAAACTAAATACACAAAAATCTCAAAAATGGTTTGACTGACTTGACTGAAATGTGGTGATGTTATAGAAAAAAGAAAATTAGCTAACACGTTTCATTATTTTAAAGATATTTGTCAGTATCTACAATTATCCCCCATCTACAGTATATTTGCTGAAGCAAGTAGGCTATTTTAAGGCACCCTGTCTTTTTTCCATTCAACATAGATAGGTTGCCAGCTGAACGCTAACAGCAAAACAGTGGCACTTGCCAATAGCGTGGACAGATGAGTGAATAAGCGGAGATGTTGTGACAAGGGAAAAAAGACAGGGTGATATGCAACATGAGCTTTGAAGTGGAAGAAGGAAGGTTCACTGAAGCTAAAGTAAGACTTGCTTGCACACACCCAGGTGCACTATACACCTCAAGTCTAGTGGCCAGTTACGGAGACAGAAATACAGGATTCCTTGCATCCAAGACAATAAGCTGTGACCAACAGTGCTAGTGCAGCGTGGAAGAAGCAGGGGATGGACATTGTACACAGCACCAGTCAACTTTTTAAGTGACTGCGTGTAACACCAAAGAAGACCCAGCCCCCATCTTTTATTTATTATACCCAAAACCACACACATGTACAGCACACATCAGGTCTTGCAAACGCAAAACGTCTCCATCAAACCTCCCATGTAAGGATGCAATATATTTACACCATTGCCTTGGGTACTAAAAATGCTGCTACACCAACTGTGTATACTGTAGTAGACAATATTGCTTTTCTATATGGTGCCATCTGTGATAATTTATTCTTCACTGTACATACACCAAATCCTGATATGCTTACACTGTGTACTAAAAAAAAAACAACTATATAGTAAAACACGTACACTGTATGCTGAAACACATATATTATATAGTGAGATTTTTCTCATACACAATATACTGAAATGCTTACACTACTGAAATGCATACACTGTATATACAGTATCTACTGTGTTAATAAATAGCGAACTTTTTCACTTTGCCAGTGTTATCTTCTTCTGGATGCAACAATACCTACAACAAATGCGGATATTTTGTCTGATGCACTATATACAAACAATTACTGACTTGACTGTAACAGACAGGTAACTGCTAAAAAAATCAAGAAGGTTGTGAATCTGTATGTTTTAAGTTGTAAACTTCCTGCCAAGCAGCATCTAGACACGAGGATTACTCTGGCTCACACTGTGATGTGATGTTTTACTGAAAATCTCGTGAAATATATTACTCTCCTCATAACACAGAAATATCTCTTCATTGGTATTTTAAAAATAGATTCCGCTAACATAACTTTATATTCCATTGCTTTTTTACATGTAATTAGATTCACAAAACTGTTTAATCCAAGTCTGGCCTCCTGACTCAAAGAGGTGTATGGGTGTGCATTTCAGTATGTTGTGCATGTGGTTTAGTAATATAATGTAAGCATTTCAAACATTTAATTAGTGAATAATGAACCTAAATGTGCAGCCTGTAAACATGATTGCTGTTTGTAATAAGTTAAAGTAAAACTCAATTCAGTGTTACAACTTTATTGTCTGACTATGGAAAAAAGTGAAGTGTGAACATACAAGTAACAAAAAACATGAACAGTATGCAATGTCCATCCAGCTATATACTAACTACAGGGGGTCTGCTCGAGCCAATCCCAGCCAACAAGGCAGGAAACAAAAACCCCAGGCAGGGCACCAGCCCACCCACACTAGAGACAATTCAGAATCACCAATACACCTAACCTGCATGTCTTTGGACGGAAACTGGAGTATCTGGAGAAAACCCACACAGACAGAACATGCACACTCCACGCAGGGAGGACCCGGGAAGTGAACCCGGGTGTCCTAACTGCAAGGCAGCAGCGCTACCACTGCGCCACCATGCCACCCAGTAAGCAATGTAAACAAATGAAAATCATTAACACATTATAATAATAATAAAAATAATCCATTCATCATCCTTTTTGTAAAACTGCTTTACTCTGAGCAGGATTTTGGGGAAGTTGGAACCTATCCTAGCAAGCATAGGGCACCAGGCAGGTGCACATTAATGCACAAAATTCCCATTATTACTACAGATAACTGATTTCAATAGACAAATATTGTACACATTGTATACACAGACCTCACATAAAAGTGAGAAAAGATAAAGAGGAAGATGAAGAAGACTATAACTGAGGCTCAGAAATTTCTCCGGTGAAGCCATATAACACACCTAGTAATTAATATATCACATTGATAATAGTAAATATATAGGAATATGCAGATAAACTGTACATACTACAGTCTCTAAATTTACTTGTAACTTTCTGTCACTGTGTGGTTAGATTGTGAGTTACTATTTCTGAACACACGCATATGCTGACAGACAAATGTTCTTATTTTTCCCTGCTTCTTGCTTTCCAAGAATAAAAGGAAGTCTTGTTCTTTATTCATTAGCGAAGCAATGCTTATTATTCATCACTGTACTGTACTTTAGATTCCATGTCATGAGTCAACATGAGCACAATAGCTTTTTTTCAAGGCATAAGATTATATTATATTCTTAATTTGAAAATGTCTTCTCATTTGTATTCAAGACTTTTTCTTGTAGGCCACTCCTCCAGTAATACTGAGGTGTGATGAGAAATAATAAACATTGCTGACTAATTCCTAAGCCTGACTTCATCTTTAACATAACATTGACCACATATTAGAATGTTTACGTATTATTATTGTTATTTTGGCTTTTGAAATTGGGTAAGAGGTGACAAGGCTAAAATAAAAAGATGTAATACACCTTATTTAGAAAAACCAAAAGGCAATTATCTGTTAAAGCCTACTACCAGAAACCTTCCAAAATCTGTGCAAAGAAGAATAGCTTTTATTTGATACTAACTTAATCCATCTCAATTTATTACAGGGAGGGCCATGCATAACAATGTGCTCTCATTTCCATTTGAGTTTCCTCTGCATGGTGTCAGTGATTGAAGAAATAACAATTTCCTATGCCAAAGGCTCTTTAAGTAATGCACCCACGGATGTCATTATAAAACTGGCTTAACAGTTAGCAGTAAGTGCTGAGGAAAGCAGAAGATGAAACCTCGTGTCGCCTGCTGTTTTCTTTTCTAGTTACCTTGTGCAGATTAACATTGCAGGTGCTTATATAATTGAAGGTGTGGTAGCTGCTGCAGATCTCTTCTCAGAGACTCTATACAGAGATTACTCTGATGCAGAATGACAGCGTACCTGAAGAACAGAACAACAATTACCTTATTAACATATTACCATTCAGAAGCAGCTGTATATCTGAAAAACATTTAAAAAGCCTATTCATCTACGTTAATGGGCCCATTGCACATCACATTGTGTGAGAAATTAAGTCTCTGGCTGTGAACTTCCTGTGCCATAGAAGCCGCTTTGACTCTTTTTTATTGCTTTGCTGTTAGTATTATCTCCTTGTGGAAATAAAAACAAACGTGTTCTTGGCTGTAAAAGAGAGCAAAAATATTATTGATAATTGCAATTATGATACAGATAGCCACAATTATTCTGGAGGGCTTTTAAAGTAATGTAAATAACATGACAAAAATTAAATAACAAATTTTCCTGTCTTTAAAGGGAAAAAATAGACATGGTAAAATTATATCAGTGCTTAATTTTTTATTAATCAATCGAGTAAGTGCCTGGGCCTTCACCCAAGCCAAGAAAAGCACATTTTTTATTTTTGTATGTTTAATTAAATTTTTATTTTTTAACCTAAAAACTGCCACTGTCTGAAGATAAATATACCCAAGCGATTCCCAAGCAGTGCTGCAGGTACCTGGAGGATAGGGAAAAATTATATAACTATTTTAGCAAGTACACATTGGGAATTGGACTAAATTACACGTTAAGTGATTATGCACCCAAGAAACTGTTGGTATTACAGAAATCAAGCAAAAAGGCCAGTAATTTGTAGAAGAAGGAAAAATAAGCCAATCTGAAACCAGTTCTTGTAAAGATAATTCAGATTAATGGGCCATGTACAGCCTGCTAAGATACTAGCTGACATTATGCTCTAGGTAATCAGGCTGACATTATTGCAGGCACAAAAGTGACATCTCGTCATCAGAAATTTTCTTCATTGGCACCGAAAATGCCAGCCACATCACCTCTGACTGTGTGGCCCCCACATCTATTAACCTTATTGATTTGGAGCCCTGCTGTGCCACACAGGAAAACTACTCCCTGCTGTAAGATTGAAGTGGATCAATCCTGTGCGATGAACGAGAATTCAATAACGACATTGTATGGACTTTTCCCTTCAAGTATTTACTGCCGTAAATGAACAAAGGGAAGTTCATTATTAAGAATGTTAATAGTCCATTTGACTTTGTATGTCTGTGCATGTGTTGTTTTTCCTTTTTTAGTTAGTGAAGTAACTGCAGGAACAATTGTGCAATTGGCTTTTATAGATTTTACATATGGTGCATTTCACTGTAATGAATTTGGAGTGATACAATCCAATAATGTATCTGTGTTATATTGCAGTGATGTTTTTTTCTTTTAAATTTGCAAACACACACACACACACACACTGTTCTGGACTGCCAGTAAAATAATCAAACACCAGTCCATGATGCAAATGAATAAATGCACTCATGGATTTTTGCCTAAAATAAAATATTTGTGTTGTCTGCACACATCCTTAAGATATGGGGTTTACATTAACTGGTGACTGACTCTACACTGACCCCATATGCAGAATTGAATTTAGACATGGTGAGGCTGTAAGCTGTGGGAAGCTTTAGTGGCTTTATTTGGCAAGTGTTAACAGAGAATAAGGCCGTGTAGCAACTGAACTTTGCCAAGAATCTCGACAAGATGCATTATAAACTCAAGAGGAGTGGGGGAAGGATGGCTCCATTACAACTTTAAAAATATGCCTTTAATTGCTCAGTTTCAAGACATTTTATTAATAGGAAAACAATTTGTTGCCAGTGACTGAGTATTTAATTTCAAAAAGGAAGATTTTGTTGTAAACTTGTAATTGGCAGAAAATGAAATGTAATTTGCAAACTGTAGCATCATTAATGCTGATAAAGCATAAGAAATCAGACAGTTTTGAACATGTTCTTTCTTCCTTACTTTTTAAAATGAAAAATCATGTTATGTAAACATGTGGGTTATGTAAACTCTTTGAACATAAGGTGTGAATTCATGCAGAAACAAGTCTCATGCCGTATAGGAAGGCCTAATTTATGGATCCTTTCAAATATGAAATTATAATAAAACTATAACAAATGAAAACACTTTGTGGCACTAAGCTGAAACATGTTTAGGTCATGCCTAAGTTCATTTCTACCCAAATAAATGTGTGTGGACATGGGTGAACGATTGCCTTGCAGTAGACTTGTATCCAGGGTTGTCTGGATAACCTCCAGAAGCCTGCTATTAGGAACTAGATTATGTAGATTAGAAGTACAATATAACATCAGAACAGTAGAACATTACAATATCAGAAACGGTTAGACAAGAATTGGCCATTCAGCTGAACATATCTTGTCACTCCTACCTACCTACTTTCTTTAACATAACATCAAGTCACTACTTGATAATTTATTCCATATGCCTATGTTTTTTTGCATGAAGGATAATCTTTCTAATGTTTGTGCAAAATTTACCCTTAACATGCTTCCAACCGTGTCCCCATGTTCTGGTTGAACTCATCTACTATATAATAATAGGCTGAGATCTGTGTGTACGTTCAGTCCCTCTGAGCAATCTGATTGTTCAGTGTGATTGGTCAGTTTGGCATTGGTGATGCAATCAAAAGCGGATGTACGAGTGTCAGACACACAACAAGGAGTAAAGGTTTAGGAGGCATGCTAAAGTGCCATCTTCAAAGAAATATGGGAAATATAAATGCAGCCAGTGGTTGAGCAAGGTAACTCAAAATGACAGAGCCTAGGAAGCAGGCTTCACGTGAATGCACTCAAGACAGGGAGCGCCAGTCAAGAGAGATTCACACACACAAGGATACAGAGAAATTGTGCTAAGGTACACATATGACAAGTGATAAGAAATATTTCTAAACTTATTATATTGCATGTACATGTTTAGTTTTAAAGAAACAGTCTGGATCCACTGTACTAACACCTTTCATAATTTAAAAAACTTTTCTGTTTGCTTAAGCTGAAAAGGTTCAACTCTTTAAATCTTTCATTCATAGCCCTGAATTTAGCTTAGTAATTGCTCAATGAACTTTTTCTAGTGTTGCTATGTCTCTTTTTAGCCCGGAGAACATAACTGCATGCAGTACTCAAATGATGTCTAACCAGTGTGTTATAAAACATAAAGATATCCTCCTTTGACATGTAGCCTACTCTACACATGTAGAGCTATAGCTCTACGTGTTATATAATCTAACATTCTGATTGCTTTCTTAACGGTTTCTGAACAATATTGTTGATAGTGTTGAGTCCAATAGGTAATTTTCATAAGGTTACTTTCAAGTTTCAGACCTCCCATTGTAAATTCACATCTGACACTTCTGCTTTGTACATGTAATACTTTGTATTTACTTACTTACTGACCAATCCTGTATTCAGTCCAAATCTCTCTGTAATAATTTGACCCATTCTAGATTATCTGCTATCCTACCTTGCTTCATATCATCTGCTAACTTAACCAGCTTTTTATTTATATTTCTAACAGATCATTAACATATATTAAAAATAGCAACAGCCTTAGCAATAACCGCTGCAGGATACTTTTACTTTTAATAATACTTATTTCTGATAAGGCTCCTTGCACCATAACCTTTTACTTTAAAATTTAAGTTAATTGTACACACTACGCCCTAAAATCCCACTTCTTTTAATTTGATGCCCAACCTCATTTGTGGAATTTTATCAAAATACCCATTTTTTTCTTCTTGAAAAAATTCCAAAATTTTAATAAAACACAATCTCTCCTGTCTAAACCCATGTTGACTGTTCACCAACATTCTTCCTCTTGCCAGGTTATGCTCAAATTTTTCATTAATAATTCCTTCCAAATAAATTACCCATGACTCACATTAAGTTTCTTGCCTATAGTTAATTGGATTTATCTGATCCAAGTTACATAAAAGGATAATAATGGCTGTTTTCCAGTTCCTAGAAATTTCACTAGTGTGCAGTGACTATTTTATGTATGTTGTCACTAGCTTCTTTAAGTACTCCAGGAAAGATGTTACCTTGTCTTGATGATTTGTTGAGTTCAACCTATTTAATCAAAGCAACACTTCTTCCTCTGTAATGAATTACAATATATAATCGTAAATCTTGCATTAACATTTTGTACTGCATGAACACACAATAACTGCTGGCCATAACGGTAAAGAAACTAATGTTATTTTGTATCATTCTATCCTCTCTTTCTTCATGAAATATATTGGAGTCAATGTTGGTTATCTTCACTGTACCATAATTTCAACATCTTTGTAGTCTCACAATAACATTTTGTTCTTAAATAAAACTGAGGACCAATTTGCTTAGGAGTATTCACTCTGCTTGCACACTGTACTGTTTTTGAGTCAAAATATGATCAAAAGGTATATAGTATACCCATACCTACACAACAACTCAGCAAGTCACAACATACATAGCTTAACATGGGGCCCCTATAGTCATGTGGCCCTTGGGCAACTGCCCAGCATGCCTATGCATTAAGATGGCCCTGAACAGACCCAGGCTGAAACATAACATTAAGCAGTCATTGTGCTAGTGGGCAAGCCCTCTCAACAGCCTAGAACTCAAGACTGGTGGGGGAAGGCAGAAAGAGGCAGCAAATGTTCTTCTTTTGACATTAACTTTGTGCTCTTCATTTTTAAACCCTGTCTTGCATGTTTTTTTTTCAGTGAATGTTCTATTTTGTCCTACTTTGGTATCATTTTAGGGCAGAGAATCGCTTTAAAGATACCACCAGTTGCAGTTTATAAATATATATACTGTATATATATATATATATATATATATATATATATATATATATATATATAGTGACAGTTTAGGGCTCTCTCGCTCCCTTGAACCCTCAGACCACTCGTCAGACACCAGGTAAAAGTCCAATAATAATATTTATTATTATAAATAAGTGCACAAAGCATCACCACTCCACTATACCCAATAACAATAATCAAATAAACAATCCTCCACTCTCCCAGATGCTTAGCCACCCTGCCTCCCAACTCAGCTCACTGCTGAGATTTCCCAGAGTCCTTTTAAAGTCTTTGACCCGGAAGTGTTTGTCCCTCAGTCCATGTGACTTCTAGCACTTCCGGGTCAGATCAAAACTCCTCTCTTCTTCAGCCCGGAAGTATATCATTTCTTCCGTTTCCGTAATTGTGAATTACTTCCGGGCTATAAGGAAAGTATAAGTCCCTGGGCCTCTTTGCAGTGTCCTCCGGTGGCCCCCATGGTATCCAGCAAGGCTGTGACGAAAAACTCAAATTTCCATGATGCCCTGCTGGAATTCGGGGCCCTTCAATTTTGCAGGGATAGCTCCATCTGGCGGTTTGGGGGTGTTGGCCGGGATACACGGCCGGCAATCCCTCACAATATATATATATATATAATATATGTGTGTGTGTGCAATAATATATTATTAGAGAACAACAGAAGGAACACACCATGGACTATTTCTGTTAGGAAAGGATGGTGGCCCTCTTTCCAACCTTGTACCACAAAAAGCACTTCTGTTTTTCATCTCTGTTTCCAGTTTCTTTGAACCTCTGGTCTCTGTTTCTCCTTCCTTTGAATTCTTGACCTCTTTTATCTCCTGATTATTTTTACTGAAGTTCTGGTAGGAATTTCGGCATTTCCCCCCAGAAATACATGTTGTTCAGTGGAGCATAATTTATCAATACAAAACTGTAAGTTTTAAGTCTTTTGTTTTATGTTTTTCTGGTGTCCCATTGACTGTCATTGCATGCTGCTGGGTAAAAGAAGACATTTTTGTTTTTGAATTTATACATAATACTTAACTCTTCATGATCCTAGTAGAGTCACCCAAGACAAACTGCTGATCATACTGACCTTTATGAAAAATCTTAACAAGGATTCAATAATCTTGCCCAAAAAAAGGAAACCAGGGCTCTGACCTGGAGCCAAGCCTGAGGGTGATGCTGTCTGAACAATGATTTAGTAACCTGTACTGGTAAAAGAGAAACCGGGACCCTGTCCTGGAGCCAGACCTTGAGGGTCCTCATTGGCTAACTTCTGATAGTCGGGCCTTTACCCATGGGACCTGGCAGGGCACAGCCAAGAGGATCAACAGCTGTCCATCCTCCAGCATGTCAACCATAAGGGTCTGGTGCGTTTTGACTCGGGCAGCAGTCAAAGGCAGGTGTCTTGGTGCTCTGATCCCCGGCTGCCAAAACTGACTCTAACTGGGTACCTCCCTGGGGAGGTGTTTCAGGCATGTCCAACTGGGAGGAGAACTCAGGGTAGCCCCAGGACATTCTAGAGAGATTTTATCTCTTGAATGGCCTGGGAATGTCTCTGTATCCCTTAGAGGAACCGGAGGATGTGCCAGGGAAAAGGAATGTCTGGGCATCATTGCTTAGACTGATGCCCCCATGACCAGGATCTGGATAAGTGGCATACAATGGATGGATTGAAGAACTGAACTTAATAATTACCCTTCCCATTCCCAAGGTCAAGCACGTCCTCTGGAACCCTTAGAGGGCTCCATCTAGAACACTCTCTGTATGTTCCAGCAGTCCTGAGCTCAAACTAGATTAACAGAATTGCAGGGAAGTATGGAGGTTGGTTCTAGCAGGATCGTTCTTAAAGTTCAGAGGGACATACTTTATGAGACTGTAACAATATTAAGGACCTGCTTACTACTGCTGTCTGACTGGTGAAAACCTAATAAATTGTTCCTCCTCCCTCAATAATATTGTACTCAATATGTACCCCAGCTTAATAACTTCTAGTGCATTCTCTCTGAATATAGGGCATACTGCCCTGATGGTATTCCATCTATTTTATTAGTACTGTAACACTAAGAAATTGCTTTAGAAATGATGTTCTAATCGCATCTCATGAATGAAATGATAACTTTATTATGATTGTAGAATTAAATATTGGTTTTGATACTATAAATCACAACATTCTACGACACATGTTTGTTGTTGGCTTGTCAGGAACTGTTATTGTTCTTCATGATTGTCAAATCATTTTCAGTATCAAGTATGTAAAAATCTGAAAATAGTACTATTTCTGTTCACAGTTAAATATGGTGCTTCTCTATGATTCTCTGCTACAAACCATTCTCTTTAATTATATATGTTTCCTTTAGTGGACATAATTCAGAAGCACAATATTAACTTACAAACATAAGGTGTTAAGTTACAGGATTTTGACCTGCTACTTCACACCTCTCATGTGGAACTGACTCTTGTAATGCTTTATTATCAGGCTGTTTTATTGTTCATTTACTACTCTGCAGTTAACTCAAAATGCAGAAGCAAAGGTCATAACTACAACTACAAGTGTGACCTTATAACTTAAGCTACTGATTTCCAATGTGTGATCTTACAATCTGCCTTTTCACATACAATATCCCTAACCTTACAGAAATACTTAGAGCCTATTCTCTGGAGCTTACATAGCAAACTCAAGATACAGGTCAACATAATATTATGAGGATAAATAAAAAAATGTAGAAGGGCATAGGGCATTCAAACTCTGAAATGATCTACCCAATAATGTCAAAGAGGTCTCATCAGTCTCAAGGCTAAAGGCTCATTATTTGAAGTTTTTTTTTATATTACTATCTTGTACCACATTTAAATTTTTTGTAATAAACATTTTGATTTTCCTTTAGTACCTCATTCTTAGTGTCCGTAGTGGCACTTGGCCTTCTTTGAACTAGATGCATCAACTATGATGGACCTATTTTCAATCCAAATGGATGTTACTTCTTTCCACTATGGAATTATCCTTTTCAGAATGAGGATGGCTTGGGGAAGATAGAATTTATACTAAAAACCACCCTGTTAATATTAGTCTTAGGGGTATTAGAAAAAAGAGAAAATCAAGAGTCTGCTGTGGCAGAATGAAAGCAGCAACAAGTCATGATATTCAATAACAGCTTTAATTCACAGCAAGAATTGGCTTCTCATTAAGATACTGGTTGGAGTGAAATTGGCTGGAGCTTGACGTTCCAATTTATCTGGTTATCTGTTGGCTTGTTTCTCATTTCTGTTTGGCTGCTATTTAATGAAGAAACTAATTAATTCAGAGGAGTGAATCCTTAAAAACAAGGCTATTAAAATGATGAGAAAAGGAGTTAATTAGCAGTGAAAACTGCTTGCTGTTTAGGAAAAGGGTTAGAATGAAAACCTGCAGCTACTACAGCCCATTAGGACCAGAGTTGACCACCCCTGCTATATACATACATATATATATATATATATATATATA
>JANRMT010062854.1:109609131-109626930 GCA_026402145.1 Polypterus bichir lapradei | reverse complement strand
TATATATATATATATATATATATATATATATATATATATATATTTATAGATAGATAGATAGATAGATAGATAGATAGATAGATAGATAGATAGATAGATAGATAGATAGTGAGGGATGCCCCCAGAATGGAAGAGAGATGGTGTCCACAGGGTATTGTTTCCTCTGAATCGCTAGATGGTAGCCCCACTGGGTTGTGGCAGCACCACGGATTTCCAGGGAAAACTGGAGTTCTTTGGCTCAGCCCTGTTGGTTTCCATGGGCACCATCACGGAACACAGAGAGGACTAGTGTGCCTTAACTTGTCAGTCTCCAGCCAAACCTAGAAGTACTGCCAGGCCACAATTATGGGACACCGGAAGTGCTCCCAGGTTTTACATAAAAGAAGCTGCTGCATCAACTCAGGGAACCAGAATTGGTAGGAGGAGGACAGCTCTTGCTGTGAGGAGTGTAGGTGGCTGATAGAGAAGAAGACAGAGAGAACTGCTGTGTATTGCAGTTGTAATTGTATTGTGGTTGTGGCATAGAAAACACTTGCTTTGGGATGGGTTTCCCACAATAAAAACCCTTTGTTTACTGAACTTGTGTCCAAGGTTGTGTGTTTCGCATGTTTGGGGAGCTGCAGCACCCCCTGGTGGCAAGAAAATATGTATTCACTGTTACTGTATGTTACTATTCTGTATGTATTCATGATATTTGGTTTTCTATATTTCAAAATTCTATTTTATGCTTCTTGCAGTACATTTTTTATATTATATTTGAAAATTATTGTGAGGCTCACATGTGGAAATTATAAATTAATTTAAATTACAATTGCTAAAATTAAATTGCTAGAACTCACTTCCAGCTTGTCAGGCCCCATCCTTGTTCTGCAATAAAACTTTTTCACCTGCATCACACCTTTATTGAAATTTCAGTTTTTGATGAAAGAGAATAAAATCAATACAAATCACGTCAGACATTGTCTCACCTTTACTAAGTTCATATAATCAACAATCACTTGGTTGCATAAGAATTTACAAGCTGCATAATGGATACTGTAAGTGTGTTAAAATTTAACCATTAAAAGATATTTTGCCTTCACCTACCTTCAGATTAGGCAGTTCTGATATAGGATGAATTCAATAAATAAATAATTTAATAAACAGCATACACACACACGCACAAACATACACAGATATATACTCGCATACTATATAAACTGCATACACTCATGAAACAGTATGTCAATTAGCATATAGTGTTTATCCATTTATTTCTTCAAAATTATTCACAAATACTTGTATGTCATACACAGGTGCTGATTAATGTTCCTAAACCTTCCTTTTAAGATTTGTTCTCTTGTTTGTATTTAAAAAGCATTTTTAAAGCAGCTTTTTTTTCTAAAGGAGGCACAAAGGTACAATTAACACAGTTCCTTGGTAAACTGCTTTGTTATTCACATCTGTGCCTGTTTATTGTTAAATGAAAGAATTAAGGGGAGAATTCTGAATGAGCAAGAGAATTAAAATTAAAATGGAAAATCAATAGCGTCTTTCATACTAAAAGTGATTTAATAAAACAGTATTACAACTGTCTAATTCTTGACTTCAGTGAAGAGGTACAGTATAGAAGAACTTGCTGTACCCCCTGCACCCCACTGAGACTGGTGCTGGATTCATGCTTGGTTAAGCAACAATTGACAGTGAAGGAGGCTGTAGCCAATGCGACAGAGCAGCCTACTGATTTATTTGTATACAATATAGAAGAAAGAGCAGTTGCATGCCATTGTCTCTGTAGGGTTATGAGTGGGTTTGTGAGTGTGTTTTTCTTCTAAATCTGACATACTTCTAAGGATATATTATTTAATTCATGCGAAATTAGATGCTATTCAGGGTTCGCAATGGGGTTCAATATATACTGTACAATACTGACTAATACTATTGATAGAATTACACAAACATACAAACTGTACTTAAAACAAATAAAGGTGACTTACTATAAACATCTCATCCTATGCAGGTTTACTGTAGCCAATAACAGAATCTAGTTAGTATCTGTATTTTATGTGGCTAATAACACATATGTAACATTTTACCATGTAACACATGCTCTGCATTCTATCTAGTGAAGGTAATATCTGATGAACTGGTTTTTCTTGGGGTCTGTGAAAGATGACCATATAAGGAATGCAAACTCAATTGCACCAGCACTTCATAAGGCCAGTGGGAGACCAGCCCCACTGAACCTTGTCCTCAACATCTGCTTCTTTGTCAACAAAAAGCCTCCAGCTGGTAAGGTTGAACAAAAAGCAAACATAGGCCTGTGGTGCATTTAAACAAATTGCTTGTTGTTTTATCATGTAGCTAACTCATCTTATCTAAAAAGTATTTAATAAAATTGATAGTATAAAGATGGAATATTTTTAATAGCCTAGCAGTTGTTGCAGATTTATTTTGTGGTAAAACAGAACTTCATACAATTAAAACACAGCAAAGAATGAATTGAATTGACAATTGAATGTTGTCACATTCAGGGTTAGTTTTGTGCATTTTGCCCGTTAATTCAGCCAAAGCTCTTGTTCTGATTGTAATAGCTGAGGTCCTGAAAAATGACAGATGAATTAACGTGACACATAACAGTGACAATAACACAGCTTTTACTTTCAGATAAAGGAGCTTTTTAGATACATATGCACAGATTTTTCTTTAAAGCATTATCAGCTGAGCCTTTTATAAGTCTGGTGATTCCATGCTCAAGTATGGAACTAAATGATTCAAATACCATGTTGATTTTATTAAAATTATAATAGCACAAAAATCGCATATTCTCCAGTACAAGTCAGAATGCTTTCCTCATAGTCTAATAGACTAATTAATGTTTTTTTTTATGTGTGTGTTTTAACACTTTTGCATGTCAGCATACCTTAAATTCATCAGTGTACATCAATTGTAATATACAGTATGTATCATATCCCAAGCCACATAAATTGTTCATAATATACATTTACAATATAACCTAAATCTTATTTACATTAACACATTTTAATAGCCATCACAGGTGGGGTGCTTGCTGGTGGGCAGGGGGGTGGGGTTGTTTTTGTTCTTACAATAGCCCAAAAATCTGTTATTGTTGGTTTCCTTTTATTACATTCCTTTTTCATTTTATCAGTAAAAAATCTATCCAAAAATATATATTAACACATTTAAATCTTTTAAATTTTTAAAAAGTACACAAGTTTGGTTAACAATATTGAAATTAAGAGAAATCTTATTTTGTCTGCTTATTGTATTTGTGGCAAAATAAACACATTCTTATTTGCACAAGCTCATACGTTCTGGGATTAAGCTAATGTGGTGATATTATTAGGTTCATAGTTTAATTATTACACAGTATTGAAAGAGATTATAACTTTTTAATAAACAGTACTTGGAGGCATTATCTTTAATACAGAATTTTTAGTCAAACACCACTAATCTCTCTTACATCAGCATCTGCACACCACACACCTAGACATTACTAATCATACTGTAAGTGTTCATTAACAGACCTTACTAATCAACTATCATTACAGCTACCTGTTTTGAAAGACATGCAGTTTAAATGTGTTGGTGATGTGTTTTCACCATGCCATAGGCTGGCATCCTGACCAGGGGATTGTTCATACCCTGTGCCCAATGAGCTTCCAGTGTCCCTGCTCTGGATAAGTGGCTTAAGAAAATTAATGGATTGGTGGAAAGCACGGCAGTTTTCATTTTTTATTTACTATGTCAAAGAGGCATTTTTATTTGTTAAATATTTTGTCACGAGGTGACTGTGATGTATGGCTGAGGTTTGCTTAGTCCGCCACACTACTGTTTGTACAGGAGACACCTTCAGGGAAAAGATGCAGACATGTGCACACAGCCCGTATGACTTAAATAAATTTTGCTAAAGAGTCTTTTTGCCAACAAGAATGGTTATCTGACATGTAAAAGAGAAAAAAAAGTAAATTAATCTGTAATTTATGTAGTACAAAATGTTTCCCTATATTTTTTAGGGGTAGGCAATGTGCAAGTGAGACTTGCCTAGCTAGGATGGATTTAATTTTTCTTATTCGTTGACTACCAGCATCCTTGCATTAGCTACAACCTTAAAAAATAAAAAAAATAACAGTGAAAAAAAACAACCCTTTATTGGAGATTTGTTTTAGTAACATAGTGCACAATGTCTTGTGCCATTTTATGCCACCAATATAAGACCGCTTTGGAATACAGTAACTCAGAATGCTACTACATAAAGCTGAATTTGCCTTCATGATCACAAAAACAAATGTGTACTTTCATAGCCTTTTTAAAGATATTCCTCCTGAAACAGTGTATTTACTGTATATGTTGGGAAACCATTCCCATGATTGGTTCATCTGATAATCTACAATGTTCAGATATCAGATGAAATTCAAATGTTGCTCGACCTGTCCCATGGAAACCAGAGTGCAACACAATAACACATTAAACACTATTACAGTGACACGAAAAGTCAGACCAATTGACAACTGGCAGTATGGATTCATAGGGTTGGCATCAAAACCTGGTAAGCAAAATCCAACATTCATCATTAATTATCTGAAGGTGAAATTGCTTTGTTTCAGTCTATAATGTTCGTTTACTTTTGGTCTATTGTTTCTGTTGTTGGTTCAATTGTGCAACACCTCTTCTGGTGCTACCTGTTAGTTTCTGATGTCTGAGTTGCACAAAAATCAATAAAGAGCTCTTTTCCACCCACACCTTATTCTTGAACTTATAGAAATTTTGGAGTCTTTTAATAGCAGATAAAAGCACAGAAGAAACTGTAATCGTCAATAAAACGAGTTTCAGATTTGATAAAGTTCAGATGCATCTTTTTTAGAACTGCTCTCCTCTAGATGGGCACTGGCACTACCTAGTACCTTCTAGACCAGTGGTCTCAAACTCTGGTCCTGGAGGACAGCAGTGTCTGCAGGTTTTCATTCTAACCCTTTTCTTAAATAGTGACCTGTTTTTGCTGCTAATTAACTTATTTTGAATTCATTTTAATTGCCTTGCTCTTGAAGACTCAGACCCCTTAATTGTTTCTTTTTACTTAATTAGCAGTCAAACAATAATGAGCTATAACATGAACCAAAACATAACCAGCAAACTGTGTCCATCATACAATATTTGAAAAGAAAGAAAGATGAAGGTCTCAGGAATGTTAATCTGCTCAGGTCCCCAGAACATTTGAACAGTGCTCTTAGAAAAAAGAAAATCAACAATTTTGGAAATGTATACCATTGCACAATGAGAGCAGCAACAAGCCGTGGTATTAAAGAACGGGTTTAATTGACAACAAGACTCAGAGCCTAATTAAGCAACTGGTTGGAGTGTAATTGGTTGGATTTTGAGACCCTGACTTAGTTGGTCTTCTGTTGGCTCACTCACTTCACGTTTCATTTCTGTTTGGGTGCCATTTAAGGAAAGAAATGAAGCAATTCAGAGGAATGAAGAAGAAATTCAAAGAAACAAATCTTAAAAAACTAGTCAATTAAAATGAAAGGAAAATGAGCTAATTAACAGCAAAACCTAGTCACCAAATAAGAAAAAGGTTAGAATGAAAACCTGCAGTCACAACAGAGTTTGAGACCTCTGTTTTAGATTGATCTGAAAGACTTCTTGCAGTACAGAAATAATCAGTTACAAAGACTTATAGTAAGTCTTATTATAGTGAGATCCTAGGTTTACATGCTAAGTCTGGTGACATTCAGCTGCTCCAATATTATTTTGATTTATGTTTGTAAGAATTTGTGTATTCTTTGTAACAAAACTATCTGTAACTGCATGCATTTCAGTTTCTTAAAGGGTCACTTAACAACAACAACATTTATTTATATAGCACAATTTCCTACAAACATTGTAGCTCAAATTGCTTTACAAAATTTCAAAGGGAAAGTTACAAGAAAAGAAAAAATAAGATTAGGGAATAAGATCAAAGAATAAGCATTAAAGAAAAAACAAATAAATCGATACAATCTTAAAATACAAATAAATATCTAGAAGAAAAGTAGTGTCCTTATAAACAATAACATAATGTAAGTCTCTAAAGAGGAGTCCAGTGATAAGGTCAGTTAAGCTGGAGAAAAACAAAATCTACAGGGGTTCCAAGGCCAAAACACCTTAAATTTTTTGAAAAGAAAAAAAAGAAAAAAATGCAATAAATAAAAGTGCATTTAATGAAGAACAAACAGCTTTTCAGCCTGTCAATATATAGTTTCACCTACGTGAACTATGTTATGTAGTTATGCTTTCATTTATAAGTTAGTATCAACTCTTTATCCAGAAAATCAATGTTGGTCTTTCATGTGTCTTCTACTTTCACCCAATTTCTTCACATCTGTATTATGTGTATTCAAGCCATTTTAGTAAGATTATTATATTAAATTTCCAGCTCTAAAGAGAAACTCATTCTTACTTTTTGTGCAGGACTGTCAATCTTATTTTGGATCTCTTCTTGTTATGGTATCCAATGGCACCTCATGGCTGAAATCCTAGTTTATCTGAACTTGTTCCATGGGTTTAAGTTACCTTTATTTTCCCCTATCCTTTCCCTTGTTTTAAATTCTGTATATATGACAAATATGATACAATTTTATGAACTTTGGTCTCCAACATCTTCAACAACTGAAGTGTACAGATGTTTAAATTTTCAAATATAATCTGTTCAGAGCATCAATATGGATGCCAGTGACTAGTAAATGAACTGTTCCCAGAGAAAAATACACAATAACTGGAAAAAATCTCCTTAATGATGTATTCATGACAGTTGCTCAGGAATCTCTGAACATTTGCTAGAAGTAGTAATGAAATAAAGCTTGTTGCCAGTAGTAACAACTCAAAAAAAAAAAAAAAAAAATTGAATTTATCAGCTAAACATATTATATATACTGTAGTTCTATATTTAAAATGTTTAGTTTCACTGTTAAATAGAATGAAGGATAGAATTGCTCATTGATTGTCTACAGTACTGTAATATAATGAATGTTAATTTGGTTTATAGAATGTACTATTATTTTAAAGATATTGAGCCAAGTAATCATTTTAAGAATGGTGAAATAGAAATAAACTACAAAATAAAATAAAAATACACTTAAAATAAAATATGTATTGCTAAGAATGTCACAAAAGAAAACAAACTATCATTAAACAGTAAACATGACCACAACTTGCTTCAAGCACATCACAGTACAGTTTAAATGACAGAACACATACAAAAGCAAGGCAGTCCACATCAAAGCCTTAGCAGGCTAATCCCAGCAAATTTTATCACCACTTAATGAACTGCTTGCTTGACTCATTCAGGATCTATGCAGGTATTGAAAAGACTAAAGAGAGCAATTAGATTAAGTGTGCCTTGGTTAATCAGTATAATTAGTAAGTTCAATCGGAGATTTCTTGAACTTGGGAGTGAAAATTTACTTTTATTACTCTAATGTGAAATGTGCATAATTATGATTTTCTTATTTCAAAACCTTTTTTTCATGACTCATTGGGTTCTGTGAAAAATAATATGTATTGTATGTCAGTGTACATCCATGTTTTTTATTATATTTAGAATCATTAGTTGTAACAAATAACAAATAATAAGGTTTCATATTTTTTATAATGTGTATTGTTTGGAAACATATTATTATTGGTTGCCTATCAGTTAATGTAGATTGTTTACTAAATTGTTAGATAGACCATTCCATAATGGCCAAAGATGGCACAAATTATACATTCTGGGATGTTTTTTAAAGCCTGAAAATAACACAAAATCATTTATTCTTTTATTCTGTGCACCTTGTAATCTTGGGAGCTTCAAAGGTAATCATTCCTGTTTACTAAAGCTGCATGCTTCCTTTCTAAGTTACTTGTTGCTTTCTAGATAATACAGGTAATTTTGCATTTAACAAGACTGCAGCTATTTCCAATTGATATTAAATAAATCATTTTACATCGTTGTGCTTCCCGAATTATCCTAGCTATATTGAGTTTTGGATTTAAGCTGCCCTGTAACAGAGTTCACTGTGAATGGAGCTATATAAAATCAGAAATGGCAAATACTGAATAAACATTTATTACATTTTTTTAAATCATAATTCCTTTACAGAAGACCATGTACTGTGTTACTAACTAATCCAGAAGTGTATGATTGCTATACAGCTTGGATGGATGCACAATGCTTCCATTTCAGAGATGAGCGTCATCCCACCTGACTGGAAAACGGGAAATGTCATCCTTATCTGGAAATGGAAGGGTGATCGCTTGGATTGTGGCAAAGGGATATAACACTGCTCTTGGTGCTGGGTTAGTTCCTTGCTAGGGTCATCCTCAATAGAATCCGTGATCACTTGCTCACCTACCATCAAAGCATCCTGGCACTGAAGGCTCTTATCGAGAACAAAACCAAATATCAGCAGGTTTTTTTGCAGCCATTGTCAGTTTTCATAAAGTGTTCCACTCAGTTGATCGAACTGCATTGTGGGACATCCTGAAACTTTACGGAATCCCCTCAAAATTGCTGGATGTCATGGCTAGCCTGTACACTTGTACTGTGAGTGCATTTTTCCCAGTTGATTCTAGGGTTTATCAGGGATGTGTTCTTGCTCCTACCCTGTTCAATGCTTGCATGGACTAGGTTTTGGGCAGGGTCATGGGGTTCAGCGGCTGTGGGGCATCTATTGGTGAAGAAAGATACACCGATCTTGACTTTGCCGACGATGCTGTGATCTTCACTGAGTCAATGGAGGCTCTGATCGGGGCTCTCAAGAGACTGACTACTTAGTACTGGTTTACTTACCTCATCAGCAACATTCATGTGTCTAGTGACTCTTCCAATGAAATCAGTAGACAGATTGGGAGAGACTTGGGTGTCATGAGGTTGCTGGACAGGGGTGTGTGGTACTTCTGCTGATATCTTCGCAAAATGATGAAGGTCCAAGTCTTTACAGTTCTGGCACTTCCTGTTTTGCTATATGGCTGGAAAACGCTATCCAGTGACCTGAGACAAAGACTGGACATCTTCGGTACTGTGTCTCTTTGGAGGATCCTTGAGTACCACTGGTTTGTCAAACAAGCGGTTTCTCATGGAGTTCCAAATGAGGCACATTACCTGGATTGTGAGGGAACGTCACTTATGGCTCGATTGCCCCCTGGGTGATCCAGATCACAGGATCCTAATTGTTGAGGACTCGAGCAGCTGGACCAGGCCATTGGGATTCCCATGTAACACCTGGCTGCGGCAGATAGATGGTCATTTCCAGGGGGTGGACTGGACCGCATATCTGCCTGGTGGGTTGCCAACCAGGATGCCAAGCTCTTTCATCGTGTGGTTGGTGCAGCAATTCTCTGTACCAGTACATGCTCCCCAACCTGACCTGACCCTTTTAATGTATGAACAGTAGAGTAATTTCATATGGAATGAAAATAAGAAAGCCTAAAATTTTCCATTTTTAAATTACAATATTTTACAGCCACACATGAATTCACTTCAAAAATATTAGGAAAATAACTGACAGATGTTTGCAAGTCTTTGTGATGGCTAAACCTGCACATAATATATTACAGGCCTTTATGTTAGCTTCCAGTTTTTGTATCTTTAAGTGCAGACCTGCTTTTATATCCCATTCCTCTATTTAGTATTTAAAGAATACTCTACCCAAGAATGCAAAGTCGTGTATCAATTATTCACTGCACATAGTTCCTAGTGATTGACTAGAAAAGTTAACCTATTTTCATGTAGAATGAGAAAAACCCAAATGACTTGTGAAGTGTAATTTAAATATTGGATCCTCAGTCATTTACTCACAACATACCAATATTGTTTAATAAAATGTTGCTGGAAGTAGCAGTGGATGAGGAAGTAGAGAATTAGAACTGGCTAGAGAGAGATGAAAAGAGTCTTATTGGAGGGGCTGCATAAAATGAAACAGAAACCTTGAAATTCAACAGTGGAAGGATACTTGGATTTGGTCAATGTATAAATAAAGGTCCTTTTCAAGGCAACCATAAACCACCTTACCTACCTAGCATATTTTCCAAGTTTTTAGTTTTTTTTATTTATTTATTTATTTATTTTTTGTATTCCCTCACACTGTACCTGATAGTCATTTGCATACCTCCATTGTGGTACCAACATGTACCACAGGTTGAGAACTACTATATGGTATACACATCTTGAAATTGTCCATGCTATGTAATGCTAATTCAGATCAAACTGAATTTTACTGACTGCATTTTATAGCAATACTGTCTAAAGTGGAAAACACAGTGAAGGTGAACTGACTGTTTCTAATTTTCCCCTTAATATAATATCCATCCATCCATTATCCAACCCGCTATATCCTAACTACAGAGTTACGGGGTCTACTGGAGCCAATCCCAGCCAACACAGGGCGCAAGGTAGGAAACACACCCCGGGCAGAGTGTCAGCCCACCGCACCTTAATGTAATATTTTAAACAAAAAATAAAAGTTATATGATGCAATGCACAAGTAAATAAATAATTTTTAAAACTAAATATACAGAAGTTTATTAAGAACATTTAATGAAGCCGGTTTTTTAGCGGACAGGACAATATATCATGTGTTTTTTGTCTAGATGCTTTGAAGTGAACAGTTTTTCAATTATAGGAGGAGTGATGAGCAGACTATCAGGATTTTCATCATCTCTTCTCAAAACCTGCAAACACGTCTGGCAGGAGCTATGTCAACTGCAAAATGGACCAGAATCAAACATACATTTGAAACTGTGTCTATAGCTCCATGCACATACACAGCACTGGATATGTGATTTTTTTTCTTTAAATGTGTTTATTTACTGTTTAGTTCTGTTTATTCTTTTACATTTTCTCTTTAAAATTAATATACAGGTCATGGTGGGGCATATGCACATTAGCTAAATTTTATTGATTTACTGTAATATTAATTTATTTTTGTATTGTTTTGTTTTAAAGAAAATCATAATTCAATATTTAGAAAACAAACTTGTTATCCTTACTTCCAGAAATTGATCTTTTAATGACATATAACCAAATGACAAGTTACAAGTTGTTTATCATGGAAAGGTTTTGGTTCTCCTAAAACTGCCCTTTTGTCACTGCACAGATTCTTTTCCTGTACACCCACAGTTATATGTCATCTTCTTGCCTGTTATGCTTTATACTCTAACTTCTGTATATTTAGTTTTATTGCACTTACCTGCACTTACCTATCTGAGGGGAGACACACCCTAGAATTTCAATGTATCTGTTATGTTTTACACAGAATTCCTTCCTTGGCCTAAGTTTTTATTCATTTTCTTAGTTTTTTTTTTATTTATTATTCTGTGTGGGTCATTTATAAAGATTATTTCTTATAATACTGTTCTGATAATTTATCATTTAGTTGCTATGGTTAATTCAGAACTACTGAATAATTGAGCATTAATGTGTTTCATTTAGGATTTTTGATTTTTATTTCTACTTCATTTGCTCTGTCTTTTCAATATTCTTCTTGAAATTGTGTTTTGAAGATCTGTTTGCTTAAAAATTGCTTTTTGGCAACTCTTTTCAGGTCTTTTGATCTTTTTGTGCCTTTTTCTATTTTTTGCAAATCAATCTTCTTTGTAAAGATTTTTGTTGCCTTCTGTTAACAACATGTTAACGTAAATGTGAATTAACAAACCAGTGTATTTAATGGTTCCCTTTCTTGTTTGGTATTGTTGACTTACCTTTTTCTGAGCTTACTAGGCTAAAGCCTGGAAGTATTAGTGAGTGACTGGATCTGGCGTTAGATTCTTTTCACCTGTCTTCGCAAAGGCTTCTAGTTTGCTTTCTGTGGCCATTTTGGAGGCCTCTCACTCTTTTGTTTTGGTCAGAACTATAGATCATGACAGCAGCCAGTACAATTGGGATCGTACCAACGGTTATCTGGTACTGTCACTCTTCTTTCTTTCATGCAGGCATTTCCCTCTTTTATCCATCCCCATATTAGTAGAATAAAACAGTAAGGCAAGCAGGGGAGCAGATTTAGATACTTTATTCTATCATTTTAGTCTTTAACATTACTTAATATGCCAAAAGTGGCAGCAAAGAAAATGTCCATAGGACAATTACACCATATATCCTGGATGTTACAGATTACTCATACCAAAACACCATGTATGTTATGGAGCTCAGGTGGTTCTCAGCTTTTGCGGTTATGCTGCTATTACTCTGGTGACTCATGGCTTTGAGTTCTAGTGGTTAGTGTGTTTATCTTGCTGTTGCCGACCAGCCTATTATCTGACCTTGTAAAGCAGATACAAATTATTTCAGTTCCTGATACAGTACCTCTATCTTCTCTTTTGAGCTATTCAGGTCCAAACTGTGCTGCTGACATTTAAATCACCAATCAATTGACATATTTGGTTTTTGTGCAACTAGATATGCATGAATGCTGTGCACGTAGTTCTCATTCTGCTAATTCAAAACAGTCCTGAATCTTTAATGAAACATATCAAAGTTCTCATCTAGTCAAATGCATTGCTTATAAAATGTAGGCAATGTTTGCAAAGTTTGCAAGCCCACAAACGGTTTCCCATGCACACGTTTGTGGCAATCAATATGGCTTACTTAGATAGCAACACACTTAATTTATCTTGTTTTATTTTATTTGCTTTGTACATTATCGTTTGTTATTCTCACTATCAACAGCCCCATATAGTGTGTAAATACAGTATACATATACTGTATATATATATACTGGGAGAGGGACTACGCCTCCTCTGGACCATGAGAGGGCAGATGCCCTGGTTTGGGGGCCTCGTGAAAGGAGCATGGAAGCTCAATCCTATAGGAGCCCATGGTCACTGCCACGAATGCCTGAAAAGCTCTGGACATCAGCACTTTCGCCACACCCGGAGGTGCTGGGGGAAGGAAAACAAGGGACACCTGGAGTGCTTCCAGGTGCTCGTGCGGCACTTCTACCACACCAGGAAGTGCCACCAGAAGCTCATCAGGAGGCACCTGGAGCACAGTCGGGTGAACATAAAAAGGGCCGCCCCCTCCATTCAGGAGCTGGAGTCGGGTGGAAGAGGACAAAGCCTGGAGGAGAGGAGTGGAGGCGGTCAGAAAGAGAGGCATTGGAGAAAGAGGCCTGAACTAAGGCTGATTGGTGCAGGGGCACTGGGTTGTGTGATGCTGTTGTAAATAGAAATGTACAATAAACGTGTGTATGGTTTGAAACCATTGGTGTATGCCTGCCTGTGTCCAGTCTGCTTTCCACAATATATATTCGAGGTGAAACACAAAAATAACCAGATTGGTAAAAACAATATATATTTATTGATGAATTACAGCATTCTAAACATTGTCACCTTCTATATACTCCCCCTCCCGATCTCTACACTGCTCCATATGTATCTTCCATTGATTGAAACAGTGCTGGAAGTCTTCTTGCTTGAGGCTCTTCAACAGGCTTGCTGTTTTTGTCTTCACTTTATCCATTGAAGAAAAATGTGTTCCCTTCAGGTCACTTTTGATTTTCGGGAACAAGTAAAAATCACAGGGAGCTAAATCGGGTGATTAGGGAGGATGATCAAGGACAGGAATGTATTTCTCAGTCAAAAACTGCTTTACGGAAATAGAGAAAATTCATGAGAAATTTGATGTTGATTCACTGTTCGATTTTTTTCAACCGACATTATTGCGGCAACTCGTGTAGCGATTGTTGTGCAAATACTGACTAGCCTATTCATAGGATATACCTAGCCGGTCGGAAGTTTGAGAGGACGTGTAGGAGGGGATATAGTTCTATGATTCACCTCCAGCCAACCTCCAGACGGTTTTCCAGGAAAGCCCCAAGCCCAATCCGGTTATTTTTGTGTCTCACCTTGTAAATACTACTTGTCTCCCGCAGCTCTGCACACGTAGTTGTGAAACAGGACAAAAGTCTAAAAATAAATAAACAAATAGGTAATCGCTAGCTTAGTGGAGGCAAGGTACAGTCCAAAACGTGGCCAGAGCTAGACTGATTCGAATGGAGGCTGGCACATGAGTAAGGACGGTCCTGTCCAGCTCCCCACTCCTGACGTCACACTTCGCCCTCCCCTTGGTCCGCAGCCTCTCTGTCAGATTAGCGAGAATAAATCACTCCTGCAAGCGAACTATGATACTTAACGCCATGATAGACGTCGCAAAATCAACCGGAATGTTTAAGCAATTTATAGAAAAAAACCCGATCTAAATCCATTAAGTGGTTCTCTCATGAAAAGCGGACAGACATAACGGCAGACAGACACTGGAATTTATATATATATATATATATTTTGTGAAGGACAGCCGGGTCCCATGCCCGGCAGGGACGCCCCTGCTGCTTATGTTCCGGGGGAGCCTCCATGGACAGTCCAGTACCTTCCCCGGGACGCTTGGTGGCAGCCTCCCTGGCCGACGGGGTTTTCCCAACCACCCGCAGAGCTCCATGGGAGGTGGAGTCCTAAACAGCTTGGTTGGGGCCCGGCGTGGCCGCTAGGGGGAGCTGCCTGCTTCCCACAGCCCGGCTGGACGAGCCTGCAGCCCCACCCGGAAGTCCAATTAGGACCAGGTGGTTAATCACCTTGAACGCTTCCGGGTGGGCTATAAAAGGGCCCAGCCACCACCACTCGCTGAGCCTGAGTTGGGAGGAAGAAGGAGACGAAGCTTGTCTGGGAGGAGTGGTGGAGAATTTGTGGTTTTGTGTGCTTTGGGACTGTGTTTGGGCTGTGTGGCACGGGGAAGACGTGTCACACAGCTGAAGAAAAGAAAATAAAGCCTGTGTGTTTTATACACGTGCCTCTGCGTGGTCTGTGCCGGGTCGGGCGCTATATAGCGCCTTTTACAATATATATATATATATATATATATATATATAAATATATACATACTGTGTAGATAGATAGATAGATGCTATATATACTAGCATACCTTATATTTTAGTATATTTGGTTAAATTTCAATAAGTGTGTTCATAAATACCCCAAAACTACAAAAAAAAATAATTAAGAAATAGGTAAAATTACTGCAGAAATGTTTGTGGCATTTTAGTAGATCTAATCTGATTATAAATGGTCTGTGTCTTGATCAATCTAATTAGGCACTTAGAATATCTTTGTGTTCCAATTGCTGGTAGCACTGCCTATGTATCTTTTACTTATATTATCTTAATTGGTTTACCTTTCCGGTGCATCTGCCTACAATAAAGCACTAATGTAGAGCCCCATTAGTTACTGAGAGCTTGCCAATTAATAGGTCCTTAAATACAAAAATGTAGGTTTTCGGTGGAACACTCTAAGACACTCAGCAGTCATCATGGGAAGAAAATGTCAGCTCACCTCACAGAAGGCAAACTGTTATTACTCCTAAGGAAATAAAGATTGCTTAACAGAGAACAAACTTGATTTGTAAAGCACATTAAAAACTGCCTAAACTGAACCAAAGTGTTGTACAATATAAGCTAAAAGAAACAATTAAAATATACAGTATATAACATAATATATCACAATCGTGACAAACTGCACATAAAAGATATACTCAAAATATCCTCATGCCCCCATACACATGTACACACTCATAATCATGAATGTACATGAACCAACATATACAAATATAATATTAAACCTCTTATAGGGCCAAGGCCAGTGCAAAAAATACAGTTAATCTTTAATGATGTAATTAATGTCTGTTGCACTGTCAATGGCATGTAAATGTAAAGGAGTGCCAGAAGGTAAGAAGGGCAATTCCATTCAAAATTTAAAAACCAGTAACAAGATTTTAAAATTGTTTCTGTAGCTGACTGGAAGCCAATGGAGCGAGGTCAGTATTAGTAAGATGTGGTGACACTGACAATAGACGAGCAGCAGCGTTCCAGACTAGTTGCAAGCAGAATAATGATGCCTAATCAATACCTACATACAAAGAGCTGCAATAGTCCAAGTGCGATGTTATAAAAGAATGAATGGCCTTTTCAAAATCACTAAAGGAAAGAAGGGCCTTTACCTTAGCTAAAAGTCTCAACTGGAAAAATTTCACTTAAGTATACAGTTTACCTGTTTGTCGAATTTGAATGTCAAAAATCATGCCTAAATTCCTAAATGAAGATTTATGATGTATGGTATGTGAAGTGATCCAAGAACAACATCAGGGACATTCAAAATTTCCAGGTGTCCAAACATCAAAGTCTTGATTTTGTTATCATTAAGTTTAAGAAAGTTCAGTGTTGTCCAAAGTGTGTTTGCACATTGCACAGTACACAGTTAAAGGCATCTAGAAACTGGGTAGACTTCTGATTGAAAAAGTCATGACAAACTTAGTTTAATAAGATGACAGGTATATAAGGGTTATTAACATACATAACAGAAGGTTTACTGTGGAATGGATCTGTGGAATGAGTCGCCACATAAGAAAGTATCCACTTGGTTCAGAGAAGACTTTGGAAAGCAAGGCTGATACATTGAATAGCAGTTTAAAAATCTTTATTAATTAAACCAAATATAGACAAGAGGCTTCCTTGAGTCAAAAATACAAGAACTGGACTGAGTAGGCTGAATGAAGAGAATTTTGAGAATTCTGCTTCATTACAGTTTATCTATGTCATCCAGCTGATGATTCACTGTATATAACAGCAAAAGTTAAGCATGTAGGAGGTAGCATTATAGATTTTTTTTGCCTACTATAGAGTTGATGAACTGAACCAAAAGAGCTACTTCCATATTCTTTGTACATCTCTAGTGTAAGACTTATTGTGCTCCAGCAGGATAAAGACCCTAAGCATATATCCAAGACCTGTCAAACTGATTTGAGCAAAAACTCTTTTGAGCAAAAGAACAAGAAGAAGAAGGAAAGTTGAACATGAGGACATGGCCTGCATAATCACCTCACCTTAACTCTATTGACTTCATCTAGGATGAAATGGATAAAAAGGTTAAGGCTAGACAACTAACTAGTGCAGATCATTAATGGGCTCTTTTCTAGAAGGGTTAAACTGAGATTCCAGAACAATACCTTGAGTCTTTTTTAATCAGTTCATCTGTTTTGACGAGTCTAAGCCTGTTTTGTATTATATAGGTGATGCTTTTCATATGTTTACTATTTCTCCTTAATTACTCTGAATTTCACCATTCTCTTTGTTTTGTGTGTGGTGTTTGTTGTGTTTAAACTCTAACTAAACATAAAAAAACTCCAAATGTTTAGAAATATTTTACTAGCAGTACATACTATGTACAGTATATACTGTATATATATATATATATATATATATATATATATATATATATATATATACTCAGCAAAAAAAGAAACATCCCTTTTTCAGGACTGTGTATTTCAACAATAATGTTTTAAAAATCCAAATAACTTTACAGATCTTCATTGTAAATTGTTTAAACAATGTTTTCCATGCATGTTCAATTAACCATAGTCAATTAATTAACATGCACCTGTGGAATGGTCGTTAAGACCTTAACAGCTTACAGAAAGTAGGCATTTAAGGTCACAGTTCTAAAAACGCAGGACACTAAAGAGACTTGTCTACCGAAACACCCAAAGAAAGATGCCCAGGGTCCCTGCTCATCTGCGTGAACGTGCATTAGGCATGCTGCAGGGAGGCATGAGGACTGCTGATCTGGCTAGGGCAATAAATTGCCATGTCCACACTGTGAGACACCTAAGACAGCGTAACAGGGAGACAGGAAGGACAGCTGATCATCCTCACAGTGGAAGACCACGTGTAACAACACCTGCACAGGATCAGTACATCCGAATATCACACCTGCGTGACAGGTACAGGATGGCCACAA
>JANRMT010062854.1:109546506-109599131 GCA_026402145.1 Polypterus bichir lapradei | reverse complement strand
ATGTGTTTGATGATCAGAAACATTTTGTGTGACAAACATGCAAAAGAATAAGAAATCAGGAAGGGGGCAAATAGTTTTTCACACCACTGTATATTGTCACAAACTCGACACAGAGTCATACAAAGCTTTGGGGCAGCCACCCGTATAATTGGTTTCCTGGCTGCAAAGTTGCTCAAACAGAAACAGCACTGATGTGCACAAAATCGAGTCCAAAACAGAACTGAGGGAATAGGGAAAAGGTGGAGGCTTTTAAAGGGGAAGACAGGAAGTGAAGTCAAAGGGGTCGGGCTCATGAAGGTGTTCCGCCATTGGTTTGAGCCCGGACGTGACATCACAGGGGCCGGAGCTATCAAGGTCTCCTTCCATAGGCTCGGTCCCGGAAGTGACGCCAAGAGGACCAGGTGGAATCTCCCGTGAATGGTCTGCAGGCAAGGAAGAAAAAGAGTAAGTGCACTCTGCCAGATCCCGGTATGTCTTGGAACTGCTCTTACTCAAGCCCTTTAGCTGCCTCCCATGCGCACGTGTGTGACAATATATATCTATATATATATATATATCTATATATATATATCTATATATATATATATATATATATATATATAATATACTGTATATATATATTGTATATACATAGGGGAGCACAAAATCATTCAATACCATGGGAATTGGGTGCAGTTATCAACCATGCCATGTCTACAGTCTTGTTAATCAGTCTGTTAAGTGGCACTATGCTGACTTGATTGAGTACTTATTTCTGACATTTATTCTACAATTGTGCAAGTAAATTTGCTGATTTTTTTTCCTAAAAAAGAATGATAGGTCATCAAACATCTAAATAATGATGATTGCGTTTTCCAACATTAATGGACTTGTTAACAAAGACTTTGACAGCAGACTGTTAATCAGCAACACTACACTAAACTGCTGTGGCATTTGTGGGTAAGCATCAGGGAAAAAAGGTTCAAAGCAGTGGCACACGCAAAACTACATTTTACACCATGACAGGGCACACGCACACACCACTACACCATGTTGTTTTATTTTGTCGAAAACATGCCCACTGCCTGTCCATGATCTGGTTTCCAGTCTGGTGACTATGTGTTTAGAATTTACAAACTCTCCTTTTATCAGGTACTTCAGTGTTTTCTTACAACCCAAAGAATTGCAATGAATGAGTAAGGATGTGTACTTGAGTACCTCTTAAAGATTAGTGTGTTGGTCATGACCGGTTCCTACCTTGATCTTAATGAAAAAGAAACAAGAAAGTGAACATTTATCTGCATTATTGTAATAGTATGTGCAAGAAAGATGTCACTGATTGCAAAAAACATGTTCTAAATGGGGTAGTCTAAAACTTTTACTAGCTGGAGTAAAAACTCATTATGGCTATTTAATCAATGTAGTAGCAAAACCAGTAAGATTCAATTGATAGTTTAAATGCTTTTACAAAAGCAAAACATATATTTTTTTCTTCAAACTGCAGCATCTACATAGAGAGAAAAAGAGGAAATTAAACACAGGACATCTACAGAAAATAGAAAACATGAAACGTGGGATCTTGCTTTATTAAAATGCAGCTGTGAAGGTTTGCCCTGCTGTTTGACCAAAGTCAACATATGTGAGTGTGGGGACAGATCTATTACTCCATTCCTTTCCCATTAGCCCAGTTTGTGCATTAGCAAAATATACAGTGATATCCACTGTTGATCTCAGATGGAAAAAATTACATTCTGCAGATAGCTGCGCTTTAACAGCTATTGCCAAAGTTTTTCCCTTTAGCAAATTGAACCAAGATCTTTTTGAAGCCTGTCCCAAAAATGTCATCTGTAAAAACACTGAACTGTGCCTTTTGAGTTTGAACACATTTTTGGTGACCAGCTGAACCAACTTTTGCTGAAGAAATTCTATTGAAAATCTGAAGAATTCTGCTGACTCTGCAGCCAAGTGCCTGAGAAAGTACAGCTTTCATGTTCTATATGCTTCACTAGTTTATTCTGTAAGTCCATTTCTCATGGCTATGGTGTTACTTTACAAGGTGATAAAAAATGTGGGATACTTCCTAATTTGCTTCTTATTGAGGAGTGGAAGTAAAAAAGACACAAATTATGTTCAGATGAAGTTCTGCTTTTTATAAGCAGCAAATCAGCTTTATTTTATGTGAAGCCGAATAAGCATCATTGTCTATCCAATCACTGGTCCTGTCTGGCGCTCATCAGGCAATGTCACTCGATCACAGCTGGAGAAAAAAACTTACACCCAGGGCAAAT
This sequence comes from Polypterus bichir lapradei, assembly GCA_026402145.1. Lineage (NCBI taxonomy): Eukaryota > Metazoa > Chordata > Cladistia > Polypteriformes > Polypteridae > Polypterus > Polypterus bichir. The sequence goes on along the minus strand of JANRMT010062854.1, from coordinate 109,596,864 downwards.
CTGTAAACACCAACTTAATCTGCATGGGAAAAGTTACTGTCATCCTCTGTGACAGCAAAAGCCTTCGGGCCACACTCCAGCAGAAAGAGTCACTTCAGTGTCTTAAAATTGCTGTCAAATTTCGACATTAAGCCATTAAAGATGTCAAAAAACGTGCTATTGAGAAGTTATTTTCAAGGCTGTAAACCAGAGTCTACACGAATATCCTCCAGTATATCTGTGTTGTATGGTTGCGATTCAAGAAACTGTATTTTGGATATTAATTACATGCATTAGTACTGTATAGTAGCTCCTTTACACTGGTTTTGTTCTGCTTTCCTTCTGACTCAGCGACGGCAAGAAAATTGCAGCAGAAATATTAGAGTATGGCATGTTCCAGTTTTTTTGATTTACACTGCAGTACATCTGACATTTATGAATTGAAATCAGATTCTGGTTATTAAGTTGTGCTCTTTATGTTAGGATGAAAAACTTATTCAAACATGTGTTTTATTTTTTTACAGTTTTCACAATTTTTTTCAATACATTGCCTGTTTAAAAATATTACCATTTTAAAAGTGATGAATTACAAGCATCTGTCTGCGCATCTAGAGTTCACAGAAAATATCGTCCATGTAATCAAAGAAGAATGAAAATAAAAAATTAAAGGTGAGTAAACTGTTAGGGAAAAAAGATGGAATTGCTAAGTTTAATACAATCAGGATTATTTACTTAAGAATATTGTGAATTTAATACTTTAATGTATGATACTGTTTCTACACTTTAAAGGGTTACTTTACTGCTTTAACTGTTAACTTATAACTGGAGGTTTGATAGATTTTTCAATAACCCTAGACACCTGCCTTACAATGCAAAATATAAAGAAGTAAAAATCATTCAAATAGTAAAAATTAGCAAGAGTAAACATGAAAAGATAATACATGGTTGCCCAAGAGCAATGAATGATAGTATTCAGACATGAAGAGCCTCCTCATTTCAGAAAAGCTTAGGGCTGGAGCAGGAAAATATAAAATGAATGCTTGTCCGTCTAGTGGCATGTCAATCCGATTAGTCATGGATTGCCAGGCATTTTCTCTGCATAATGTTTATCCTCTTAGGAGGGTCATCCTGTTCAGCCTGCTAACTGACACAACTGGCTTACTTTATGGAGAAGATGCTTTACTTTGGATTCTTACATTTAATGACACACTTTTCTATGTTCTTTTTCTTCACAATTCCCTCTAGGTAAAATAGTTTAGCTGTAGGGAGGGGGATGGGCACCAGCGGGTGGCTATTTGAATTTTTCCTTTTGATTGAAAAGCAGTTAATATTTTTGTACTTCTATCACTTGTTTGGCTTAATAAAAATTTGATTACAAAAATGTTAAGTTTATGTGTTTTTGGCACAGCGCTAGCATGGTGTTGTGTGTCATGTACCCAAAAAAATCATCATTTAATCTTAACAAAATATATTTAGCGATAGAGATGTATTCGAATCAGACTTTGAAGTATTTATTGCTTCAGCACTGATGAAATATTAAGATTTAGACTTGTATGACTAGCAATGAATTAAAATATGCTGTAAAGTAGAAGACAGCTGAAGCATAAAGAAACCAGATGAAAATTTTAATTATTCCTTAGTACGTGGGCTGTGACCAACAAGCCATTGTGCATGAAAATGTCAACGCTTTCAGCATTAGCAAAAAAAAAAAAGAAAAAGAAAAAAGAAAGAAACTAGTTGTTTTATGTTTTTTCATGTATACTACAGTATGATGCATGGCAGGTGTCCTTGCTTTTCAGATGCGCCGCTGATTGTGAAGATTGCCTCCAAAAGCAGCTTTCATCATCATGTCCTAGTTTGATTATAAAAACCAAAAACACAACAATGGAGCATTTTGGTTAACAATCAGGGAAACAATGTGTGGATAAAAATCAAGCCATCTAAATCAGTGGTCTCCCAACAGCACTAGCCTTTGTTCTGTTCCAAGTTAGCCTGTTACCCTACTGTTTGACATCTGTATTGAAAACAAAGCGGAGTAAAACTATAATATTGTTAATGCCATTTAAATTATATTTTCTATGTACATGACACAGTAGTCAAACCATCCACAACTCCTGGCTTTTGAGATCTAAGATTTGGTATTGGTTTAGATAAGCTTTAGGATCACCTTATAGTCATTAATCCAGCTCAGTACTATAGCCCTATAATTAGAACTGTATCTATTATTATATCATGTTCAATGTAAGAAAATAATGTTTTCTGTCATTGAACCAAAACACCAAGTGCTCTACATTTTTTCAAAAGATATATGTTGATTTTTAAAAAAGGCAGTAGAACAAAGTTTGTATATAAAATTTTAAGCAATACATGAAATTTTCTTAAACAAATCAAGCAAATACCTTTATAATTAATGCTGTGGAGTGGCTTTCTATATTACTCATAGCACAGTTTTATTTCTCATATTGTGATCTTAAAAGATTATATTGCAAATGGCTAAAGCATTTCAAGATCCTCCATTTCTACTTCAGTGTCTTACTGTAGCATTTTACAAAAATATATTAGTAATTAAAAAACCATAACTTCATTTATTCATATACGTTTTATAAATCAGTCAGAATTAGAATCTCTGTATTCACCAAATGAAACGCAGGAACTTAACGTAACAGATCATCAGTATACAGAGATTTACAACAGTAACCTTAACAAGAACACTACAAAATAAGTTAGGTGAAGGACACTTCTGGGTATTTGTTGCCAATGACTTGTTAAGAAGGTTCTGGTTCTGATAGAGCGGTGCTGTTTACCGGGGGGAGTTTTTGAAACAGGTTTTTGCCAGGATGTTTGGGGTCCAATGGAGTTTTTTTTCCACTCACTTCAAGGTCTTATTATCATACATCTCTTGCATTGAGACCTGCTCCTGACTTAACTAATAAAGTAAAGTAACCAAATTCAGTCATAGTTCCTGCTAGGAACTATTTATAGAAGGTACAACAATATTTAACCTCATTTAGGGAAGTAGGATCAATTGTGTTTCACTTAAATATGTAAAATACCTCATGCTGCATAACTGCGTGTTGTAATGTCCACCTCTTGGATATTGCTTTACTGTTTCTTTCCAGTATGGAGCATGTCAGGCTGTTCAAGATTGGTTCCTGCTTTGCACCCAGTGCTGCCAGCATCATCTTTACTTGCTGAAACCGTGCAATGGAAATAGTAGGTAAAAAAAGGAATGGTGCATTAATTGTGGGAAGCCAACATAACTAGTTCATGACAGGACTGAGAATGGATACCATTTCACCACAGGTCACTAGGTAGCGCTAGCAGTTTAGAGTTGCTAGCAGATTAGTAGACATATTTTCTCATCTGGAGAAATCACACAAACGTTACTAGATGTGCAAACCCTGCACCAATAGGGAATTAGAAGCCAGATGCTATGTACTAACTTACACTCTCTATTTGTCCATTATTGGAGTTTAGGGAAGAAATGGAGACCCTGAAAAATAATCAGCTAAGCATGGGAAGATCATGCAAACTTCAAAGAGAAGGAACTCTAGCAAATAACTGGACATAGGATCGCCTGCTGTGTCTTCTTGCCACTAACATGGGGGATTAGTTTATTTAATAAAATATACCTCAAAAATCCAGGTTACAACTGGAGGAGCAACAAAGTGAAACAGAGCATAATTACTCAATACAAATGACAAAAAACTATGGTATAACCAATCCAAATCGTCCTAAAAAGTAGCATGAAAATAAACAGAACATGTCCTTACTGAAAAAGTTTAGGAGCGCTCTCAGTAGATAGACTCATTCAACCAATGGTCTGAACTCTGTCATTCCCCTTTTGTGCTAATGTTTCATCACAGTCTGCTTCTACACAATTCGTACAACTGTCTCAGGCGCTGAATGGAAGCTGCTATTAGGGTATTTAGTATCATTCTTAATCTAGTTCATTTTCCTCCTGATAAAACAGCATTGCACAAACAGCTTCATGTTCTTTAGTTCAGGTCGTCTGTTTTTAACTTTTCAGAACTGTTGAAATATCATGCAGGTATATAATGCTACAAAGCTTTTATAAAGAAAAATAAATTATTGCCCCCAACTACATTTTGCACCTTAATTTTTCAAACTAACATTTAATTAAGTACAAAGCCCAATGACATTTGTTACCTGAGCAATGCCTTTAATTGCTAATCCTAAAACTGAAATGGGCTGGCATGGTTGCCTGCTGGTTAATACTACTGCGTCATATCTCCGAGAGACTCTGATTAATTCTACCCTAAGTGACATGTTTCTCTCATGTTTCTGTTTACGTGTCTGCTTTTCTTGAGCTTATTCCCATATTCCACATTTAGGTGAATTGGCTCCTCTAAACTGGCCTAGTGTGAGTTAAGTGCGAGTACATGAGTGAGTTTGCTGTTGGATCAACTTTCTCTTCTTTGTGGATCAGTTGATGCTTTCTAATAAATGCTGCCAAAACAGACTAACCTATATAGAGAAAAGGGTCCTGAAAATAAATAAATGAATCTGACATAATGTTTGAAATCCATTTGATCTAATCTAACCCACTAAACAATATTATATAAAAGACACAACAGTTTTATTGTTTGTTTTTACAATATACTGTATTAAGAATGAAATTAACCAAGCTACTGTATATTATATAAATAAATGCAAATCTCATTTTTTCTGAAAAAAGTATGTTTAAGGATGGAATATTATACTGTAATTCAAGTAAATGGACACAATGAACACTCAGTCTTTTAGTAGCCTACTGTCTGTCATGTTATTTTCTAACTCAGACCAGAGTCACAGGAGGTGCTGGAGCCCATCCCAGCCACAATATGGTGCATGGCAGGAACAAACCCTGGACATGGTGCCAGTCCCTCCCAGGGTGACCATACACACACAATTTACCTAACCTGGTGGAATCCAACACAGACACAAGGAGAACACGCAAACTCCACAGAGGGGGAACCCAGGATGCAAGCTCTGGTCTCCTTACTGCGAGGCAGCAGCTCTGCCTCTGCCCCACCGTGCCACCCTTCATACATTCTGAAACCTGCATAATCCGATTCAGGGTCACGGGACACTGAAGTCTACTCAGCAGAACTTGACACAAAATGGGTAACAATTCTGTGCTGGGGTCCACTGTGATTCTCATTTACACACACACACACTGTGGCCAGTTTAGAATCTCCACTTAACACGTCTTTTGAGATGTTTGAAGAAAACCCTTTCCAGCCTATAATACTGAATGCATGAGGCAACAATAATATCTGCCGCAACGCCATGCCCTCCAGAAGCCCATCCAAATGTTTCTAAACTGTATGTATAGAATACTGTGCATAAACAAAAATAATTCAACTGAAATAATATGATAATACACTCACCTAAAGGATTATTAGGAACACCTGTTCAATTTCTCATTAATGCAATTATCTAATCAACCAATCACATGGCAGTTGCTTCAATGCATTTAGGGGTGTGGTCCTGGTCAAGACAATCTCCTGAACTCCAAACTGAATGTCAGAATGGGAAAGAAAGGTGATTTAAGCAATTTTGAGCGTGGCATGGTTGTTGGTGCCAGACGGGCCAGTCTGAGTATTTCACAATCTGCTCAGTTACTGGGATTTTCACGCACAACCATTTCTAGGGTTTACAAAGAATGGTGTGAAAAGGGAAAAACATCCAGTATGCTGCAGTCCTGTGGGCAAAAATGCCTTGTTGATGCAAGAGGTCAGAGGAGAATGGGCCGACTGATTCAAGCTGATAGAAGAGCAACTTTGACTGAAATAACCACTCGTTACAACCGAGGTATGCAGCAAAGCATTTGTGAAGCCACAACACGCACAACCTTGAGGCGGATGGGCTACAACAGCAGAAGACCCCACCGGGTACCACTCATCTCCAATACAAATAGGAAAAAGAGGCTACAATTTGCACGAGCTCACCAAAATTGGACAGTTGAAGACTGGAAAAATGTTGCCTGGTCTGATGAGTCTCGATTTCTGTTGAGACATTCAAATGGTAGAGTCAGAATTTGGCGTAAACAGAATGAGAACATGGATCCATCATGCTTTGTTACCACTGTGCAGGCTGGTGGTGGTGGTGGTGTAATGGTGTGGGGGATGTTTTCTTGGCACATTTTAGGCCCCTTAGTGCCAATTGGGCATCATTTAAATGCCACGGGCTACCTGAGCATTGTTTCTGACCATGTCCATCCCTTCATGACCACCATGTACCATCCTCTGATGGCTACTTCCAGCAGGATAATGCACCATGTCACAAAGCTCGAATCATTTCACATTGGTTTCTTGAACATGACAATGAGTTCACTGTACTAAAATGGCCCCCACAGTCACCAGATCTCAACCCAATAGAGCATCTTTGGGATGTGGTGGAACGGGAGATTCGTGCCCTGGATGTGCATCCCACAAATCTCCATCAACTGCAAGATGCTATCCTATCAATATGAGCCAACATTTCTAAAGAATGCTTTCAGCACTTTGTTGAATCAATGCCACGTAGAATTAAGGCAGTTCTGAAGGCGAAAGGGGGTCAAACACCGTATTAGTATGGTGTTCCTAATAATCCTTTAGGTGAGTGTAAGTCCTAATGATAACAGGTTTTATACCTACTGGTAGCAGTGCATATTCAGTATTTAATCAAGAAGCTATCAACACTGATGCTTGATGTTTAAAGGGCAGCAGAATGACTTTGTTAGCCTGTGATTTTCAAGAAGAGCAGAGTTTTATTTCACTGAGCAAACAATATATGCAATACATCGATTTTTATCTTTGGTTCCACTTTATGTCAATTACCCTTTTGAAAATTATTTCCCTGATTTCCTCTCTGACATTGACCAGTTTCTGCACTTATGTGATTTCTTCAGAAGCAACAAAAATATGAGCATATAAAAATGTGAGCATACAGTATAGTACTATGTGTAATGTGACAGCATTGGACACTTAAGTGATATAAAAAGTGCATTAGGCAAATACTGAACAAAAATGTGGTAATTACATAACCTGAAATGTAAAGATAAGGCTATTTTAAAATCAAAGGCAAAGTGTCAGTTTTCTATAAATGTTTACAAGAAATGTAATGCTTTTGAGTTCAAACCCTTCACTTGGCTTAATGTATGACCCGGAACATCTTACTTAACAGTACTGTAGTATTAAAGAAACATTAAAACTTTAACATTAAAACCAAGTAAAAATGTCGGTGTAGTTCAAATGTAAAGGGCTTTTGTAAGGTAATCAAGGCACCATGTTATAAAGTGTTTGATGCAGTCATATACTTCAGGAAAGATTAAATGTGATTTTACACCCTGTGGGAGTAACAGGGGGTCAAAGTTTTACCCAGCAGCAATAGATGCAAAGCACTAACAAACCCCTGGAGTGCATGATAGTCCATTATAAAAAACACTCCCACACCAAGCTAAATTAGCGATACTAATCAACCTAATCACATGTCTTTGGACTGTGGGAAGACAATGGCATACAATAGATGAAGGAAGATCTTTCAAGGTTTGGGATTTAATTGCATTGCAACAGTGTTAATCTAAATGCTGTTTAATAGCTAATACAATACCTTACCAATCTGGGGTTCCTAGAGTAACCCCACTAGAACATGGGGTGAGTAAGCTTACACAAATACACCCCAACAAGGTACTAAACTTGAATCCATGAATTGTGAGACCACAAAGCTTCTTACTGCACCCCAGATTACATACCCTAATAATGCAGAATGACGTAGTTTTAAAATTAATAAATGGAATACCTTTCTAACTATATTCACTGTTAGTTTGCAAAATCATATGCTGTGGGTTGTTAATAACAATAATATTAATCTGTATTCATACTAAAAATGTTAGTGTTGCGCCCTGCCCGGTGTTTGTTTCTTGCCTTGCACGCTGTGTTGGCTGGGATTGTGATGGCTCTGAGGCTAGGGATCTGCACTGGCAATCAGAAGGTTGCTGGTTTAAATCGCGTAAATGCCAAAAGGGACTCTGCTCTGTTGGGCCCTTGAGCAAGGCCCTTAACCTGCAATTGCTGAGTGCTTTGAGTAGTGAGAAAAGGTCTATATAAATGCAAAGAATTATTATTATTATTATTATTGGCTCCAGCAGACCCCCGTGACCCTGTGTTAGGATACAGTGGGTGGATAATGGATGGATGGATGGATGTTAGTGTTGTGCCCGTTTTAAATAAATGAAATCCAATAACTAAAGATAATTTGTTCAGTTCAAAGTAGCAGCAGGGTGGTGCACTGGTCAGTGCTTGTGCCTCATTGCTCTGGAAATCTAGAATTGAAACCTAGTCTGGTCACAGTGTGTCTTATTTCATCTGTTTGCTCATTTGAATATTTTTTTCTCGAAGTTCTCTACTGCGTGCCATGTGGTTTGCAATAGACTGTTACACCAATCCCAAGTTTTTTTCAAAAATTATGTTGTGACTTTTAAAGCAAACTTATTTATTTTGAATTCAATCACTACTCATTGTTTCTATTACCCAGGTTTAATAGCCATGAGTAAGAGTCATATTTAATTTTTAAAACTGTTATTTTAATTGAATTGTTGCAAACAATAGCACAGCTATTCAACTGAAATTTCTAAAATATCATGGAAATAGGATTTGAATGTCCCCAAGGTGATACTTTGTACTGCAACGGTAGATAAGATATATTTAATATTTTTAAAATCATTTTTAGCTTGCATGTCTGCCCACCCATTGTTATATCATATTTTAAAATGGTGGATAGATGGAACCAGCAATTAATGAAAGAGAAGAACCCACTTAGGACAAAACGGTAGCCCATTTGCATATAACTATAGAAATAAATCTAACCTGAAAGGCGACAAACGTTTTAACTTCTTGAAGCATTACTGTATCATTCTTAAAAAGCAAAGGAGTAGATGTTTCAATTTGTTAAATATTTAATTCGAAACAAGCCCAAAAGCATTACACAAATAGACTAAATGAGAGGATATTTGTAGTTATTCCATTGTGGTAGTTGTGTAGTATTACAAGAAGATCTACAGAGAAAACAGTCTTGTTTACCCAGACAGAGAGATTTCCTCTATTACTTCTAGCAGATGAACTGATGCTTCATAAAATATTGTCACTCTGTAAAATATTCAGTGATCAATTCATTGCTGGAGCTTTTTACTATATTACCCATTTACAATTACCAAACTGTGGGAAGTCCCATGCATTTTAGATAACCATAAATATTATAACATTTCAAACTGAATGTGCTTGTATTTCTAAAAAGAACTAATCAGATAATTTATCCGTATTGAGTAAAATTAGAGGATAATTAAAAATGCAAATGTTAAGCAAGGGATTTGCTGTGGCAGCTGGCATAGCATTTGTTCATAACTTACAACCACTCAATTATATAATGCTTTTAACAACAATAATATTTTTTGCTCAGGAACAAATGCTGCACACCAGTTTTTCTGACTGCAGTTTTACTAAACTCCCTGCAAGGTGACATTTTTCATCTAAATTAAGTCTTTTATTTGAGTAGCAAAAAGTTGGAACCGTGATAAAGTCATCTGCTGAAAAGCAGACCTGCACATGAATATTACAGTAAGAAACATGTGCACATGTGTTTGTGGAAGTACTTAATTTGTTAAAAAATAATTAAATCTTTGGATTCTGAGGTAGAAGCTGGTTTTACCTTCTATATCCTGTAAGACAGCAAATTGGTAGTTATGAATTAAACAAAAATGGCTCAAATAATTTAAAGAACATGTTTTCTTTATATTATTGTTAATGGGAATATATTTAAAATCTATATATATAATTCACTAAGGGCACGCAAGACAGTGAGCGCAAGCAAGACAGAGAGCCACGCCCGCCAACTCACAGAGCCCCGCCCGCCAACTCTAAGACCATGGGATACGCTCTGCCAGAGCCCCGCTCGCCAACTCTAACCCTCCTCCCGCGTCATAGGATACACACGACAGAGCCCCGCCCGCCAACTGTAACCCTCTTCCTGCGTCCACCGTCGCTCTCAAGGCATGTGCACTGCCTGCTCATGTGCCCGCACGCAACAACTCACCAAACACAGCCTCAGTCGCTTTCATCTGTGCAAAAGTCGACATGCACCTGAGCCACGTTGACTTTTCACCGCACGCAAGACAGAGAGCCACGACCGCCAACTCACAGAGCCCCGCCCGCCAACTTTAACAGAGCCCCGCCCATGGGTTACGCACGAAAAAGCCACGAACGCCCACTCTAACCCTCCTCCCACGTCATGGGGAACGCACGACAAGGCCCCGCCCGCCAACTCTCACCCTCCGCAGGCTTCCAACATCGCTCACGAGGCAATTATATGATGACATCGACTTCTCAACTGTCACTCTGGAACAACTTAGTACGTGAGCTATATTAAGCGTCACCAATGAAGACTCAATACACCTTAATGAACAGGTGCTGAAACTTATCCCTAATGACGAAGTAACTTTCACCAGCATTGACTCCATCGTCACAGACAATCCTGCAGATCAACTTGCATTCCCTGAAGAATTTCTTAATAGTCTTACTTCCACTGGCATGCCTCCGCATAAACTCAAAATTAAAATTGGTTCAGTCATCATGCTTCTAAGGAACCTCATGCCAGCAAAAGGTTTCTGTAATGGCACTAGACTTTCTGTTACCAGCATTCACCACAATGTACTTACTGGAGTGTAAGACTATCACATCTGCTACCTTCCAAACTGTCAATATTTCTTGGATTTCCCTGACCCCATCAGATTCCAATTTGCCTTTTACATTTACACGCAGATAATTTCCTGTTAGATTGGCGTTTGCAATAACTATTAATAAGGCACAAGGACAAACTTTCAAAAAAATATGCCTGTATCTGCCAAAAGCTGTTTTCACTCACGGACAATTGTATGTTGCTCTCTCCAGAGTTCCATCTTTTCATTCACTGACAGTTTTATCCTCAAACCCTCCCCATTTGGACAAATGTATCTTTCAGGAAGTGTTCACTCATCAATAAATAATTATATGCAGCGTATGCTACGCCGCGGGTTGGCTAGTTTAAACTATTCTCTTGCATGGTTGAAACCACCTCTTTCATTTCTGGGTCATAGAGAGATGGAGCCCACCCAGGAGCATCAAGCAGACAGCAGGAAACAACCCTAGACAGGCACCAGTCCAAAGCACACAAACACCTTCACTTGCCAATTTAGGGCAATCAACTTGCCTTGCCTAAATATTTTTGTGATTGGAGCGGAAAAAAAATTGCAGAGTACAAACATGTAGGTGCAGAAGCTAAAAATGATTTCCATTAGTCAATGGTTAGGCCATTAATTCTACCCTGGACTCAGATCTGTGCAGTGGATGTGCTAACCACTGTACCACCATGCTCTCTGACTCTGTTCAGGGCATACATGTAAAGATTTAAATCTGCAAAATTCAAGTCCTTCCATCCATCTGTCTGGTACTGCTTTATCAAGTTTGAAATTTGCAGGACCAGGAATCTGTAGCAGACGAATTGAGCACAAGGTAGGGACTACTTATCGATGGGGTACCACTTGATAAATTCAAATGTTCCTTAAAAAGTCATTTCAGTTGCGTATTTATTATCATTACATAACTCATCGAAACTTGAGTACTTATTTCAAAATATCTGAAAATGTACATGGGAGCAGTGGTCGATGTTGCTGCCTCACAGCTCCAGAATCCCGGGCCTAAGACTGGAGCCTTTGCACATTCTCTCCGTATCAGTTTTTCTTCCAACTGGTGTGCTGGGTTTTTCCAGGGGTGCATGTTAGCTTATCTGGCGTCTACAAAAAATTGACCCAGTGTCAGTATGTGCATGTAGGTGTAAGTTTAATTGTGCACTGCAATCAAATGTTCTCCCTTCTATGGTTTGGTCCCACCTTGCACCTAATACTAAGCTGGGAAGGTTACAGGGGCTCAGTTATGCTAAACTGGATATTCGGTCTAGAAGACAGATGGATAAATTAAAACACATAAATCTAACCATTTTGTGCTAAATATTATGTCTCACGTCCAATATACTTCTTCTGTCCCAGAAGTCTGGTAGTTTTTTTTTATCATGAAACATTAATTACACTGAAGTTTACATCAAAACCAAAACACTATTTAAAAAGGCTGTTTGTGATATGAAGAGAAGGAGTTTGGGAACATCTGCATCAGCATGCATTTGTAAAAATCAAATGGGTACTTGATAAAAGTCAAAATTTTATATTTATTGTTTTTTCCAATACAAAAATAACCAGTCTATTTCCTTGTACCTTGATGTGTCTACTAAAATAAACATGCTTACACATTTCTGAACACTAATATTTCCAGAACCAATAACTCAATGAGCCTCATTTATCGTGCATGCACTGCAAAAAATATTGTGCATAAATTTTAGATAACCACAATTTTATGCAAATATCGGGATTTACCATCTTTTTTTCAATCTGAGAAAGTGTGCTAAAGTAAATTTTATGAATACTTCAGACCACACGTATCCCACACAAATTATAAATAAGTTTAACAAAACAATAAATGACAAATTCAGGCTAAAATGACTTGTTAATCATAGCACACATAAAATATATTTAATGTTAAGTAAATTTTTTAATTACCGCACACAAACACATCAAGCACAATCAAGGACCTCAGCTTTATTAACCCAAATAACTCAAGAATTTCTGTCAGTTAATGCCTATTATTATTATTATTATTATTATTATTATTATTATTATTATTATGCCAGAATAGGGAAACAACTCACATAGAATAATGTCTGGTTTCCAAAATAATCAGTTTCAAACAAGCCAAGAGGGAAAATATCCCCCTGTCCTGAGCTTGGATAACGAAGACAAGAAAAAAGTGAATAAAAATTTTAGATTCACTCTTCCAATATACTATACAACAACAATAATAAAGAATAATGCATTCAATAATATATTAGAATGTTTGTCTTTCTCTCCACTGTTAAAGCATCCACTTCTTTAGGGCGTCCATATTCTGTTTCCTCTGAAATGTTTGGTTTTCTAACACAGTGTAAAGCCGAATTAAAAATGGAGTAGTCTGCAGTTTTGTGATTGTTCGGATGTTCATTTATTTAATTCCATCTGAAAACATGGTGGCCAAGATTCAATATTTTTACATTTCTAAAACCTAAATTTTTAATTTTCCATGTCTCTAACCTTTCCTTTCTTTTTTTCCTAAACCATTGAGACTGTAAGTCCTTATGAGGCTCTAATTTAATTTACCTGTAGCTTGTAGTCTATTAAAAGTTAATAAATGAAACAGTAGCTTTTGCCATCATTTGCCCACTGCAGGGATCATTAAAGCTTTCTCACTGAAATCACAGAATTAAGCACATTTTTTTTTTATTTTAAATGAACTGTTCTTGAGTCAATAAGCATATCCACCTCCAAACTGTATTCATGGAACAACCTTTTAAATTTACAACTTATTATTGTATAAATTATGTGCTACTTTAGACGTTCAAAGGTTTTATATTTTTCAAGATTTAATTTCCAAGCTGCACACTCAGAGAGTTAATGGTACCTATAAACTTGTGACTTTTTATGTAACTGGATTCCTAAAGTAACCTGTTAACAGAAATACTACTTGGCAGCTTTCTTTTCTTTCCATTTCTGAACACACTAAAAGGAAAAAAATAGTGTGTATTCTATTTAATTCTAACTTTAAAAACATAAAATAGATCTTAATACGTTCAACCACATATAACAAATTGAATGAAGCCATTAACCCTTACTCTTAAAGAGCACAAAGATAAATAATACAATGCTGTCATGAAAGAACCATGCTAAGCGCAGTTCAATGCCTCTGAACAAGTCTTTTTTAAAGATGTATGTGTGTCCCAAGGCTTTTTATTTGTATAATCTTTTATTCTAGATTGCTTCAGAAAGCCAGCGGTATCCTATAACCAGAAGAAATTGATGCCATTAGACTGGTGGCCTCTGCAGCCATAGTCTGTGATCTGTCAATCGCCGTTGCTCATTCTGAAATAATGGGTGATTCTTACATGGTTCAGCTGGCTTTATCCAAAATGGGAAATGTTTCCACCAATGAGTGACTGGCCTTAAGGCATGAACTGACAGGGTAATACTATCAAAATTAATTTACAAAAGTGATGTAGCTGGGCTTTACTGAGTGGTCACCTCTGTGGGACACTGGATCTGTGGGCAATGTACCTCCTAGAAAGCATTACTCATACCTACAGCACAATATTTACAAGCAAAAGAGTAGCCTAAAGTAACAGTCTGCAAAAGCAGGCATGAAACTCCAAACTCTTACACAAATTAAGAATTATTTGTAAAACTCAAAAAATGTCTAAACTGCAATTGTAAGTACAATTAATGAATTCAAAATGATTATAAATACTGGTGCAAGATTACAATTTTTATAGGAACTCAATACTGTATTTTGCATAATAATAGCTGTCAAACAAGTAAAGTTTAGTGTACAGTAGCTGGAATGTGCAGTGCTTGTTAAAACAGGTAGACAATAATGTAATATTCAGAAATGCAAGAAATTGAATACGTAATGAAAATTGTCATTGTCTATCAAAAAATAATATTTCTGAGTTAGCAATAAAGTGTTTCTAACACATATTATCCAAAAACAACTTTATTATATGCTTCATTCCTATTCTGTGCATGCATTTGTCCGCATTTGAAAACAAATTATATTAACAATAAGATATTACCTTTTTGGAAATGTTACAGTATGTAGAATTTACGAATTACATGCTTTATATAGCCTAACAAAAGAGGCTCACATGTTGAGAATGAGCACCTCCCTGATGTGTAGAAAAAGTCATCATAGGAAAATCATAAGATTACATTTCCAAATGCACCATATTCAGTTAAGCATCAATTGGTGGAGCCTATCCTAGCAACACTGGACACAAGGCAGGAACCAACCCCAGGATGGTGCGTTTCAAGACCCATTCTTCCACCTCTTTGTAATGTTGGAGGAAATGACATTATGTGGAGAAAAACACACAGAGATATGTATATATATGCAGATATGCAAACTCAACATAGACAGTTTTTGGACATTGAATTCTGACCAAAGCAGCTGGTACTGTAAACCAGTATAGCTAACCACTGAGCTACCAGCTACCACTAAGAAAAAAATTGTCATTACAATTTAACAGTCAATAGTAGTTCATTAGCTCTATAAATGTGGAAGGACAATTTGTCATGTTTGCTTTGTTGGGGAGGAATTACTATAATACTTTAAAGGTGAAATCTCAAAAAAAGATTATTTCACTTCAGCAAAAAAAAAAATTATAAAGGGTTGTAAAAGGTATGCTAATAAACCACAATGAATACACCTGATATTTTTGTGAAGTAGAAGGGATTACTGGAACAAGAAATCAAATTCCTGTAAGAGCTCTAAACTGATCATTTTATTACATGTGAATCAACTCGATAAGACAATAAGACAGTTAACTGTGTCATATTTAACATGTACAGCATGGCCAGGGCTGGAATACTTTGATACTTATCTGTCATGAATATTAAAACAAATGAAGATGAGTGCTACTTTATATTAAACTTCCACTTAGAACAGGGTGTTGATGCTCTGAACAGTCATGAATTTAACACTGATGTAACAAAGTCTTATTTTGTCTTGATAATACTTATAAAACTTCATTAGATATGTCATTCATCTCTGTGCAGTGGGGCATATTTACATGATGGGAAAATTACTAGTTAATATGAAGGATCCACAGGTGTTATATTAAATAGGCAATATCACAGGAATGTGTCTCAGTTATGCCATCCCAGAGCACTCCAAAGTGAAGTTTTGTTACTAGGTCACATTGCAGAGATAAATAAAGACTTTACTGATGCTTTGTATGTGTTATGAAGACCCAGAGAAGTGTTTGTTAAGGTCTTGCTACATAATAGAAAATGAGTAATAGATCAATTTTTGCAATACCTAAACTAAAGTGTTACCAATAACTTTTAAAATTGATGTGCCAGATAACAAGTGGATGGATGGACATTGAAATTATTATTATCACATTCAGCAGACACCTTCAGTCTAATTGACTTACACAAAATCAATATGCCTACCGTACATACATATAGGATGACAGAATAGAAAAAGTCAACTGAAAATAGGAACCAAAATGAAGGGATAACACAAGAAGATTAGCACTGCAGTTAGAAGTAGATGATAAACGGTTGATATAGAAAGAAGATGGTTAGTTTATGTAGTCAGAGCAAACTTTAGATGATGGAAAGACAGCAGATGGTTGTAAAGCTGAAGTAGTTGAAAAAGTGTTTTGTAAGGAGGTGGCTGTTCATGAAGCACATGTGTTGTGGTTGTGGGGTTTTCATGTTGCTACTTTTAATTTTGCATATTTTACAACTTTAATTTTAAACTTTTGATTTTTTGTATTGTTATGCTTATAATTTTTTTACACTACCATTTTTGTTCATGGTTACAGCCATTTCAAGTGTTTTATTGTTGGCACTGACTGCCTGTTGCTATCCTGTGGTGGCCAATAGCTGCAACACCTAATGTTAGCAATGTGAGAATATTTAAGATAACGGCATTTTGTCATGATTGGATAAATTAAAAAAAAATCTTGCCTGTGGTAGCTAGTGCTAAAATCATCCTAAGGAGCCAGAAAATTGTGCATGATTTTTGACTTTTACTGTACAAAAAATATTTTCTACTCTTTTGGTTTAGACCACAGCTTGCTCTTGATGTTACTTTCATTTATCCCCCGGTTCTGTTTCTTGCTGTTGTGGTTTGCCAATCTCTTCTACCTTTGTAGAGCACATTTAGAATAGAATCTTCTTGTGGGGCTATATGGAGAAAACAGAAACAAAAGAGAGTATTGAGCAGTGTTGTACAGGGTAAGGAAAGTTGGGTAATATTTTAAATAGTGGTAGAAATCAGAAGGTGTTGGAAAGTAGGGGAGCATTAAAAAGTATAGGATGGGACAGGATAAAGCCAATGGACAGCAGTCGTCTGAAGAAACTGAAGAAGCCATGTAGCAGTTGATGAGAGCCATGCCATCAACCTAGAAAGGGCCAGAACATAAAGAAAAGACAAAACAACAGAAAATAATGGTTTGGAAGTACATTTAGAGAAGAGCCAATACCAAACTTTGAGGCACATTTATGGAGATTCTTCTGTGATACATATACATGGAAGTTATGCCATGACACGAATTTAACACTTGAACCCATTCAGCACATATCCAATGACCAAAAGCTTATGGAAGAAAGATAAATACAGATGCTATTTCAAACAACTGGTGAAACACTGAGGAGAATACATGAAAAACAAAGGAAGAATCTTATGCAGAATCAAAAGCCTAATGTTAATAAGGCAATCTCAGAAGAGTGACCAATGCAGACATTGGATTGCAATGGATCTTGCAGATTGGTCTAACAGGAACAAGGACAGATATTAGTATAGTATCTGCTTGACAGAAATGAAAGCAGTAGCTGATCTTGATCATCACATCCTATGGCTTTGTTATGTGTGTGTGACGAAAAATCTGCTGTGTCAACTATAAGAGAAAGAGGGATCCAAAAGTGCAATGCACATGCACTGTAATGTGCAGAGGATTACCTTGATTTTTATGAATGAAGCAAATTTTAAAAATGTGCATCTCTTTTACTGTGCTGGTTTCTTTTGGCATATTGTGGTCTCTTATTTTTGGATATTCACCTTTATTTTTCTAATAGTAATTATATGACTTGAGGACTGAAATGTACACAAGAGTTAAAATGTCAGCATGGATAGCAGATAATTAAGTAAATGGCACACATTGCGTAGTTCTAACGTCTCATGTCAGGTGTTGATTCAGGAGTTGCTATAGGGGCTCAGAGTCTTGGCTGTCTATGTAAATGAGATGCCAGCAATGTCTAGATACTGAGTTGACCGTGCTCCAGATGGCCTCATTGTATAAGGCAAGAGCCATAATGCCAAGTAGAAATTACTCCCTGTACTGCAAATCCTCTGAAGATTCTCCCTCAGATATTGAGATCTGCCTAAAGTCTCTTATTTATGGTTGTGGGTCTTGTCCATTTCCACAGCCCAGAATTTATAAACCAGAATGGTAGTGTTCCTTTGGATATTTATTTATTTATCTTGATTAAATTGTTTTTACTTCAATAGAAATACATTTTAATTGGAAATTATATTGTTCATCCTTTGTTTTAATATTAAAATCACCAGTCCCAAGTTAGGACTGAAGAATTGTCTGAGAGCTGAATTTGTGATTTTCAGTCACACCGGTAATAGTTAAGTATCTGCCTTAGAATATTTGGGAGCAGTATTGGAATTCTCAGGGCTGTTTCCAGAAGTACTAAAAATTCCATTTTCTTTTTCTTGTTCAAGCCTTTTCTAGTCTGTTTTAAACTAATATTTTGGTTAGATGTTTATGGAGGGATGTGTGTCACGTCTTACAAGCTTATTCCATATTCACAGTTGTTTTTTTTAGTAGTAATGAAAAGCTGCAAAGTAGCACAGCCTTTCTACTTTTTACTTAACTCATCAGAGAGTGGCTATTTTAGAAAGCTTGATTAAGTACAAATGTGAGGCAACGGGAGGAAGAATTGGTCAATGTATGCATTGCCAGAACGTTTAAAAATAATGTCGACAATGGAAAGAGAGTGCATAAATGAGAACTAATCTTCAATCATTCAATCATTATATAACACATGGCACTGCAAGCACTGTACGGTGAATGAGCTACAATGTTGACTGAGAGGGGAGAATTAAATGATGTCTTAGATGTATGCTGAAGTGAGAGGAGCCTTAGATTGCTTTTAAAAGCTGAGCCTTGTCTGCCCTTGTCATTTAATTTTTTTATTTTTATTTGCCCTTTTTCCTTATCATGGTGTATCTATTGTCCTTCCTTTTTTACTGGAATTATCCACCATTTCTGAACTACTAGTGGGTATGTTAGGTTGTACCCTGTGACCTTTTGCTTCAGTGGTGAAAGCTGAAGAACTACCTCTCAATAAGAATTTTTATTTTATTACATTACTACCACAATGAAATGCCCACTTAGTAAAACAAACACAATTATACAGTGATAAGTCAGTCTGTTTTGATTATGTTATGTATTTGCAAACCTCTGTTCACTGGACATCCTAGCCCTTATGTCCCTCTTTCTTTGTGTGACTTGTTGATTTTGTTCTTTGAACATTCTAGCTCTTGCATTCGTCTTTGTTTGTGTCTCTTGTTGCCTTTGTTCATGAGACATTGCACCCTTGTGTGGATGCTGGATGACATTACACGCAGGGACAGATGCCGGACAGTTTGCCGTTTTATATAAATGGATAATAAAGTTGTCAGATTTGGCACTGTATAGTGTAGAGTCTGCATTGTTAAGCTCCCCCAAGCCTCCCAGTCAAAGTCAAAGCCTGTTCATTGGAAAAGCTATTAGACTAACATACTAGTCAAACTTTAAAAGGCTAAATCAGAGTCTATAAGCACCCATAAGGAAGTAGAAACAAACCTTGTATAATATAATAGAGGACGAGCATAGAGAGAGATGGACAGAATGGAAGCTTGTGTTACTCTAAGCTTATGTCACCCAAACAAGGGCTGCAGCTTTTGGAACTTTTTGGAACTCAACCCAGCACACCAGACACCCATATATATTTCTCTGCTACACTTTAATTTTACAAGAATAATACAAATAATCAGTATTTTGCATAGCATTGCAACATTATGCACAAAGCATACTATATTAAAAATACTAAATTTATATTAGTTGTTGAGCATTCATTTATTTGTTGAAAGGTTTGAAGAAGAGGGGTAATAGAACGCTTTTTTAATTCTTAATACATAAATACATAATACATTCAGTTTTTAAATCTTTTCATTAAATCAATTAAAATAAATTTTTCTGCCTAGCTCATATTTGATAATATGTTTTAGAAGAACATCAGTCAGTATCAGTATACAATTGGTTCTGGGAACTCTAATGATAAAAACTGTACTCCCTTATTATTGAAAAGGGATAATTCAGATGTACAGGAAGTGGCTCAGTTTTCATAATTAAGAATTTATTGCTGGCTATCTTAGAGATAGTTTTCTGTTCAAATAAGAGAAGACCTGAAAATGGAATTTTATTTGGACAGAGAATGCACTTAACAATGTCACATCTCTGAGTGTTAGCTGCCAATTTTATTTAGAATAACTTAACACACTGCATAAAGAGCATCTGATATTTAAAAGTGTTACAATTTCATACACAGTTTGTGCAACAAGAAGAATCCTCACACTCAAACTGTGTGAGATGGCACCTCTTATATAGTAAGAGTCAATGTTCACACAGCATTTTAACTTGCATAAATTACTTCATCCCTTGACTGCAATGTAGGTGACTTTCAGGAAAAAATACACTATGACAAAAATACATAAGAGGTATGTATATATATTATTAAATGCTCTATTTGGCTTGTTTTGTTTTTTTTACTGTTTTTGTTGTTTTGAGGCACAGCAATTCATATGAGTAACTAAAACAGTAACATTCGGCAAGTTAATAAAGAGAGCCTGAAAAGAATTAAGTCAAATATTTTTAACAAAGTTTTAATTTCATGAAGACTAAAGCATGACTTAAAAATATCAGTATTCAAATTAATAAATCAATGGTCATATTACTATATACATAATTTATTATTTAGGCAAATAAACTACAGTTAATTCGTGCCAGAATGATAAATTAAATACTAAAATAGTACAAAAAAAGAGGCAATCCATTTTCAAATAAGGAATGTACTTGCTTATTATAAAATAGTAATTTATGAATCATTGTGAGTAGATTGACTGGCACTAAATCCGGAGTTAGAAGAGTTCTACTATCCTTTTGGGATAGGTACAGGTTCCTCAGAACTGAATAAGTGGGTTTGAAAATGGACGATTGGATACATTTTTGGCTATTAACGGTGTTGCCTTATAAGAGGATGGCATTATTATCCATTATGAAGTTTGTTAAGCAAAAACAAATCTGATCATTATATGATGGATTAAATCGTGTTTTAAACAGTGTCATACATATGCACACAGGTGGCAGCTGAAGGATTCACAAAAGGATAATTTAATGCCAGACCAGAGGGTGATAACGTGTACTAATCCTCTCTTTTTTTCATCGGCAGACCAACCAAGGGAAATTTCGCCTGGACTCCGGGACATCATATCCGGTTCCAGGCCTGATGACATCATTCCGGTCCTGATGACATTATTTCTGGTTCCTGCCCTGATGACATCACTTTCCCTGCCTGGCTTTAAAACCACCATCTTTGCCTATTATAATTGTTCTATTGTTGGACTGAAGTGTGTTGAGACCTGTTCTATGGAACCAACCTTTCAATTTTGGCAGCATAATTCAAGTATACGGGCAGCTGCCCCCAAACCTTTTCCTGTGTCTGTCCAATCAATTCACAGCAGCTTTTAGAATCACTTTTCAAATTTTGATATGACCCTTAGCTCATGTAGTCAAACTCACAGGTCACAGACTGTGTAAGGCACCGACTGGGTGGCCCCTTTTAATATTTGCAGAGTCCTAACAACTGAAACGGGCATTCAATGGTGCATGGATAATAACAGTACTTAAAAGTAATAAATGAAATCAATCAGCTAGGTTCAAGACTCTGAACAGCAGTTAGTACTTGGGCAGGAGCTCCATTCAGTGGTCTGCTCTCTCCAGAATGAGATGACCCGAGAGCACCTCTGCTTTATAGTGGAGGGACCAAAAGGGGTGGAGTCAGTTGCCCTCATTGTGAAGTTCCTCAGAGTTGTGGGGGAAAAATGAGTTGATATCATCAGCGACAGTGTCCGTCTGGTAGTGCCATTGAGCATTGCTTCATTGAGCCCAGGAGGTGAACCTCAGACACTAATGTATGACACATAACATTTTTAAAATCCACTTTTTGTAGATCAGTGTCACAGAGATCCATGGTCAGTTTCAGACAAAGTTTCTGCAAAAACATTTTTTGTATAGCACATTTTCATACAAATGGTGTAGCTCAAAGTGCTTTACAAGATGAAGAAAGAAAAGTTTATATGAAACAAAAATAAGATTAGTCGATGCTAATTAACAAAGAATGGCCAGGAGGACAGAAAAGGAAAACAAAACTCCAGATGGGCTGCAGAAAAGAAAAACAAAATCTGTAGGGGTTCCAAGGCCAAGAGACTGCCCAGTCACCAATGGACATTCTACCTAACATACATGACCTCAGTCTAAATCAGCCTTCATGGTAAGTATAAGGCACTTATCAACTATTGACAGGGATCTTCTTCATTGCACCGTACTCTCATGCACACACCAAGCAGCACGACAGTTAGATTTAAACTTGAAAATCAACCTCAACCTAATAGCATGTCTTTGGCCTACAGAAGAAAACCAAAGTTCCTGGAGAAGAACACGCATGCTTCACACAAAAGGCAGCCCAGCCAAGAATCAATGCTGGGATCCAACAACTGTATTAAATTATGTTATAACAATATTCTAAATTAACTCAGATCTTTGGGTAACATACGATGCATTCAAAAAGTATTTAGTCCCTTTTACTTTTTGTTTTACAGCCTTATGGTAAAATTGTTTAAACTCTTTCGTTTCCCTAATAAAGCAACACTCAATAGCTCAGAATGACAAAGCAAAAACAGGATTTTTGAAATTACACCATATTTATAAAAAATTAAAAAAATGAAATAACACATTGAAAAAGTGTACAACACTTTCTATTGATTATAACTGAGATGGTCCTGTACTTTACAGTCCATCTGAGGTTCAATTAATTGGACATGATTAGGAAACACACATATTTGTCTATATAAGGTCCCACAGGAAACAATCTGAATTTGAGCAAAAATACATGTTATGAGGTAGACGGAGCTGCCTGCATAGCTTAGAGGCAGGATTGTAATGAGGCTACAAAGGTTCCCAGAGGCCTCCATCATTTTTAAATGGAAAACGTTTCGAACAACTATAACTGTTCATAGAGTTGGCTGATTGGTCAGACTGAGGAACTTAGTAAGAGAAGTGACCTAGAACCTGATGGTCACTCTGGCTGAGCTCCACAGAACCTGTGTGGGGATGGAAGAAACCTCCAGAAGGACAACCATCCCTGCAACTCTCCATCAATCTGGGCTTTATGGCATAGTGGCCACATGGAAACGTCTTCTCAGTAAAAGACCAATGTGGCTGCACAGAATCCCATTTGGAGTTTGCAAAAAGGCACTGAAAAGACTCACAGAGTGTGGGAAACAAGATTTTCTGGTCTGATGAAACCAAGATTGAGCTGCTTAGCTTTCATTCTAAGTTACATGTCCAGAAGAAACCAGGCAATGCTCATCACCTGAGAATTGTCATTCCAACAGTGAAGCATGGTGGTGGCTGCATCATGCTTTATGGTTGTTTTTCAGCAGCAGAGCCTAGGAGTCCAGTCACAGTAGAAGGAAAGCTGAAAAAAAGCAAAGTGCAGAGATATCCTTTATTCAAACCTGCTCCAAGCACTCTGCACCTCAGATTGGACCCTACAAACAAAGCAAAGACAGAAATGAAATACCGGTAGCTTTGTGACAACTCTGTGAATGTCCTTGAGTGGCCTAACAAGAGCCCAGACTTGAAGTCTGAAGATACCTGAACAATGCTGTCCACCAATGGTTTCCATTCATCCAGACAGAGCTTGAGAAGATCTGCAAAGAAGAATGGCAGAAAATTCCCAAATCCAGGTGTGCATTGCTTGTCAAATTATACACTCATTAGAACTCCAGGCTAGAGTGTTTCAACTTAGTACTGAGTAAAAGGTCTGAAGTTGTGTCAATGTGATATTTCATTTTAATAAATGTGTAAAAATTGTGAAAATCCTGTTTTCACTTCTGTTATTCTGGGGCATTGAGTGTTTTATTGATATGAGAAAAATGAATTTAAAAGATTTTAGCATAATGCTGCAACATAACAAAATGCAAAAAAAAAAAAAAATGCAGGAGTTTAACTACTTTCTAAGGGCACTTCAAAATATTGTTTAATTTAAAAAGCACAACATAAAATGTTTTTTTTGATTAAACTAATAAGATAGTAGTAGCATTATTTTATACACTTAAATTAATTTTAAAATTTCATTGCCAGTAATCAGAAATTGTTAAAACTACTTTTTTGATATACAGTTTAAACCAGAGCTTCCAATTTCATGGATAGTATTTTAAAAAAATGTTTGTGTACAAGTATTGGCAACACACAGTTAGACATCTCTGTTAAATTTGTACGTATGAGGTTGTCTATTAAGTCCCTATGAAGCTTGAGCAGATTAATCATTTCATAGCATTCATCCCAGTGAAGTCACTAATCTTCTATCATTTCTGAAGAGATGCGGGACTTCTAATACCATTATATTATCAGATGCAAATTAAAAAAGGAATAAAATATAGTATCAACTTGATACTACAAAAGCTTAAATGATATTTCTACTGCTTTGCGAATACCAGGATAAAACTGATTTAGAATGAATTTAAAGCAAATTAAGCGTGACAAAGAAAATGAGACATCCGTTTGGGAATTAATAGGTTTCAAATAAAGTCTGGCTACTTTAATGGATTTATTCCTATTAGATTATTTAACAAATTCTTTTATGCGAACACTTTCACTCTGCATGAGTCCTTATCTGTTCATATTTGATACATGCCCAGGTATTTCTAATTTTTAATCATAACTAATTAGTTCTTGATCAATAAAGCAATTGATTTTTTCATGAGTAAAAAAAAAATTCTTGGTACAGTACTGGGTACTGTGTCACAGAAGAGGACCAACAGCAAAGATGCAGACTAGTGATAAATTTGAGTAACCTCATTTCTTTTATAAATGAGCATATTTTTAAAAAGATATGTACATGAGTGGGGTATATATACTTTGGAATTTCATGAAAATCCTAAATGAAAAGAAAAACCCATTTTCTAAGCCACTAAGAAAGTCTTTCTGCAGTAGATTTATTTTTTTATCTAACAAACCTCTGAATTATGGAGTTTGTTCACTCATCTCTCTCTATCTCTGTATGCTTTCTTGTATACCCCAATATATTGCCATACTTTGAAACTGATCAAGGGCAAATTTAGCACAAATGTGTAAAAGTTTTTCTTCACACAGATAAGCACGAGCACATGGAATAAGTTACCAAGTCATGTATTAGCCAGTAGTACTTTGGCAACCTTTAAAACTCAACCTTACATTATATTGGAGAAATTAGGTGAAAAGAATTATCTTCTTATTTGGCTAAGTGGATGGTCCTCATCAGGATTGTTTTAATAAATAATAATAATACATTTTATTTAAAACACCTTTCATGACATTTAAGGTCACCTCAAAACAACAACAAAAATTATTTCTGTAGCACATTTTCATATAGAGGATGTACCTCTAAAGTGCTTTACAAAGAGTTAATAACTTGCAGAGAAAACCAAATAATATGTATTAAAGAAAAATAATTAATGAATAGCATACTAAAGATAGATAAATAATGCACACATGCAAAGCAAAGATATATAGTTAAGAAAAACTGAGTCGTTAAAATACAGAATGTAGATTTTTTTGAAGTTTCTAAATGACAGTAGATAAAATGGTCCGATGGCATTGCTGGACAGAAATAATTTAGAAAATTCCAGTTAAGCTGGAAAAAAAAGATACAATCTGCAGGGATTCCAGTCCAAAAGACCACCCAGCTCCCACTGGGCATTTTGGCTAAGATAAATGTCCTTAAGTAGTTCTTTACTGATTCTTTTTAGGGTTTATCTTAGAGGATTCCACACAGTGTGTTTTGTCACAAGTTGGGGTATTCGCTTTCATTTGGACATCACAGGCGGCTAGTATTAGTAAAGGTAATAAAACAACTGTAAACATTAAAACAATAGTAAAAATGGAAACAATAAGTAAACATTAATCAACAGTGACATTGGCATAAACTAAGCAATAATGGACAATAGTAAATATCATATGCAACAGCTGGTTTACAGTGCAAAGGCCGGAATAAGTGACCTTTAAAGCAGTTTTAAATTATGTAATGGGGTCCAGATTTCAGATGTGGGAAAGTAAAGTGTTCAGGAGTTTGAATGCAGCAACAGAAAAGGCCCAAGCACCCATAGTACAAAGGATAATAGTTGGGACAGCTGGTAAACCCTCAGATGAGGATCGCAGGGAATGAACAGGAGTATTAGGTTGGAGGAGGTTACTGATGCACCCAGAGGCGAGGTTATGTAAAGCTTTAAATGTGAGGAGAAGAATTTTGAAGTTGACCCAAAATGCCAGAGGGAGCCAATGAAGCCAAATAACAATAAATAATAATGAATGAGATGTAAGATGGTCTGCTAGCTTGGTGTGCAAGATGATCCTGGAGCTAGTGTTTTAAATGAGTTGTAATGTGTAAAGGAGTTTTTTTCGAGATGCCAGAAAGAATAACAGCAGTCAATGCAAGAAGTAACTAAGGCATTGCCCAAAATTTCAATGCTAAGTTGTGTCAAAGCAGGAAAAATTCTGGTAATATTCTGAATGTGGCAGATGGCAGTCCAGGAGGCATTATTTATGTGTGGGGCAATGGAGAGAGTGGAGAGGATTACACAGTGGATATATGCCTGAGTGGAGATGGGTAACGTGCAGTCATCAAAGTAGATGGCGAAGCTGTTGTACTAAGCAAATGTTTTATGTTGCAATATTGTTGTTACAGGCTGGCGCCCTGCCCGGGGTTTGTTTCCGGCCTTGCGCCCAGTGTTGGCTGAGATTGGCTCCAGCAGACCCCTGTGATCCTGTAGGATATAGCAGGTTGGATAATGGATGGATGGATGGATATTGTTGTTTTAGGTTTCATTTAATATCCTGTTGAAGTTCTCATAGCTGATTTATGGGAGGGTCATATTTATTTTCATTAATGAGCAGTCACAAAACAAAGAATAAATAAATAAATCTGTCAACAGTCTGATGTGAGTTTCTTTCCCCTAAAATTCAGTGCCCTTTTTCAATACTTTGTACCTTTGCGTTTAATTGCCTTTTGCTGGAATTTTTGTCTGTGACCTTTGATTTTTTTGTTTAATTCTTTTTTTTAGTTTTCTAGCTGTCAGCTTTGTATATTTAACTACCTAAGACAGTGGAGTGGGGAGTATAAGATTAAGTAAAGGTACATTAGGATAGTGGAAAGAGCACCGCTCTGCACTCTTAATTCCATGTTATTTTTCCACACTGAAGTTAGAATGTGGGATTTGAATGAGTATGGGTTGCAATAAGTTTTGCTTTTTTGTCCTTAGCCAGGAAGACTTTAAGGACTTTCAAAACTCGACTTGATGTTTTTTTGGAAGAATTAAGCAGATATGACTGGTGGTGTTCTAATGTTCTAACAAAGCTAAAGACAAGAAGAAAGTCAGCTGATATTTTCAGAAGCAAATTATGAGATGGAGCAATGAATTTTGGCAGCTGAATCAATCAATCAAAAAAAAAAAATTTCAGTGTAAATAAAAACAATGCCAAAGTGCTCATGGTTGAATGGTGGCAAGGTTGGTATTTTTCAGCTGAATGGATTGCAGAACTTCATTTTTGGTGTGAGCTGCCTGGATTACCGATTTCCTTTTTCCAACAGTTATGGCAGCTTTGAGTGATAATGTAGCACTGCAGCGAAGGCACTGAGCTTTAAATCAGAAAGTTGTTTTTTTCTGTTTCAACCGTGGTCCCACCCTGACAAACTAACAACCTCATTGTGCTGAAAATGTATGAAAAAATAAATATTTTTTTTATAGCTCAGTTGTCTTTTTAGGTGCCTAGTGCATCTGAAATTTATATATAATGTGCAAGAAATGAGTATTATGAATATTACTTTTGCTAACTAAATAATATTTGATAATATGTTAAGTATTTTATTAAATGCTTAAACCCACCTTCTAAAACTGTTCACAATTTCCAATGCGGTTCAGACTGGTCCCTAAAGAACTAAATTGTTTGATTTAAAAGTGCTCTTAGACCACCAAAAGTACATTTTACATTATCGTTTTTTGAAACAATCCTCCTTTAAATACTACCTTTAGTTGTTTTCATTTCACCTCACTGGTTAATTTTCTTTGCTTTCTGTTAATCCCAAAGGATTAATCATGGAGAAAGGAAAGGTGTTTCTGACCACAAAGATGAAAGTCTAATGTGAGTTGACACGATACAATTTTGGAGGCCTGGCTGTCTATTAATTTTTTTTGTGTCACATTCTGCTAACATTTAGGATTGTATTGGTGTTTTTTGCCATTTCCTCAGCAATGTTTACAGGTAATTATTTTTGTTTTGATATATATATATTTTTTGTCTTCTAGTTTTTTGGTTCCTTTTTTATGATATCATTGCCTTTATGTATTTGTTTTCTAAGATCACTTTTTCATTTCTAGCTTTTCATTATGTATACTCTGATTTTACACCATGTGTGTCATATTATTAAAGACAACAAGCTATCATAAACCTTGTCGGTTCAAAAATCTAATACACCAAAGAATCTCAGCAAAAAAATAATTAGAAGAACAAAATTTTCTAACTTCTGTTTGTTCTCAACTATGCCTTTTGATTCTCTTCATTTATGAAAGTTTACCCAAACATTTCTGCCCTACCTGTTTAATTTTTGATTAATAAACCTCTGGCACTCAACCACCTAACCAGATTACAAACCTGTTTATTGAAAGAGGACTTTGCAGGACACAGCTTGGGTTTTCTTTGCATTCTCTGTTAGGTTGATTGCCAGCTCTAAACTGAATGTGAATTTAAGAATGAATATTTAAATAGAGCCTTCTTTATATAGAAGCTGGAATGCATTTTGGCATCCAATTTAGCAATTATTAACATTTTAAGGAAAACATCATTTAGATATTCTTGCCCTTACCTGAGGTATTTAAATGTGGACATAGCAGAGCATTAGACTAGCAAATGACTTAGTATATATAGTGTTAGCAATTGTGTGGGTACTGTATCAGTTTGTATTGATGAAATGGGAAATATTTTTTCAGATAAAGTTCTCAGTTCAATTTACTCCCAATCCCAAGCGATAATCTTGATAAATTATCCTGCAATCTAATATTCATGCCTTATGAGGAACTAACACTAAAGATATAACATTTAAAGATAACATCTATTTTTCTCTTTTACCAAACCTGACCAAGTACCTTTTATACTTTTTTGTGACTATTCTCTGTTAAATACTCTTGAGTTCCGGGCTGTAATTTTTTAGGATTATTAAGAAATATGATCAGTTTATACTAAACACATTTCAAGCGTTTTAAATAGGCTTTTGGTGTGGAGGGAAATTGTGTTATAAATTTCTATTTATTTTTTGCTTTCTCAGAAATACCAGTTTTATGTTATGTTGGGAATCAATGGATGACAATGCTAAGGTTTTCAGAAAAGTCAATATAGGGTAATGTAGTTTACAATTACTTTTATCCAGCCATGGGACAATTAAAGAGAGGCACGGTGCCTCACAGTTAGGAGACCCGGGTTCGCTTCTTGGGTCCTCCCTGTGTGGAGTTTGAATGTTCTCCCCATGTCTGCGTGGGTTTCCTCTGGGTGCTCCGGTTTTCTCCCACAGTCCACAGTGTGCTGTGTGGGTGTGTGTGTGTGCCCTGCCCGGGATTTGTTCCTGCCTTGCGCCCTGTGTTGGCTGGGATTGGCTCCAGCAGACCCCCATGACCCTGCGTTAGGATATAGTGGGTTGGACAATGATTGACTGCCTGACTAACTGACTGGGACAATTAAAGATCATGGATAAACTGGGCCAGCCACCTCCCAAACCCTGCATCTTGTAATTGGCTAACTGTAACAATAGTGAGATATTGCCAAAGCAGGAACAGTGTCCTTTACTAGCAGTCGTTTTTGATCTTTCTTTCATAATTTGGACTTATTTTACTAAATAGACAGCATCCATTATGTATTTTTTGAAATTAACAAAGCTACCATATATACAGCTATATATACAGTACAATGATCATATTACTTGCATCCATGTTATCAAGATAGGTTTTAGATTTCTGAGATTTCTGAATTTGTTAGCAAAATTATTAGAAAAACTACACAGTATAGTTAACTAGCTAGTGCCAAGTGAAATAAACAGGCACTATACACTTGAAGTGAGTATTTAAAGGTATCTCAAAATACCTTAAAATAGAGAGTAGCATTAATTCAAATAGAAGATGTCCCTTCATATAAATATAAATGTTAGAGAAAGTAATTTTTACGTATCTTGAAATAGATGAGAAGTTGTATCAATGTATGCCAAATGTATTTGATGAGCCTATCCATTGTCTCAATCCACTTTATCCAATAGATCAAAGGGAGTTTGAGACCACTCCAGGAGCAGTAGAGGCACAAGGCACAAACATGAAAGGAGATGCCAGTTTATTGGGTCAAAAGCTAAGTACCTGGAGAAGACCCACAAAGATAAGGAAAGAACATGGGAAAATCCTTGGAGACAGCAACCAGGACAAAACAAAGTCTCTGTAGTTGTGGGATAGTTACACTAACCACTTCACCATGATACTGTTTAAAACAAATCTAGTCTATGTATTTATTTGCTTCTGGAATGATCTAGGTGGCTCATAGATTCACAGGTCAGGTCAGGTTGGGGAGCTTGCACTGGTACAGCACGTTGCCGCACCCACCACACGACGAAACATCTCAAGATCCTGGTTGGCAACCCCCATGACAGACACATGGTCCACTCACCCCGTGGAAGTAACCATCTATCTGCCGCCGTCAGATGTTATGTGGGCGTCCCCTTGGTCCAGCCCAGCCACTCGAGTCCTCAATAATGGGGATCCTGAGAGCTGGGTCACACTCGAAGATGCTTCTTCAGTGCAGGTAATATGCAACTGCTCATTCAACACAAAGTCAAACCAGCGGTACCCAAGGATTCTTCAAAGAGACACAGTACCGAAGGAGTACAGTGTTTGTCTCAGGACACTGGACAACGTTCATGTTTTGCAAACATATAGCAAAACAGGAAACACCAGGAATTTAAAGACTTGGACCTTCGTCCTTTTGCAGACAAATTGCCACACACCCCTTTCCAGCGACCTCATGACCCCCCATGCTCTCCAAATCCATCTACTGAATACATAGGAAGAGTCACCAGGGACATTAATGTCACTGCCGAGGTAAGTAAACTTCTCTACAAGGTCGACACTCTTTCCACAAACAGACACACTGCCGATGGCTGTGCCCAAGAGGTCATTAAAGGCCCTGGATCTTGATTTTTATCCAGGACACTCACAAGCCCAAACACTCAGACTCCTCACTCAGTGTTTTTCAGAGGCCTGATCAGAGCCTCCATTGACTCCGAGAAGATCACAGCATTGTCAGCAAAGTCAAGATCAGTGAATTTTTGTTTGCTAACAGATGCCCCACAGCTGCTGGACCCCATGACCTTGCTCAATCATAGGTTCACAGATATCTTAAAGTGAAATGGTAGATATATTGAGATATTTTAAAATGAACTTTAGGTATTTAGAAAAGATCTTTTTTTGTGAATATCTGCAGTTATCTTTAAGATGACTTAAAATGTATTGCAGGATCTCCAAATATTCATTTGGTTTAACAGAGAAATTGTTACAGCCTCACTGACTCTTCAGATTTAAATATTTCAATAATACATACTGTAGCTTGTGTTTCTTTTGCTGTGGTTTACAAAAATTGATTTCCTTATAAATGAACACAAATGTATACAGTATGTTCATATAATAGGGCAACGGTCCTTACCTGGACAGGAAAGAAGGTGAGGATCATACTGTATTAGCCAGGAGACAGGCAGGAGATGTTAGTGTGTTAGGGGGTACACTGGTATCCCAGCAGGGCTGGACCAAGAAGCAATACCTAGCTGGCATGTCAGTGTGATGGAAGAACAGGGGAGATAACCTTTCAAGGTTGCATGATCCCCAGATATGGTAAGTGGCAGCATACCTGGGCGATGCTACCTGTATGGATGTCTGCAAGGCATGCTGGGAGCTGTAGTCCCATGGGGCAGCCTTGATGGGTTCCATGGGTACTACCAGGGTGCTCTATAGGGATTCATGATCCCAACTTTGTGGGGCTTTCACCTGACCCGGATGTGCTTCCAACAAGTTATGACCTAGCACCAGAAATACTCCCATATCTAAGATAAAAGAAGCAGCTCAACCTCATCCAAGTGAGCTGGAGTCGGGAGAAAGAGGACAAAGCTCACTTGAAGGAGTGGAAGGATAAGGAAAAAAGGGAAGAGAGTTGTGCTTGTGTTAACTATGAAGAAGAAGCCTGTTTTAGAGGTACTTTATTGAAATAAACCTTTTATTTGAACCTGGGACTTGTGTCATTGTGTTTGTGTATGGGGTTCTGCAACACCCCATACTAGTCACTATATATACATATGTGTATTAATTGCCTATTACAAAATATTGCCTATCTGACTGCAATTTCAGCATTTGAAGGTTTACACTAAGCAATTACTTAATGCAGACCTTTACATTTCATAAATTTAGCAATGGGCATCCTGCTTTTAAACACATAAAATATTGTATATTTATAAAGTTAGTTATATGTGATAGTATTAAAAAACTGAAATTGGAATAAGTAAGTAGAAGCATTTTTTCACTTCTTGTTTTCGCCTTTAGCTCTAACTATAAGGACTTAGACCTCTGATGTTGATTCCAATTGTTACACAAAAACTCTAAGTTGAATTTAAAGAACTGTTATTAAATTCCAGAGGGATTTACAATGTATGGCTATGCTGTGGCACTGTATGATATATATGAAAATACATGCAGGACAAAAGGTGACTGCATTTAAGCCTGTACTAGAATATCTAACAATTCTTCTCACCAAAAATACATGAACAAGTTCACAAAAAGTTGAGGAGAAATTGTCATTTATTGCATTACTCGTTCTAAATACTTTATCTCAAGGATGTCTGATTTGATTTAATCTCTTGCTCATTCACAACATGAGGTACAGTGCTGCATTATTTTTCTTTAAAAAGTGCAGTGTTTCAAGAGCAGCTCAACTGGAAGGCAACACCTGAAATAATGAGAATAATTTAAAGAAATATAAACTATATAGACTGTTAGATGAAACAGTTACACAGCCGACTGATGATCCTAACAAAGTAATCAAGCAGTTTAATGGAAACTTGCACATTTTTTCATATTTTTGTTTTATAGTTTTACAGTTGTGTGTTGTATTCAAGTTTGTATATTCCACCTGCTGGTTTACACATGCCAGCTAGAATTTTGTGATTAAAAAATGAAAAGCTAAGAAAAGAATATTTTTATATTTTTAAAACATTTATATCCTACAATGTTAGATTTACATCATGTGCCAATACATATATAGTGGACACCTGTAAGCAGAGACACTGAGAGCTATGTAAAGAACATACAGTCATTAATCCTTTTATATTAAGGCAGCGTTGCACAGGAGTTAAGGCTTTGAACATTAAACCATGAAGTTGTGGGTTCAAGTTCTGCCCCTGATGCTGTATGACCCTGAGCAAGTTACTTCACCTGCCTGTGCTCCTATTGGAAAAACAAAAGAAATGTAAGTAATTGTATCTTAAATCACTTTGGATAGAAGCATTGGCCAAGTAAATAAATTTAAATATCAGTTGGTACAGTGGCAAACCTTTCGTAAGGATTGTTAGAAAGGTTCTCCCTAAATTAAAGATTATGTTAGGTAGAATGTCTAGAGGGGGCTGGGTGGTCTTTGTGGCCTGGAACCCCTGCAGATTTTATTTTATTTTTCCAGCCGTCTGGAGTTTTTTTTTTTTTTTTTTTTTTTTGTCCTCCCTGGCCATCGGACATTACTTTTATTCTATGTTAATTAGTGTTCCCTAATTTTCATTATTTATTTTGTCTTTTTTCTCTTTCTTCATCATGTAAAGCATTTTGAGCTACATTGTGTGTATGAAAATGTGCTATAGAAATAAATGTTGTTGTTGTTGATATATTAAGGAATTGTCTAGAGTATTTCAAGAGTGACTTCTGCAATGTTATTACCACCTCACTTTGAGTTTGTGAACCATTTCATCCCATTCAGGGTTAGCTGGTATTCTAGGATATATTAAACGATTCTACTTTAGTTTCTAATTCTAAAGAAAGAGAAAATAATAGAAACATTTCACAAAAAGAGCATGCAATTTCTATATACCACCTGGGACTTCATAGACTTTAATTCAGCAACTAGGTGTTATCAGGTGACAATGCCCTAGAATGTTCAATATGGTTTTGCTTTCGCATCTAATAATGGAAAATATATCTATATTAAAAGGAGTGTGGAAAACCCTGCCACAAACAAAAACATTATTTGTGTAGATTTCCTAAAAATAAACAAGAAGACAAACTCTCAATGCATACTAACATAATGCTGTATAACTTTAGTATCCTTATTTGCAAATCAGGAGAATAGTCAGAACAGGTCTAAAGGTAATTCACTAAGTCCCGGGAATGCAATCAAATCATGCACAGTCAGGAGAATTTGCTCAACCTCTTCTGAATATTTACAGTACATGAGGCATTTCAGAATAATAAATACACATTTAATCCTAATAAAGAGGAATGAATAAGTGTTCATAAATTAAGTACTTAAAAATCAGTTTTATCTAAACAGGCAAGCAGAGAGCAAACTACAAAACTAACATATAAAATGACCTTGTAATTAGAGCAAATAAAAGAAGTGACAGACAATCACTTGGACTGAGTAAGGAAGCAATTCAATTATTCTTGCACTACTTTCCCTGTGTTATCTTTTAAGGTGCTTCCACATTATGCCTTCTAGTCTACTTCTTTTTAAAGGGATCTTTGTTAATATTATTGTGAATCCAATGCACATATCCATTTTTATGGTGTCACTCAACAAGCAGAGTAGGGCATACTACACTTGCCTATCCACGTTAGCAGATTTTAGCTACTTTCTGCATATTGCAATGGTTAACGGCCAGTCTCACTCCAACAGATGTGGATGATGCTACAAATGGATACTCCAAAACAAAAAAAAAGATATATCCAAAAGTCAGAGGAGGTGACTAAATAATTTAAATACAAGACTGCTTCAAATAAAAGGTTAAATATGCATTAGTGAGGATATCCGGATATAAAACTAAAGCAATGTAAGAGGTATGTTAGTGCTAAACTTGCTCCAAACCTAGGTTGTGCATATTAAATGTTTTAGACTTTTTTGACTATTCATTTTTTCTCTTTTCAGCTCCTTTAATCTTTTCCATCTTAACCTTTCTCAGTTTGAATGCCCTCCCTCTTTTGCCTCCTCTCCTATTAAACAAGCTGTTTATGTACTACTTGCATATTTTTAACTTTTTTATTTCTTATGCATATTGTATATTGTACCTTGCAGTACAATCTTTTTTTTTTGCCGTAACTGTATCATTAGACAAATTTTGGAAAATTTTCATCTAGTGCCTTTATTAGCCTTTTCATAAAATTTCTTTCATTTTATGTCTCCTTTTAATGTATGTATGTTTGATTAGCATGGTCCTTGTCATTTGATTGTGATTTATAGTTTAAATGCTGAGAGTTGGTGTTCCCCTACTAAATGAAATTGGTGGAGCTGCCAAAAATAAAGTAAAAATATACAGCATACTATTATACACAACATTACACAGCCAAAGTAAAGGCATTGCTTGTTTTAGCTCTCCCTTATGCAGGTAGCCATTGCCAGTAAGTATCCATCCATGATACCAGCTTTATTCATTACTTGTAGAACAAGGCAGTTAAATTAAATTTTCAGTTAAACACAAAGTAAAGCAGATTTTAACTTTCAGAATCTAAATATTTGAATTACATGTTTAGAATGAAACTCAAGAAGAAAGTGATATTTGCTGAATCCGCCACTGACTTCAAGGTTACATCCATCTATCCATCCATTATCCAACCCGCTATATCCTAATTACAGGGTCACGGGGGTCTGCTGGAGCCAATCATTTAATTTTAAAAGGTGAAGGCAATAAAAAAAATAGAAATGCTCAAATGATGTACTCCAGGTCACTTAACAGGAAAGAACTGAGAAGTTTCTTGTTGTTCTGACATAAGGTTTACTCTCATAGGTTTCATTGTTATGTTATTCTGTAAGTATTAACGCTGTTAAACAAACTAGGGTTTAAATGAACTTTTATCCAAGTGAAAGTTTGCTTGCTTCTTCTTTTGTTTACTGTGTAAATTTAGCGTGTGTTCATTCTCTACCCCACCACTTTCCTTTTGCATATAGCTGTATTGACTCAACTGATTATCAAACACTTTTAAGTGTGTATCTGTATTATCACACTACTTGCGTTTTTGACTTTTGATTTCCAATGTTTCCAATGTGTACTTTCAAATCACTCAAAATGTATTTTTAATGGTTTGCTTTTGTAAGTCATTTGGATAAAATCATCTGATAAGATTTGTGTTTTTTATTAACACTAGAATTACCAGAGCCTACGAAAAAACTTGTAGATCCGTCCCACCTTAAAACGCTTCACACCTCTCCGTCAGCTTCTTTTTTCCTTTAAATGTGTTGATAAGCAGATATCACATCCCCCACCACGCACAGTTTTCTCAGCTTAAGTCTGTTTACCTGTGTGTCAGTTGCTTAGAGTTGTATAGAGTGAGAAGTCAAGCAAAATGACACCTTTTATAAATACTATATCGTTATTTGGAACACTTGCATTTCATGTGTGTTCTGTGTCTACAACGATCTATGTAAACACATCGTTAAAACAGAAACGTTTTTCATGTTTTAGTAATAATTGACAAAATGTAGACATGAAGTGTATAATGTGTGAAGCCTGAATTCCAAATATCAAAGAAACACTTTCACAAAAGGTACAAATATAACAGAACAAATGCGTCCAGACCAGGTTCTCATGAAGTACTGGTGCCTATCCTAGCTAGGATAGGGTGCAAGGGCACCAGTTTTTTCGGAGGGCGAGCACACATACACACACTCACATGCCAATAACACACTAGGGCACGCAATTAAGAATTTCAGTGTACTCTGTACACATGACAATACTAATAACAATAATTAGTTTTGCCTGTTAATTTAAGAGTCAAAACTTCTTTCTATAGCAACGGGTCCATGCCCGGAATCTGCTCTAATTATGACCAGTGTTGTTTTTACTGAACTAGTGTATAATTGAAACGAACCAGCTTTTCAGTAGACCACAGTGGATTAATCAATACACAGCATTTTTTCCTTTCACTTCTTTCCAATTAATTAATTAAAATGGCTTCTTCATGGATAAACTCACTTGGCTATACTGACTTAACTGCCAGACTTTTTATTTTGTAATTGACTGTTAATTGTCTGATGGTGAAATAAAAAATAAAGAAGTAAAATTTCTACATCATAACAAAATATTTTGGTCAATTAAGGGCAAAAGTCAGCAAAATAAACTCTTGTGCACTAAAATGTGTTCCATACCAACATATACTCTTACACTGTTGTCCAATTCTGAGACTACAGACATGCCAAACATAAATACAAATAAAAACTTCAACTAAAATTAGTGATGAACCAGCCGTTTACAGCTGATTTAGAAACTAGCAATTCAGGACCAGGGTGCCTAACTTTGAAGTAGACTGTGTTAATACACAAATCTTTTTGAATTGGCTGGCACTAATGGAGTCTGTATGGTTTTGTAGGGGGTAGGGTTTTATGCCATCCTTCTAAACGTGGATCAGTTTTTAGCTTCTTTGCACATTCTCGTGATGCACAGGTGAGTTTCCTCTAGATACTCCAGTTTCCTCAACCATTCCAAACACGTACATATTCTGTGTGTTAGCAAATGTAAACTGGAAGACTATGAGTTACAGTTTGGGAATTAGTGTATCATGTGATGTTTAGAGTTGGCCTATGCCTTGCACAAAATACTGTTTGGGATCCAGCTCCACTCATTATAGGAATGAATGAGTTAAGAAAAATTTTTGAATTTAAGAATGGATGAAATTCATTATGACTGATCTAATTACATAATGGTCCATAATTTCAGCAGATAAATGCCAGCAGTAGTTTGGATTTAAGGAAAAAAGCTAAATATTTTCAAACTTTTTCTCCATGTCATAAAACCTAATTAGCTTACTTGATCATCTTTGACTCTTCAAGACACTAATTAATAACCCATAGGTATACATTACTGTTATCTATCAGAGTAAAATGAATAAATGTTTGTTCTAGTTTCTAATTTTTCACAAAAAAGTAATTATTATTAGTTTAATATGCATGTTTGCTATAATATTTAAAAATCTGTCTTTTATTTGAAAAGACCAGGCCTACACACTGAAATGGTAATTAACACTGAGTCTTTGCTGTGCCCAGGGACAGAAATTTCTTAACATTTCAAAAAAGGTGATCTACACTTGTACAATTTATTCTGCATTAAATAAAAACAAAATATTTCCTAAACTCTTAAGAGATTATCACACCTCAATTGAAATGGTAAAAATATTTAAAAATCATTAAATAATGAAACTTTTAATGAGTCACACATCAAAAATTGCTGCAAAGTTCTTTAAACATTGTTTGTCTTAAAGTTTCTTTCATGATTCACTTCTTTTCTATGCAGGTTTCACTAATTCTGTCAGTTTTACTGTTCTATGTATTTTCTGCATGAGTGATAATACTGTTAATGATGAACCGTTACAGCAAAGAAGATTATACAGTATGCAAAGTGTGAAATGTTCTAAATTCCATAGCATCGAAAAGTAGCATATTACAAAAATGAAAGCCTTAGTATAAAGTTATCTGCTATTATATTGTATCTGCTTTTGGGAGAAAAACCCTTGTTCTGAAAAAAATAAAATAAAGTACTGCAAAATATTAGCCCATCATATTATCACTTCAGGAGATTTCATCCCTATCAAATGCCCTGTGGTGAATGGCTGTTTCCCAGCCTAAACGAGACACAACTCGTAAAGTGGAGTATATGGGAAGAAAAGAACTGATGAGAAATGATTGACAGTTCAGATGGTTACCACAGTAACAGTATTTCAGCTTAGTCTGGAATTCCAGTGAAGGCATGTGTAACTGACGAGACCCTCAAAAGAACATTGTTATGTGGGCCAAAAAAGACAAAGAGAAGAAGATCTACCACGGAATCTATATCTGCTGGAACAATGTACTAAAATCTTGACTCCAATTGTTTGTGCATATAAATAAGTAGATTTCAGCGGCAACTATGCATATGTACCCCCAACTGTTCTCAGTCTGTCTTCTTTTTCTTCAATTGCTTCCTATGGTGCTCAAGAGCCTAACTATCTCTTCTAGGACTAACTTCTTATAAGCACTGGAACACTAAAAAGGAAAACAAAAGGAAAAAAAAAGTCAAAACAAAACATACCCTTTGTGACTTTGTTTTCTTTTCTTTTTTTTAAACAGTCAGAAATCAGCTTTGCGTAAATACAAAATGAAAAACTGCTTTTGATTTTCTGTTATTGTTCAATCATCATATTTATTGTATCTTGAAATGCAACATTATGCAAGATTGCTTGGTAATTGATTTTCATTTTAAATATGCATTACATTTTAATAATCTGTTATCTTATTTTTAATTTAAATACACGTTACAGACATACAGTAGGAAAATGTGTATTTAATATTTAATATTTTAAAATGCAGGCAATGCTGCATTTTATTTTTGAGCTTTACTATTTTTTAATTTTAAAATCAGTCTCGTCACGCCATTTATAATAAAAATGCACATTTTTTCCATCACAAGCAAAGCAAATACAAATCAGATAAAATTTTATTAACACTGCAAAGCAATGCACCATTTTTCTCTTTCAAATAATAACAGGTTTTTAAACGCATAAATGCTGCCTGATTGTTTTTCTCTTTCCTGAACTGAAATATTTTTTCACAACATGCCAGGGATTTATTTTTCTGTTTCCACAGAAAAAATAGAACCTAAAACAAGAACAGCACTAACAGAGCAGCTGACCGAAAGTGTACACTTGGACTGCACACTAGCATGTTAAAAGCAATGGTTACTAACTAAGACAGCACAGCGGCATGTCCTAAACTTACTACTATAATTAACTTGAGAAAGGTTAAACTTTGAAGATAAATTGAAATGAAATTTCTTTCTGGAGGGCACAAGCAAGAACAGTGATCTAGTCAAAAAATAGAAGTGGACAGAGTTAATTCCTTATGGTAAGCAGCAAAGACATTGCATGTGAAAATTAACAAACACTAGAAATAAATGTGGAGTGAAAAAAAGTGAAGAGTGAAAATGTATTTAAAAAGAGAGAAAAAATCATAATAGTTAACTAAAACCTGCAATATGCTAATAAATAAAAATAGCCAATATGTTTGTTATTCCAGAGACATGAATTCAAACTTGCTATGACTATATTTACTGTTGTACTTACTTACCTATCAAGTAATTAAAAATGTATTATAGATGTGTGAAAATAATAGCGACTGTGTTATTTTATTGCAGTTAATTAATAAAGTGCATTGTGAAAAGAGCAGTGAATATGAAAATGGATTAAAAGCCTTGGAAATACAAGACTGCTATATCAGTTCAACAACAGATCAAATGCAAGAAAACAAACAACAAGAGTCCTTTGTATTTTGTGAAGTATCACAGCACAGAACTGCAATGAATTACAATTAGTAAATTATTATAAAGCAGCACACAAGTAATAGTTGGGAATCGCAGCTTGAAATACTTTGGTGGTACTCCTGGTCCAGTGTATCTGTATAGAGTTTGTGCAGTCTTGCTGTGTCTGAGCTGCAAGGTGGTTCTGTGTCCTGGTCAGGAATCCTTTCTTCCTTGCACCCACTGCCACAAGTGTGTATATTTAAGGCACAAAAATAATAGCAAACTCTTTACCAAAATATCCAGCTCTGGAGGGGTGCTTATCCTGAAAGCTTTGGCTAAAGCATGGAACACAACCTCAAGAGAGCAAAATAACAAACTAGGTTATATTAAATAACTAAAGCATACTTTAGGTGTATTTAAACAATTACTTTCTAGGTGTATTTCTACAACATACTTCGAATGTAAGGATGGAAATAGTGGGCTATGGAGAGAATGAAATTTGACGTGGGGTATCAGATGTTCTAGGACAGGTTTTCCTTTGATCTCTCCACTGGCAGCTTTATATAAAGCTGTGGCAAACTGCAACACTTCCATATAGACAAGCGGTATTATGTGATCTAGGTGCTGGAATGGGGGTAGGGGGATTCTGTTATTTTATTGGAGCCTGTTATCATTTTCTGCAATTTGTTTTATTAAATGGACAGTCTTTCTTCTACTCCCTGATATCTGGTCTGCAAGATTAGATTAAATTCAGCGTGCATCTTGGCGACAATACGAACACACAGAAATGTTGAGGATGCCACCTTTTGTAACATAAAGAGAACAGAAAGTTTGTCAGAGGTCTGGCATTCAAATTGCTTGTGAAAGAGAAAAATAAAGCTGTTTTCAATGTGTAGGTGTATTTGGCCAATATTGGCTAAAACACACAGCTTGACATACTGTATGCGAGCTTGGTTATTTATCACTGCTTTCTGACAGCTCCTGGGGCTTGGGTTCAATTCACAAACCAGTCACATGTTGCCATGAGATTTCACTCCTTCCATGTTGCTGCATGGGTTTTCACTGGATGTTCAGGTGCCTACCCACATTTGAAAACTGTACATGTTAGGTTATTTGGCCTGTGTTTGAGTGTGCGTCATTCTAGTTCACTACTGGATCCTGCCTTGTATGTGGCACTAAATAAAAGTAAGTTTTGAAAGCAGATGAATGGATTATGTATGTATACTACCTTGTACGGTATAACTGGCAGACACGGCTTAGAGGCAATTATTTGTCAGTT
Organism: Polypterus bichir lapradei; assembly: GCA_026402145.1. Lineage (NCBI taxonomy): Eukaryota > Metazoa > Chordata > Cladistia > Polypteriformes > Polypteridae > Polypterus > Polypterus bichir. The sequence goes on along the minus strand of JANRMT010062854.1, from coordinate 109,555,039 downwards.
AATTGGTTACGAGGAAGAAGTACAACATCATCTTAATTAGATACAGAAAAAATATGATGCAAATCTCTTTAACAATTGTGATTAACTGTAAAGCACTTTTTGAAGCGTTCTTATTTCTAATGAAATAAGGAAAAAAAAAATGTACTCTTTAAGTGTAATGCCTGGTTCCCCAGAAAACTACATATGCATAAAAATGAGCTGAAGACAGCTGTAAAATGAAGTAAGGTAAATTGGGAGATTGATTATGTTGTAATAAATTAAATAGATTGGATCAAGGACCATTACAAGTTTTCTTTAGCATTACTCAGTTTCATTTTCACCGGCTTTGCCACTGAATTCCCCACATTCTTAACACAACAAACATGTACCTGTTCACCTCCATTTCTTTAACAAAACCCTGTATCTGTATCTCTGCTCTTTACCTCCCCGCCAGTGTGTCTTTGCACGCACTCAATTTTGGCAGAAAACAGTCTTTTTAAGCCTTACCTTAAGGTAAACTCTTTGCTATCTCACAAATAATTTTCAGAATAACAAAAAATTCCTTGGTTAATAGTCCATAGAGGCTATGAAGAGCAAACAGAAGAATTACATCTTTGAGATTCTGCATATGCAATAACCACTATGGCTCTTGGGCTGTCTGTATGTAAACCCCTCAGTTAGCACCCTGTTACATTCTGTGGAACGAGCCCCAGACACAGACAGACGGACAACGTTTTGTCACCCAACACACACATCTTTATTTACACTATTTACAGTTTTACTTTAGTGCACAACCCAGTGCCTCTGCACTGAACCCCAAAATCCAGGCCTCTCCTTCCAGTGCCTGCCTTCTTCGGGCTGCCTCCACTCTTCTCCAGCAAGACTACGTCCACTCCTCGCCCTACTTCAGTCCTCGAATGAAAGGAGGCGGCCCCTTTTATACAAGCCCGGATGGGCTCCAGGTGCTTCCCGACACTCATCCGCGGACACTCCCCTGTGTGGCGGAAGTGCCGGCTGCACACCCGGAAGCCCTCCGGGTGTCCCCAGTCTTCTTCCTCCCAGCACTTCCTGGTGTGGCGGAAGTGCTGAGGTCCAGGGCTCTTCAGGCACCAGGGCACCCCCTGGCGGTGACCATGGGCCCCCGCAGGGTTGAGCTTCCAAGCTCTGCACACATGGTCCCTAGTGTAACCAGGGCAGTCACCCCCTCGTGGTCTGGAGGAGGTGCAAGCCCTCCTCCGGTCCTCCTGGGCGTCCCGGCTAGGTACCACCCCCAGCCGTCTGCCACAATTCTTAATAGCTTTCTGCCAAACTTCCAGGACACCAAATTGATTTTGTGGGAACCCCCAGCACATTGCTAGCTTATTGTTTCTTTATGGCCCCTGTCTACTCATATTTAGGGTGATGAGGCACTCTTCCAGTAAAAATGTTTTTATCAGTACAAGGCTCCATTGCTATTTCCTGTTATAAGAGCAATCCACTACCTTTGTTTTTTTTTTTTTTTGCAAAAATTTGTGCCAGGCAAAGTATACCCCTAATTGTCCTATTTAATTTCCATTTAAAAATATGGAGGAAAGTAAATTAAAGAACTATAATGTTTGTAAGTGTTCCTTTTAGATACATTAATAAATGTTTCTAGCTAATATATGAAAATAACAACTCTAAAATGACACCAATATCATCTAAAAATGAACTATAAGCTTCTAATTTCCAAGTACATTCAAATATACCAGGGATACAGCATTTGTGTAGTCTTGTGTTGTTATGAAAAGTATTCTGCTCTTCAAGGACAAAGAAATGTTACGACACAGAAATGAAAAGATGAAACATGTGTTTCTAATTTAGTGGCGGATAGTAATTAATGCTATCTAAATGCATGGAAATTGTTTTGTTGACATGTCACTTGCACACCACCCTCTTAAAAAATGAAATACATCATATACATCACAGGCATTTTGTGTACTGTCATAAAGATTCTGTTTCTGAATTGCGGATGAATGGGCTTAGCCAGCTGTCATGCTGAATTAATGCATTTCATTTTAAATTAATTGATTTGATCTTAATTCTATTATTTTAATCATAATTATTTAAACGCTTGAGGCAACAATCTACATTGCAAAAAAAAAAAAAATGAAAAAAAAGAAGAAAACAAATAAACAGTAGGTGTTCCAGAGAATTTGTAAATGATCTGAAATGCTTAATAAAACCACAAAGTACTGTGCTTATTTTACAGGAATGGGAGTGAGAAGACATTGATATAATTAGGTATTTTGGCACACAAATCTAAAATCATTCCAGATCCCCTTGATTACCTGACATTGAGTTTGCCATGCATTAGCCTTGGGCTCAATAGAAGTTTCATTGAAGGTTATAATAAAGCTTATTTCAATGAAATACTCAATTTCAATGAAAAAATATGTGCTTTGTGTCATAAGATGACATTAATTTGTTAGACTCAGCAACATTTCACATTTTTTGCTAACACAGAAATTAAAATGGAAACAGTGTTAAATTCAGATTAACCTTGCATAAAAAACATGCAGAATTTCTCAAGATGTTCTAAAATAATGAAGAAACAATAACGTCAAGTTTAGATTATGTCAGTCTTGTGATATTTTGCTCACAGCTTTGCTCCCAAAATGCTTACAGCAATATTTTATGGAAAGGAGAAAGAGGAAAAACAATTGAATATTATAATAGAGCAATATTATTTAAATTCAGAATGAAATAAAACCCAACCAAAATAAGCAGGGAAATAATTGATATGCAATATTTTCAAAGCTTTAATTTTCAGTTTGATATATATGAAAACTACATTATTAAGCCTTTCTTTGATGCCATACTATGTATTCTTAATACTAATAAGCTTTAAAGAACTAAGCATTTACTGACATTCTTTTATTTCCTCTTAATTTTTAAAATGCTCCATTTCATCATAAGAAACTTTAACCCCTGTTAACACAACTTTTCTTTACCAATACTGCCACCACAGTTTTCTAAAGGTTAATCCAGGCACTTGGCTTTGTTACCATTTGACTATTGCTAGGCATTTTCTTTCATGGTTGATGTCAGTTATCTGGAGAAATAATTACAATAACAAAAATGAGATACAGCATACAGTATTGCTGTAATTTTTTTTTGAAAAACACTAATATAATTACCTTCTTTTAAATATTACATTTACTTTTTTCAATATACATTAAAAAATAAAAGGAACACATTCACAAAGTAATTCCAGGTAATTATAATGCTGATTATTCAGTATTACATGTACCTGTGAATCAACTCTCTAAACCTTTAATGCATTGTTGAAAAAAAAAAAGAAAATTAAACGCATACATGGTACTAATTTTAGTGTTAACTGTGACAGAACATACAAAGCAAATTTATTTAAATTTACTTTAAAATTTTTACATATACACAGTCTAGACAATGTATATCACCCACATACTTATCCAAATATTTTCTAACCTTTTTTTTCCATTACAAAGTCTGACATCTATATCCTGTTTTAGCAGTGCTAAACACAATGACTAGATATCAATCCACACGCTTATTCCTACCATCATAAGGCAAGTTAAGGCACATCACCTAATTTAATATGTTCATCTGTTATGTTGTAGATTGTAGCATCAAAACCTGCTGAAACTGAAAACTATATACAGACAATGACCAAGTCTGGAGCTTTGACATTGCATCATCATCTACTGTGCCATTATACTACCCATACAGTGGGTACGGAAAGTATTCAGACCCCCTTCAATTTTTCACTCTTTGTTATATTGCAGCCATTTGCTAAAATCATTTAAATTATTTTTTTCCCTCATTAATGTACACACAGCACCCCATATTGACAGACAAAAAAAATAATTTTTGAAATTGTTGCAGATTTATTAAAAAAGAAAAACTGAAATATCACATGGTCCTAAGTATTCAGACCCTTTGCTGTGACACTCATATATTTAACTCAGGTGCTTTCCATTTCTTCTGATCATCCTTGAGATCACCTTCATTTGAATCCAGCTGTGTTTGATTATACTGATTGGACTTGATTAGGAAAGCCACACACCTGTCAATATAAGACCTTACAGCTCACAATGCACGTCAGAGCAAATGAGAATCATGAGGTCAAAGGAACTGCCTGAAGAGCTCAGAGACAGAATTGTGGCAAGGCACAGATCTGGCCAAGGTTACAAAAAAAATTTCTGCTGCACTTAAGGTTCCCAAAAGCACAGTGGCCTCCATAATCCTTAAATGGAAAAAAGAAATTTGGGACGACCAGAACCCTTCCTAGAGCTGGCCGTCCGGCCCAGCTGAGCTACCGGGGGGAGAAGAGCCTTGGTGAGAGAGGTAAAGAAGAACCCAAAGATCACTTTGGCTGAGTTCCAGAGATGCAGTCAGGAGATGGGAAAAAGTTGTAGAAAGTCAACCATCACTGCAGCCCTCCACCAGTCAGGGCTTTATGGCAGAGTGGCCTGTCAGAAGCCTCTCCTCAGTGCAAGACACATGACAGCACACATGGAGTTTGCTAAAAGACACCTGAAGGACTCTGAGATGGTGAGAAATAAAATTCTCTGGTCTGATGAGACCAAGATATAACTTTTTGGCCTTAATTCTAAGCGGTTTGTGTGGAGACAACCAGGCACTGCTCATCACTTGTCCAATACAGTCCCCACAGTGAAGCATGGCGGTGGCAGCATCATGCTGTGGGGGTGTTTTTCAGCTGCAGGGACAGGACGACTGGTTGCAATTGAGGGAAAGATGAATGTAGCCAAGTACAGGGATATCCTGGACAAAAACCTTCTCCAGAGTGCTAAGGACCTCAGACTGGGCCGAAGGTTTACCTTCCAACAAGACAATGACCCTAAGCACACAGCTAAAATAACGAAGGAGTGGCTTCACAACAACTCTGTGACTGTTCTTGAATGGCCAAGCCAGAGCCCTGACTTAAACCCAATTGAGCATCTCTGGAGAGACCTAAAAATGGCTGTCCATCAACGTTTACCATCCAACCTGACAGAACTGGACAGGATCTGAAAGGAGGAATGGCAGAGGATCCCCAAATCCAGGTGTGAAAAACTTGTTGCATCTTTCCCAAGAAGACTCATGGCTGTATTAGCTCAAAAGGGTGCTTCTACTAAATACTGAGCAAAGGGTCTGAATACTTAGGACCATGTGATATTTCAGTTTTTCTTTTTTAATAAATGTGCAACAATTTCAAAAATTATTTTTTTGTCTGTCAATATGGGGTGCTGTGTTTACATTAATGAGGGAAAAAATTAATTTAAATGATTTTAGCAAATGGCTGTAATATAACAAAGAGTGAAAAATTGAAGGGGTTCTGAATACTTTCTGTAAATAAACATACTTTATGTTATTCTAAGAAATAGCCAGTTATATGCCAAAAAAGCAGGTTAGATACTGTACATAAAACAGTCTCTAGAGAGTCCTTCAAATAATATAATATAATATAATAAAAAGTGTTAATTTTGTATAGTGATTTTAAGGAACTCTTAGTTATTGGTGACATTGAAACATCTGATCTTATAAAATCATATCTGTTTCTTTTAACTATCAGAACACACAAGCTTGATATCCTGGTTTTATATGAGTTTTTCTTGGAATACATCGATTTACCTACCACATCCAAAAACATCCAAGGTAGGTTAACTGGGGATTCAGTCTTCCCTACAACCAAGTGTGTGCGCCCTGTGACGGACTAGCAATCCTAACCAGGTTTGATTTTATTTCTGCCTTACACCTGAAGCTGGAAGGATAAGCTTCAGTCACTGCATCCCTAAATTGGATTAATTGAAAAATCTAAATCGATGGATGGAGATGTTACCAAGGTTTTTCACTAAGTAAGGTTTAACAGGAGGATTGTTCTCTCTCAGTTACTTAAACTTACAACTAAACAACTGCTGTATGTGGTCAGTTATTTTAATGGATTTAATCTTTTTCATCTCAGTTTGTGCTTCAAGCATTCCCTCCTACAATCCTGTCACTGCCTCAGCAACAGCAATTTTATGAAATGCGCAGCTCGGGACAACCAATTTGTCGGTCATGTTATCCACCTTCACGAAAAGCAGAGGATTATCTACATACACATACTCTGTATTATACCACTTACATATCTCAAAATGGGGTTTGGAATAGTCCATTTTTATTGCCTTCTTTGACCATCGAATCGCAGCAGGAAGCCGGACAATGGACATGATGCAACCCTAGGCTGGACACCAATCCATTGCAGAGTACACTCTTGTACATGCACACACCCACACTCAGTCATACTGAGCATATTTAGAGACTCCAGTTTACCTAAAACATTTATCTTGTATAAGAAACATCTTTGTGCCATGGCAGGACAGTGGTGTACATACAGTAAACCAGCATGGACATGGAATTTACTGTACAGTATGTGCAAGTCCAGCTGACTCTAGAATGTAAATGCAGTTGCTGCAGCGTGGTCTCAATTCCATTTATTTCACAGAACTAGGTTTATTTGTAAGTAAAACAGATTGCTTTCAATGTTAAAACTACAGTATTCTCAAATGAACGTAACCAGTTCATTGTTGCCGCGGTCTGGAACCTATACCAAAAGCACTAGGCACATTCCCGAAAACCACTCTGGAGAGGGTGCCAGTCCATCACATCTACTTGGCATTTGATTCAAACCCAAGACACTGGATCTGTGAGGCAAAAAACTCTACCATTGTACTGCATATTGACCAAGTATTTTGTGTAAATATTTTACTCCTGCCGAGTCTTGTTGAAAGCAGATCAAGGTTACCTCTTTTTGTCATTTAATTTCTCTTCTTCTCTTATCATAGGTGCTGATGCTATAAAAGAAAATTTCAATACACATAATGTAACAGATTCGAACATACAGTAGAATTTCCAGAAAACTATATACTATGTGAATATTAAGATGTGTCAGGTTATTAAAATATAATTTATGATGGTTTTCTTTTTTGATTTTACTACATAAACATACCAAAACACTGTAAACTCATGGAGTATTACAGAATGAAAAAAGTAACCTGGTTTGAAAGCGCAGGAGCAATTCTGGACAGCAAGTTTGTCTTTTATTCATTGTCCTTTAGCTTTTTCAAGCTTGATATTAATCCACGCCAGATTAAAACACACCCCCCATTTTAACATTAGACCCTGAGATATAAAGCTGCTAATCTTTGGTTACCAAATGCAGCAAATCCTATTAAAATTACCTTCAGTTTAACACTTGCATTGTTATGAAATGCAAAATATGCAGCTTCCAAGTCCACTTTTAATTGAGGGTAAAGTGTCCTAAAAATGATATCTAGCGTCATATGCAAAATCAAAGAATAAATTAGCCGGTATCAGGCACAACTGCAGATCATAAAACCATTTAAGTGGCTCGCTGGCTCCCTCTTGGGTGCTCCCTTCAGGCTGATCTTGAGGAGCATTATGTGAGCTTCAGAAGAAGTGTCATATTCAGAGGATTTGACTGATTATTGTGCGTACATTAATGTCCTAGTGTTGCCAACACTTTAAAACTCATTTTTTAGCCTCTATCCTTCTGTAATTCCTAGGATTAGCCCTGTTCATGAAGCAGTTCACCTGACTGCCTCTGTTAGTTCAGGTGTGAGCTTCATCAGTAGTAATACAAAAAACTTTAACCAGATTTGATCTTTTGTTAAACACAATGCTTTTAGACATAAAATCTAGAAATATTCCACTTATCTTAATACAAACATTGTGTAGAATGATTTGAACCATATTAGTAGCAGCCCCACCTTTGAGTATGCTATGTTAAAGCAAAGGGCTGCATTACTCCTATAAAGCAGCAGCTGCTTCCTCCACATTACATCACAGAGCTAAAATACATTTTATAGCCTTGACACTCACATATGTAATAATAGGTGAGCAGCCCTTAAGGCAATGCAAATCATGGATTTTTTTATTCTATAAAGCTGGTAACCTAAATGCATAGTGTATAGTAGTTTTTGTTTTTACTTATTATTCATGCATACTGTATATTAATTATTATCACTAATGCAAGTAGATTTTCTCTTGCCCCATTTCCAAAGCAGATATTTAGAAAAGATATTTTAAAAGACATTTTAGATTGCTGTGCCAGACAGGGATTTCATTTTTGATTATAATAGCAGATATCTATCAGTCATTTGCAAAAGCCTATTTTTATATAACAGGAAATTACATTTTTATTGACTTAAGAAACAAATTTTTTACAATATTCAGGTTGTCATTTCATTTAATAATCTGAAAGCTCTTATCTATACTAATAAAAGGCAAAGCCCTCACTCACTCACTGACTGACTGACTGACTGACTGACTGACTCATCACTAATTCTCCAACTTCCCGTGTAGGTAGAAGGCTGAAATTTGGCAGGCTTATTCCTTACAGCTTCCTTACAAAAGTTGGGCAGGTTTCATTTCGAAATTCTACGCGTAATGGTCATAACTGGAAGCTGTTTTTCTCCATTTACTGTAATGGAGATGAGCTTGAAACCCGTGGGGGCGGAGTTTGACATCATCACGCCTCCCACGTAATCAC
>JANRMT010062854.1:109471748-109541506 GCA_026402145.1 Polypterus bichir lapradei | reverse complement strand
AGGTACCCATTTCCTTTATCATTCCAACCCCCATTACCATGTCTATCGAGGTGATCACTATCGATCAAAGAACTGTCACTTACTGAGTGGTTTCCATGCCCGGAGATGGCACCTACCTTTTCCATTCTCTTTGTTACATATTGCACGGCCATATCAGGCTCACTCTTGATATCCGGAGGAACATTGTGTCTTATGTATTGAATGACTGGGACAGGTTCAAGGTGTGGACTGATGACGGTACAGGAGATAATTATACTACACAGGAGCACTAGAAGAGTGAAATGCTTAAGCCCTTCACCTATGGTTCTGCATGTGAGTTGATGGCTGCCGCTGAATTGTTCGGTTGTCGCTTTCAAGTGTACTGAAATGGCCAAATATTTTACACCTTTCAACAACCGCCAATGCCTCTTAAACATCTTAGATTCACAGGTGACGATTTCAGTAGTGGACACTTTGATGTTTATGAATGTTTAAACTCTCAAAAGCTGGATGTGATTTTATCGATGAAACCGGTTGTGTGCTTACAACGCTTGACAGATGCCAAATGTCACTTCAACACAACAAATCCTGCAAATACTGTCGTAATTGAAACAAACCATGAAACTCAAACCGATTATGACAGCAGCAATCCAAGCTGTGAGATTTGAGACAAGATTACTGTTCACATGGCCAACTGTAAGTTACATGCTCAAGAGTAAGCTCAGCGCACAGCTTGGTCATATTACAACCGGAGGGCCGAACTGACAACATGGTATTCAAAGAGATACTTAACAAATAATTATTGGCATATTTTCCCTCAGTTTAAAAAAATTAAATTGTCTTCTTAATAAAAGTTTTAAGGCAGTACTTCGCCGCTGTGAAGCGCAGGTATTTTGCTAGTTCTAATATAAAATTACACGGAGACAAAACTTATACAAGGCCAGTTTAGAGCTTCCAAAAGTGCCGATACAAACAGGTCATTCTGGCCAACAAAGCCCATCAATCCTATCTTTCTATTTAAAAAAAAAAAAACTTGGGACGAGATGTGATCTTTTGAAGAGAGACAGAGAGACATTTTCATGTCCCGCGTGACAGGCAAGTCATGCCATACTTTCAATCTTTGGAAGCAAGTCCCGAAAGTCTCAAAAAAATTAGAGTAAAGATCACATTAGCACAAACAAACGGAAAATATTACTCAGTGAAATAATGGAACAGTGAAAAGAGATTGAACAGTGTTTGGGCATGTCTGGGGGAGAAGAGAGACAAGGCAGTGAGTTTAAAACGTTCGAAGCGCTGTACGAAATGCAGCAAGCCAGCAGCTTGTTATTTGATTCCCATTGTATCACTGTTAAAGTGGGGTTTCGGAGGAGCGACCACGTCTCCTTGGGGTGCGTTCAGCCCCCCTCTTCACAATGGCATGTAGTGCTGGCGGGGGATAGGGGGAGGGGTAGGCGAGCAAAGTGCAGATAACGCGGCACGGCAGCAGCAGCAAACCAGCAGCTGATCGAGTAAAGAGGAGGTAAAAAAAAAGGAATTTGTTTCCCATTGTATCACCTTTTAAGAACAGTTCTGAAAGAATGGCCGCGTTTCCTTGGGGTACGTTCAGGCCTCCTCTTCACCATGGCGCATAGCGCTTGGTTTGAAGGGGTTGGTGAGCGAAGCGAGCAGGGGGCAAAGCCCCCTAGTACACTTAATTTCACAAAAATAACATCATGTTGAATTTTGAGGGTCCTGAAAAGATTACTATATCCTGCAATACTTGGTCATTAATTCCATAAGCTTATACTTCAACACATAATAAGTACACAATACACAATGACACAAAATTAAAAACATGAAAACAAATACCATTGTAGCCTTCCAAATAAAGAATAAAGCAGTTCTGTTGTAGTTCCATGTTCACAAACAGGTCAGAGATCTTTTTCAAAGCTTAAATCAGATGGCTGGTTATACTGTACAGGTATGTTGATTAATCGATTGACTGAAACTGTTCGAAAAACCTTTAAAGTCTATTCAAACTATTTTGAACGCTTTCCTTCTCAATACTATTCTAGTTTTGAGTCTGTTAAATGTCTAACAATTATGTTTCACATAAACTACCTGATATTTAGATATTGATTTTTTAAGTGTTCACCTGATTTATTTCTCTCTGTACCCTTTTACTTTTATTGTGGAGTTAATGCTTATTAGTGTATAGCAAAACTGTATCTTTTTTATTTTGAATTTCTTTCTTGGAGTTACATTTGTAGTCCAGTTATCAGTATACTTTACCTATTTGAAATGATTGCAAGAATAACTTTACTTATTGTTTCAAACAACAACAACAACAACATTTATTTATATAGCACATTTTCATACAAAAAAATGTAGCTCAAAGTGCTTTACATAATGAAGAATAGAAAAATAAGAGACACATTAAGAAAATAAAATAAGTCAACATTAATTAACATAGAATAAGTGTAAGGTCCAATGGCCAGGGGGGACAGAAAAAACAAAAAAAAAAAAAAAAAACTCCAGACGGCCGGAGAAAAAAAATAAAATCTGCAGGGATTCCAGGCCATGAGACCGCCCAGTCCCCTCTGGGCAATCTACCTAACATAAATGAAACAGTCCTCTTTGTATTTATGGTTTTCACGTAAGGACTTGATGATGATGATGATCACGTGGACTTCTGGCTTTTTGTCCATCAATGCTGGGACATCATGGTGCTTTGAGTAAGTTGGTGGTGGCGCAGGCCGCCACCACAGAAAAACCGGAAAAAGAAACAGAAGAGAGAGTAGGGGTCAGTACGGATTTTAGTGCCACCATGAATAGTTATTATAATGAATTGAACATACAGAGTATCAGGATTAAGATAAAGTGAAGTTATGAAAAGGCCATGTTAAAGTAATGTGTTTTCAGCAGAGTTTTAAAGTGCTCCACTGTATTAGCCTGGCGAATTCCTATTGGCAGGCTATTCCAGATTTTAGGTGCATAGCAGCAGAAGGCCGCCTCACCACTTCTTTTAAGTTTAGCTTTTGGAATTGTAAGGAGACACTCATTTGATGATCTAAGATTACGATTTGGAATATAGGGTGTCAGACATTCCGATATATAAGATGGAGCGAGATTATTTAAGGCTTTATAAACTATAAGCAGAATTTTAAAGTCAATTCTGAAAGACACAGGTAACCAGTGTAGTGACATTAAGACTGGAGAGGAATATCTTTCATACTCTTTTTGCTTTAGACTCGGGTGCATAACTTATCTTTATAGTAATATCTAAAGCATGCCTGAATGTTTCTTTTAACACTATGTTATGTATTGAAAGTGCTGTAATATTTGGTATATTCAATTTCCTTCTTCTTTTGTAAAATCTTGGATGGTGCAATGAGCAAGTTTCAGAATGTCATAAAAATGACCAGTCTCCTGCTGAGAAGAAACACTTGCACATTGAGACATTTTGAGATATCATGAAGGTCTCAGATGTCACACCAAATTTCAAGAGTAAAGAAAATATCTTGAAACTGTGGTAGTTGGATCTGACAGTCTTATTACAAAGTCTTGCAGATAATGTTCAGTGTGGAAATTTGATTGTCAGATTGTACAGATTGTAATTTCTTAAACTTTTTGACAGGCAAATTATTTCTTTGATTTAGGTGATTTTACAATTAGTGGAAAAATGAATAAGTTAAAAAAAAATAATATAACTTGTCAGCCAATGCTAGTAAAATGCCAAATCATTTTCATTTTTAAATGTTCAAATTAACATACTCTATCTATTAAATCAATCTTTATCAAAGACTAGAATTGGTGGCAAATGTAGTCATTAATTAACAGAGGTCATCATGAAGAAGAGCATGAAACACCAAAGTGTAAGAAGTAGAATAGGACAAGATGCCTGTAACTGGTTATTGAATTTTGAATTAATTATTCAGGGAGTGGATGTGGAGGTGGTACACTGCTACTTGGCAATCCACATCAATGGCGAGCTGGACTTGCCAGGAAACAGAGAGGAACTGTATAAATGGCTCGTTTTCTTAGAAGACTGTGTTCCTTTTATGTGATTTGTGACATCATTTACATGTCTTATAACTCTGCGATGGCCAGTGAAATTTTCTATGCTGTAGTGTGCTGGGCTGATAACATCACTTCAAAAGAGGCTCACTGAATCAACAGGCTAATTAAAAGGGCAGGCCCACTCTGGACCCCTCAGGGGCAGTAGCAAAGGAAAGAATGAAGATAAAACTGATGGCCATTATGAACAATGCTGCACCTCCTCTCTCTGACACACTAACACTGAGTACCTTCAGCCTCAGTTACCAGCTAAGCACACCACAGTATAGAAAATCACACTGACCATCACAGTGTTGTAGAAAACATGAAGAATCTCATTACTCTCGTTAAAGGAACGCAGTCTCCTAAAAAGAGAGCATTATTTACCCTTTATTATGTAGTTCCTCTTTGTTACAAGACAAGTCCAACTTGTAATTGATATGGACCTCTAAGTACTTGTATGAGTCCACCTACTCTATATCAACCCTCTGAATAGTGACTGGTCATAGAGGCTCGTTAGTGTGGTGAAATTCAATAACCAGTTCCTTGGTTTTGCTGATGTCAAGTTCTTTCTGCAACAGGAAATAAAGTTCTCCACCTGACTGCCATAGACTCTCTCAAACCCCTCCCCCCCCCATTATTCCCATAAGTGAAGAATCATCTGAGAATTTCTGCAAGTGATATGACTTTGTATTATTTTAATAGCTTGAGGTCTACCAAATGAAAAGAAAAGGAGACAGGACTGTTTCTTGTGGTGCTCCAGTGTTGCTCACATCCATACCAGGAACACAGTCCTTGAGTCACACAAACTGCAGTCTGCCCAACAGATAGCTATGGGCAGTTTATGAATGGACTAATGAGTCTTGTCATTCAGTTACTTATACACATAACCTATTTTTTTTAATTTATTTTATCAATTCATGCAGCAGTTCCTCTAAACAACATAAAACCTAAGAGGGTCTGAACCAAGAAATACATCATTGTACAGTATATTAATGATGATAAATGATATAAGTAAAATGAATTATATGGTTCGATTTGATTATTTATGTGATTAAACACAATTTTTAAATATATTTTCAAATTAATTACTTTTCTATCATTTTAAAAAGACTCAAGTGTTATTTTAACCACATAAAATAAAATTAAAAAACATTTAAGGAAATTGTTAAAAGCACACTATTAGTAGAGGTCTGTACAAAATAGTAGTCTATGTATTCATTCATATAACTGAAGCTGTAGAAATAATGGAAAATGGCACCAAGCAAATCTGCTACAAACGGTTATATGATATGTAACTGGATTTCTTTGATGTATATTAATGCATTTCAACTGCTTCTATCTGTCACAACCAGTACACAGTTAAAAATAAAAATATTAATGTGACATAAATGTGCCACTGGGTCTCTTTAATTCAATTGCAGCAGGAAGACACTCAAAGTATGCAGTATGTGGTGGAAAACAAACTACCTGAAACTAATGCTAGCCTGACAGGACGGATCAAAAATGGAAGCTCTACACTGGACTCACAAGAACTTGCTTCATTCACATGACTTTTCACAGTTCCAGTGAGTCCAATCCACCATTAACAAAACATCCCAACTAATAAGATGCAAAATAAATATGCCAGTAATAGCAAAAACAATGTGAAAACAAGCCATAAAAAGAGAGCTAACAAGAAGCAAAACACGTGTCAGAAATTGAATTTGACAATTTCAAATCAATCAGAAGAGCTAACGAGCTTAAGTATGCAGGCCACCCTTTATAGTGTGGGAAAATCATCATGTGGTCATGTAATCGTAGATTCATGACATAATAAAAATTGCTGGCCACACAATATTAAATGAAAAATTTGAAAGAATAAAATGTACAAAATATGCTCATGTTCTGTATTGTGACAATACCAAGTAACAGAGTCAACTGCTTGCTATAAGTGATGGAATCCCACATTATTAATTATTATTATTTATGCAGGAGATATCATTATGCAATGCAACTTATAAAAAATCATTATGCATGCAACACATCTGATTGATTAGAAAATATAAAGCTAATAATAAATAGAAAACAATATTTAAAATAAGCAAAAGAAACATTTTGCATGAATTAGTCCCCAAGTTGTAAAATGTTTTGTAAAGACGTGTGTCTGCAAGATGTGCCTGATCATCAGTAGATTGGGAACAGTTTGGATGGTCATGGCAAAATCATTCTACAACTTGGAAGCAAGGACTGACAAAAACACGTCCAGTTTTAGCATGCTGAAAGGAACATTTACAAGAAAAGAAGAAGCAGAATGGAAGCTTTTTGTAGGAATGTATGGCGAGGCCATAAGGTATTGAGGAACAGAGCAAGGAAGTAGTGCAAGAAGACAGTCTGAACTGTATCCTAAGTGTAACTGGTTGACAGTGGAGAATGCCTTTGCTGTACAGTTGTCTATGTTATCCCTATGTGCAAATAAGTGGTCGTCTTTCCCAAAATAGAAATAGGATTCATCACTATAACTGACCCAACATCAGTATAGAGCTACTGCCTGAGTTACTGCAGTCTAATGCATTACATAATGTTGACAATGTAAGTTTTGTTGCCTGGAAAGGTATGGGTAGTCAAAGATTTCTTGGCTGTAGAGAAAAAACAAAGAAGGTATCATTATGGAGTAGGCACATTAATAATTAGGAAACAGATGATAAGTTCAAAACTAGAGGAGACAACACCAAACTGACATACCAGAACCACAGCACAAATACAAAGATGGTTTCAAGCCAGAAGTCCTAACACTATTTTGGGCTTCTTTCCTCCAAGTATTGCTAGCAATATTTATTTAGAGAAGGAATCCAATACTTGGATAGCAAGTAAATGCACACTCCCGTCTTAAATGTCACGTCATAACAAATAGCAAGTAATGGACATTATTACTACAAACCACATGGCTGTGAGAAAATATCAGAAAATGTCAACAACTGCAATGAAAATGCAGCTAAGGTGGTGCCACAGTGAAATTGTCATCATAATAATAAAATAACTAAAGTATAAGCAATAAATTTGCCAACATTACAAAAATGCCAAGAACAGACTCAGAGATGTCCAAAATGTACATTCAAGATGGCATCAATTAAACATTTCTTTGAAATCGAGTCATCTCAGCACATCAGCACTAAAGTGGCGGAGGCCAAATATTTGGAGTACCAACCTTACAATAGTATTATTCCTTTATATCTCATCTTCAACTATCGCAACCAGAACAGTTATATTAAGTCAAACTGACCATTCGGTTGATGATTGAACCATTGTTAAACTTTGTTATTTGTACAACTGACAAACATTGTAATGGGCTTTCTTGGCATGCTACAAGATCTGTATATATATTTCAACTAACAGGATAGCAGTTGGACCATGAAGGTTGACTGGTTTGCATATCTATCTATCTACCTATTCTCAGGAAGAACCAGAGAACAAGAAAATTAAAACAAATTTTACCAGTATGTTGTAACAGTTTAGTAGCAGTAAGTCATGGCAGAAACTGGTGAATGCCCTACAAGCTCTAATACAAAGCCTAGTAGAAAGAAAAAGCTACCAGACTTGCTAAAATGTAACCTGCAAAGACTTAAACTTTGTCTGATACTCCCAATGAGGATAAAATAGACGCTACATTAAATAACCTTGAAGCAAAATAAAACATGCAACAAAGGAGAAACAATAATGTAGAAGACGCAAAGAAAAAAAATAAAGAAATAAAGAATAATAGGCACCAGAGCAAGCAAAATATGTAACCCATGGGACAACCAGACCTTTCAAAGCACAAAACAGAACTAATAGTAAAAAATATGAAATTTGGTCTTAGTTTTTAGGTTATTTCCTTTTTTTGCAAGTCTTATGTACTTGTGTGTCCAGTTTCAAGACACAGCATGAACTACTGATCTACACTGAAATGATCTACTCTGTGTGTTATGGCTCCCCATAAGGAACACTCTGTCATTGATTCATGGTCTCTAATTCATGTTTTATTATTTACTTATTTGGCTGATGCCAATGGATGTATTACAGTGAATTGAATCTCTTAAAACTTTCATCTGCCTCATTTTGATTTTAACATTTCCTTCAGGAACTTGTGATTTATTTTGTTTAGCAGCAGTTTGATATATCAGTTTTTTAGTTTCATCTTTGTTCCTTTTTAATACCTAAAATTCATTAAAAGTAAAACACTAAAATATTACATTGACAAAGAGTATTCAGATCATTTACTCAATGTTTACTGCAGCTGAAGCACATTTGATAGATAATATAGCACCGAGTTTTCTTGGGTATGAGGCTACAAGTTTTTTCACACCTGGATTTGGGGATTCTCTGCCATTATTCTCTGCAGATATTTTAAAGTTCTGTCAGGCTAGATGGAAACAATCAATGGATTTTCAGATCTTTCCAGAGATGTTGAGTTGGGTTTGAGTCCAGGCTTTGGCTGGGCAACTCAAGGGTATTCCCAGAGTTGCCCTTAAGCAACTACTTTGTTGTCTTTAATTTGTGCTTGGGTGATTGTCCTGTTAGAGGGTGAGAATGCTCTAGACCAAGTTTACATTGAACATAGCTCTGTACTTTGCTTGGTCCAGCTTACCCTAAACTACAGTATGTCTAGTTTCCCAGTCCCAGCCTCTGAAGAGCAATCCCACAGCACAATGCTACCACCACTATGTTTCACCATTGGACGTGCACACGTGATGAAGATTGCTTGGTTTCTTCCAAACATGATGCTAATCTTGGGTTCATTAGACAAGAGAATTTTCTTTCATACAGCCTAACAGTCCTTTTGGTGGGTTTTTTTGCAAATACCAAGCAGACTTTCATGTGTCTTTTACTGAGGAGAAGTTTCTGTCTGGCCACTCTGGTAGTTTCCCCCATCTTTACCTAGGGTATCTGGACATTTAAAGTGACGATTGGGTTCTTGGTCACCTCTTTTACCACAGTCCTTCTCCCTCAATTGCTCACTTTTGGCTAGGTGGCCAGCTTGTGGTTGTTCCAAACGTCTTCCACTTAAGAAGTAGGAAGGCAACTGTGCTCTTGGAAACTTTCAGTGCTTCAGGATTTTTTTTGTATCCTTTCCCCAATCAGTGCCTCAACACAATCCTGTCACTAAGCTCTGAAAACAATTCCTTTAATCTTATTCTTTGTTTTTTGCTACAAATACAATCAAATGTTTTTCCTTCTTCATTGTTTTGCTTTTTTTGGTTAAGTATTATTTATTTGATCATGTTTATTTCTTCTTCTTCTTCTTCTTTCGGCTGCTCCCGTTAGGGGTCGCCACAGCGGATCATCTTCTTCCATATCTTTCTGTCCTCTGCATCTTGTTCTGTTGCACCCATCACCTGCATGTCCTCTCTCACCACATCCATAAACCTTCTCATGGGCCTTCATCTTTTTCTCTTGTCTGGCAATTCTATCCTTAGCATCCTTCTCCCAATATACTCAGCATCTCTCCTCTGCACATGTCCAAACCGTCCAACTTAAGCTGAGCCTCTAATGTACTCATTTCTAATCCTGTCCATCCTCATCACCCCCAATGCAAATCTTAGCATCTTTAACTCTGCCACCTCCAGCTCTGTCTCTTGCTTTCTGGTCAGTGCCACCATCTCTAACCCATATAACATAGCTGGTCTCACTACCGTCCTGTAGACCTTCCCTTTCACTCTTGCTGATATCCATCTGTCACAAATCACTCCTGACACTCTTCTCCACCCATTCCACCCTGCCTGCATTCTTTTTCACCTCTCTTCCACAATTCCCTATACTCTGTACTGTTGATCCCAAATATTTAAACTCATCCACCTTCGCCAACTCCTTGCATCATCACCATTCCACTGACCTCCCTCTCATTTACACACATGTATTCTGTCTTGTTCCTACTGACCTTCATTCCCGCCATCTCTAGAGCATATCTCCACCTCTCCAGGATCTCCTCAACCTGCTCACTACTATCGCTACAGATCACAGTGTCATCAGCAAACATCATAATCCACGGGGACTCCTGTCTAATCTCATCTGTCAACCTGTCCATCACCATTGCAAATAAGAAAGAGCTCAGAGCCGATCCCTGATGTAATCCCACCTCCACCCTGAATGCATCCTTCGCTCCTACTGCAGACCTCACCACATTCACACTTCCCTCGTACATATCCTATACAACTCTTACATACTTCTCTGCCACTCCCGACTTCCTCATACAATACCACAGCTCCTCTCGAGGCACCCTGTCATATGCTTTCTCCAGGTCCACAAAGACGCGATGCAACTCCTTCTGGCCTTCTCAATACTTCTCCATCAACACCCTCAGAGCAAACATCGCATCTGTCGTGCTCTTTCTTGGCATGAAACTATACTGCTGCTCACTAACCATCACTTCACTAACCTAGCTTCCACTACTCTTTCCCATAACTTCATGCTGTGGCTCATCGATTTTATCCCCCTTTAGTTACTACAGTCCTGCACATACCCCTTATTCTTAAATATCAGCACCAGTACACTTCTCCACTCCTCAGGCATCCTCTCACTTTCCAAGGTTCCATTAAACAATCTAGTTAAAAACTCCATTGCCATCTCTCCCAAACACCTCCATGCTTCCACAGGTATGTCATCTGGACAAACAGCTTTTCCATTCTTCATCCTCTCCATAGCTGTCCTTACTTCTTCCTTGGTAATCCGTTGCACTTCCTGATTCACTATCTCCACATCATCCAACCTCTTCTCTCTCTCGTTCTCTTCATTCATAAGCCTCTCAAAGTACTCTTTCCATCTGCTCAACACACTCTCCTCACTTGTGAGTATGTTTCCATCTTTATCCTTTATTACCCTAACCTGCTGCACATCTTTCCCAGCTCGGTCCCTCTGTCTAGCCCAGTGGTTCTCAACCTGTGGGGTGGGCCCCCCAGGGGGGCGCAAAGTAACAAAAAGGGTGACGCGAAGATGTGAAAAAAAAAGCAAGAATCGAAAATATGAAAAATACATCTATTGAAATCAAAACAAATTAACTTAAACTACATTCTGATACTAGAAAAATAAATATAGAGTCAGATAAATGTCGATAAAAGTTTAGTAGGTATAATAAAATATGCATCTATGATATATCATTAATTAAAAAAGAACAAATTGGTATTAGTGGGCTCCTTTCAAAAAAACGTTAGGGGGGCGTGATTAAAACTGTTATGAAAACTCGGGTCGCAAATACTTAAAGGTTGAGAAACGCTGGTCTAGCCAATCGGTACGGGTCCTTTTCTCCCTCTTTAGTGTCCAACCTCTCATACAACTCATCATACGCTTTTTCTTTAGCCTTCACCACCTCTCTCTTCACCTTGCACCTTATCTCCTTGTACTCTTGTCTACTTTCTACATCTCTCTGACTATCCCACTTCTTCTTTGCCATCCTCTTCCTCTGTATACTCTCCTGTATTTCCTGTTTATTATCATGTTTATTTATTATTTACTAGTTATGTATTATGTTTATTTCATCATCTATTTCTTTTTTGCTCTTGTTCTGTTTCAGGGTATTCTTCAAATTAAGTCCTTTCCTAGTTTTGTTCAAGAATTTATTCTTACACTTATTCTTGGTTTTCCATTTTGATTTTCTTAATTTTATTACAATTATTGATTAATAAATATTAAAGTTTAACAAAATTGGTGGATGTGTGTTAGGGAAGGTCTCCTATTTTACCCTACATTTTTAACAATTTACTTTTAAATGTCAACTAGTTGATTCCTTTTTCCAGATTAATCTGTAAAAGGTGTCAAAATTTGGGGTTTTGACAAATGCATTTTGTACCGCAGGTGGGAATTAAACTCAAGCACTCTGGAAAATACAAACCACAAAAAATGTCCAAAAGGACCCAAACAACAAGCATGAACAATCTGCTTTCTGTTGTCGTAATCTAAGAATGTCAGAGCTCTTTCCTTCTCGTTTATCAGGTCAGAAAGCAACACCACCTCCCAGTAGCAGCTCCTTTTATCATTGAGGCTGGAAGGGGTGAGGTGTTCTCATGTCTTCGTTGGCAGGCCTTGACATCCCCTTTGGGTGACTGTTTGATGCAACAGAGAAAGGAGAAGATACTGTTAGAGTCAGCACCACCTCTCATTCCAGGATGGTACTGCTTACCTCCTCAGAGCCCGGAAGGTAGTTCTCACCCATGCATGTGTTATTCTATTTTTAGAATGTGTTAATTTTACTGTAGTTTATTTTTGTCATTATGACAGTGATGTCATCTATTTCCATGTTGCGTCAGTATTTTACCTCTTGGTTGCCACCATTTTATGTTTTATTTATGTATATATTTCACCTATACAAACTGAAGAATTTCTGCCACGCAACCAGTAGCTTTACTGTACTGTATGTGGAATCATAGCATCTCCTCATTTAAAAGTGCTTGCTATCCTAATGTAAATAACTTTTATGTTATGTTAAAGTGATTTTCTTTTGATTTTCTAAAAGAATTATGTCAGGGCCCACTTATTAAATTAGTTTTGGATCCAATCAAAATTTTCTTAACTTTGACCCTCTTCTTTTTGTTTTGTATTTGACAACAGGTTATTTAGTCTTTCTAAATATGGACTGTTGCCTGATATAACATATATAATTCCATAAGCTTCTTTGGATTCTTTCATTTCCAGTCACAATATCTAAAATAGAATATGATTGTTTCTCCCTCACTACAAATGGAAAACATGACATATTACTGCTTGTTTAGAGTCTCAATCCTTGTCCATTATATTTTTCACTGGCCTTTCTGGTTTACTCTTTCATGTTAAAGATATAAATGTCAGTTTAATTTTTAACTTTCATTTCGCACAATGTAGATTATATGTGATTAGCTGTTAGTCCCATCCAGATATGGTTCCTGCATTGTACCAGATGCTACAAATATCATAAACTTACACTGGAACAAGTGAGTTTGAAAAATGAATGGAAGGATTCTGAAGGTAAAACCAGCAAACATAATGAGATCACAAAATGAAAATAATAAAATAAGGCATTAAATTCGCACAAATAGTTGAGAATACAGTGATCCCTTGCTATATTGCACTTCGACTTTCGAGGCTTTACTCCATTGCGGATTTTAAATGTAAGCATATCTAAATATATATCACGGATTTTTCGCTGGTTCGCGGATTTCTGCGGACAATGGGTCTTTTAATTTATGGTACATGCTTCTTCAGTTTGTTTGCCCAGTTGATTTCATACAAGGGATGCTATTGGCGGATGGCTTAGAAGCTCTCCAATCAGAGCATGTATTACGTATTAAATAAAACTCCTCAATGATATACGATATGCTTCCCGTGCGGTACTTGATTGTTTGCTTTTCTCTGTCTCTCTCACTCTCTCTGAGCCTGATGGAGGGGGTGTGAGCAGAGGGGCTGTTTGCACAGAGGCTGTTTGCCTAGACGATACGGACGCTCCTCTAAAAAATGCTGCTTTATCGCGGTGCTTCAGCATACTTAAAAGCCCAAAAGCACGTATTGATTTTTTAAATGTTTGCTTTTCACTCGCGCTGCTCTCTCTCTCTCTCTCTCTGACATTCTCTGCTCCTGACATGCATTCTTTGAAGAGAAGATATGTTTGCATTCTTTTAATTGTGAGAAAGAACTCTTATCTCTGTCTTGTCATGAACCACAGTTTAAACCTTTGACAAAAGGGTGTTATTTCATGTCTAGAGGGCTCTAATAATGTTAACAGTGTGGGAGAGTTTATAAGGGCTTAAAATATATAAAAATAACCATACAAACATATGGTTTCTACTTCGCGGATTTTCACCTATCGTGGGGGGTTCTGGAACGCAACCCCCACGATCGAGGAGGGATTACTGTACCCAATATGTTCTAATCTAATAAGTACCAATCACATGCTTTTCCTAAGATGCATATATGTGTGTTCAAGCAGAAATTAAGCAAGTTAGAGTATCAGAAATTATCTTTTTAGTATGTTGTTGAATGTCCACCAAAAAAAATCGTATGTTGTCATGGGGAAGCATGCAAAATCCCAATTAGAACTTCTTTCTTAAGATAAGTCAGCAATCGAGCAGCATTCAACATTTCGATCATCTTATATAGTGGCTAAATTATTCCGTATCACAGAAAAACAAATTACATTAAAAGTTAAGTTTACTATACAACATTCCCACAATTTATAGACTTGTATAGGGTTATGTTATGAGTCCAAAATGGCATTTCGCCCTCTTTTTTTGAGGAACTCCATTGATTATGACTGTTCTTCCTATGATTCTTAAAAAGAAAAAATGAGAGATGAAAATAATAAACTGACCATATCATATACATCTATTTTAATATACTTTAACAGTATTTTAAGGTGTTTCCTTATACAACTGAAGTTGCTTATTAGAATTAAGTATAATAAAAAAAATCTATTTCTGATTAATGGGTACATTCATTCACTCGTCCATCCTTACACACAATAGACCACTTTAGATTCACCAATCAACCTAACCTGTAGGTCTTTGGTAATGTGGGAGGAAAACAGTAGAATGTAACAGTGCCTGAAGTGCCCCAGTACTCACCTCTTCCAATTTCTACCTAGAGTACCAGCACCAGTATTTAGTGTACCAGTAAGTAAGGTATGTTGTACCCACAGTGTTTGAAGTTTCCTAGGCCACCCTCCACTCTTTGATTGAATGTTTTTGCACCACGGTGCTTAAGGTCCTCCCCCCACCACTCTTTGATCGAATGCTAGTGTATCAGCATAAATAGAGTACTGCCAGTAATTTGGTTCCACTTCCAGCACTGGAATGTAAAGAAAAACTGATGGAGATGCATACTACAGACAGGCAGTGAGCAGGCCAGGATTTTATCCCAGTATCTTAGAGCTGCAGTCCCATTATATAAAATATGAAATGTCGTGACACATGGCATAATATCTGAATTAACAATGTAAAAACATATAATACACAATTGTAAGACATTTTCTTGCAATAATAATGCAGCTGTTATGAATGACCCAACCAAAATTTTATAGCTAGTTCAGCAAATGCAACAATTTTTTTCAGTCCATTAAATCCTTTCCATTAGTAGATAGTTTTAAATTTCAAGCATGGAGAAAAATAATCATTCTTTACAAAGTAAAGAGCAGCTGCAAAAGCTGAAAAGCTGTGGAGTCCACTATATCATTTGGACTCATAATATTTTTAACATACATGGAAAACTTTTTGGCAGTGAAATATTCTTTAACACCATATATAATGTATGTGTGTTCTGTGTGTGCATACCAAACATTTAAACTAGTGAAAGTCATCTATGTAAACTAGTGAAAGTTACCTAAGTTCTAACTACAATCTGCAACAAAGTCCATCACCCTAGGATAGACAAAGGATAAAAGTTTTCAATAAAGAAAATAATCAGCCATTTTTGTACGAGAATGTAGAAATGTAGCTGGCAACTTTTGAATTCTCTTTTGCTCAAACAGATAACATATTTTGGTGCTTTCACAAGACATCCAATTTCCCTAGCTCTCTTTGTACTATCCACATTGATTACTATCTCCTGGCTGATTGAAAAATTAGATGTTAAATCTTTTATGATATAAATTCTTCTTTATATTGTTGTTTTTTAGGATGCAAGAAGCATTGGATCAAAGTATGTCATCGCCATACAAAGCAATCACTCTAAAACAAGAATATTTTAACATAGTTGTAGACAATGCACCTTATATAAGAAGAAAAGAGAGAAATAACCAAAATGCATTTTAAATAACACCTTCCAATAATGGGTGCACTCAAGATATAGGTGTTTCTGTATTTCATCACTTGCAATACTGGCACTTTAAACGACTCTTTGTGAATCACAAAATGAGTTAGGAGTTCATTTGTGCTCTACAGTCCAGAGTATGAAACAATAGGTAGAATTTTTTTTTTTTCCCCTACTTTTTTACTGTATATATTAATTATTCTAATTATTCAGTGGGGGCTGGGTGGTCTCGTGGTCTCAGAACACCTGCAGATTTAGTTTTTTTCTCCAGCCTTCTGGAGTTTTTTTGTTTTGTTTTGTTTTTTCTGTCCTCCTGGCCATCGGACCTTACTTTATTCTTTGTTACTTAGTATTGCCTAATCTTATTTTTATATCTTTCTTTTTTCTTTCTATTCTTGTAAAGCACTTTGAGCTGCATCATTTGTATGAAAATGTGCTATATAAATAAATGTTGTTGCTATTAACCGTGCATTTTTGGTAACTATAATTTAACATACAATGATGTTGGAAATGCTTTTTTAACGATGTAAAAGGCATTCACGTCCTAAAATTTGCTTGAGAAAAATTATTCAGATGTTCCATGTGGACTAAATTTTTGCTACAGTCATCATGCCCAATGTTGATTCAATTTTGTGGTGTCATCATCTTTAAACATTTTCACTGAAGTTGATAAAATGTTTCTTTGGTAGGAGGCATTTAGTTTCAATTCTATCCTTTCCTAGTGTCTGGATTTGATTTATCTCCCACTCCGACTCTAAGTTTTGTTGTTGTAGTGCATGCAGACAGTACAGCATCCTAGGCATCTTGTTGCTGTGATTGTTAAGAAATACAATTTTACATGACAAAATACTGCTTTTATTTTTAGGTATTGGTTTTGTTGAAAATACATTTTAATTTGTCTAATTTACATAACACATAGGAAAATTAACAACTTAAGCTTGGCTTGTGCGGTCACTCAAAAAATATAAGCTAAAATCAAGCAGGTCTAAGCATTACCTTCAACAATCATGACAGAGCACAAAATGTTGTTTGAACTTTAAAAATAAATAATATTAAATGTTTTTATTACAAACATTAATAGCCCATTCTTACTTTAGCCTAATGATTAGACTAATGATACAAACCACCACTACATCCTAGTGGTTTAACATAAATAATACATTATTGCATTTCATCATGAAAATGATATCCAGTTAAGAGTAACTGTTAATATTCTAAGTTTCCAGAGAATTATTATGATATAAATTTAATGTGCTTTGTCTAGCTCCATTCGTTTATTGCTAACGTGGGCACAAGAGGTAACCACTAACAATCATTTTATGATTAATGAGTGGGTCATAGAGTATGCAGATCACAAAGGATCTAATGATCTGTTTAAGATATTATGGGCTCCGGGAAACACTCATAAATTAGCCATCGATCCTAAGATGGAGTTTACTATGTTGTTTGCACTTACATTTTTTTGGGAAACATACATTAGTCTAGTTAGGTGCATTTGACATGAGTTAGGAAAAATGTGTTTGATAACAGTAATCACCATGAAAATTGCAGTAAAAATTACTGATTTTTTTTCTTTTGGTTACAATTTGTTTTTTACTTAACAATTTCTCCTTAAAATGAAAGATGTTATTTAAAATAAAAGTGGCTTGATTGAGTTAATGGATTTCTGCTCCTGAATGGAATCACATTATCTATCCATTCTCGTTCTTGTCCACTTTATCACACATGGGTTATCGGTAGAACAAAATTTTAAAAAAAGCATGATTTCACTATGTACTGACACAAAGTCAATTTGCTGCATAAAACACAGACTCTATCAGGAATTCATAAAAAAATCGGCAAAGACAATTCCCTAGACATGCCGTCCTCACAGGACAGCACCACATTTATGCCTCTAGATAGGAATATTTTGTAGACTTTCTTAAATTACTAAATAACAGAAATTTTCTTTCTTCTGTGCCACTCATATTCACTGAACTGTCAGCAAGTTCTGTAGAACAGCAACCCAGCATGTTTATTGGCAAAGCAGCAGGCTGTCCAATGAGTAGGAAATGAGATGTAAAGTGTGGGCCAGAGCAACACGGGATCATAACAAGTGTCATGAAGAAAGCTGCAAACCAGTAATAACATTCACCCAGCAGATCTGCATTTACCCCTGAAAAGCAGAAAACCATTTTTCAAGAGACAAAGAGGAAAAGAGAGACGGTGACACTTGACACATTCCATTTTACACTATCAGAAATTTCTTCTCAACTACAGTAGCTGTCAGGTAACCCTAATGTGCCAGGCACTCAACAAACAGATCATGCCTATATAGATAAATGTGGTAACCATTAAATGTCCACTTTATTGCAGATCAAAACATGCTCCACACTAGTTCATTTTTTTTCCACTTCATATGCTTTGATGACTTCTAACTTTTAAGCCTTTTGATGTAGGATGGTGGACGACATTTAGATCTGTAGATGAATACGTTTCCATTAAAAGATTAAACATTTTTCAAACCTGCAGCTACATTTATTTTTTTCTGTTGCTACACTTTAAACCCAAAAGTGACAGTTAATTGTATTTCCACACTTGCATATATTTCAGTAAGACAACAATAACTATAAAGAGGAAACATGTATCTTTTATGTCAATCAACACACATTTTTTTTGTAATTCTCATTTTTCAGCTGTATATATATATTACTTCCTCAAAGTAACAAAAGCTCATTAAACATGCAACAGTGTTAGTTTCTAATACATTTAGTATACAATAAATAATTGGAAAGAGTTTACTTTCAAAAGATTGAGACATGGACATCAAAGGCATAATAATTCATTCACATCTCCAATAGAGGCTTACAGTAGGCTGCCAAGACAAAAGCCACAAAGCGATAAAAATTCAAACATATGTTTTATGGATTAATAGAAGGAAACCCTGAAAACCTGTCACTGGACACTTTGAAATTTGGGCCCCAGAATATGACTTTAATGGTGATAATGAAATGTGCTTAAAGCTAAGCATCAAAACTAAAGTCGGATTGCTTTCCCGTGCTAAATATACGGAAACGATATAAGCTTTATAAAGAAACATGCACCACAGCAACAAATGTTTCCCATACAGCTGCAGGCTTCTACAGTATGTTAAAAATATTCCTAAACCATAACCAGCACACTGAGAACAGAAGGATAGCTGAAGCAGACCTTCCAAAAAAAAAAAAATGCATTACAGCTGACTGACTTGAAACAGCCATCCCACATCTTGTTTTAAGAGCCCCCCCCCCCCGCCAAAAAAAACCCACAAATGAACCTCAGTGAAAGTCTATTTATGTATTATGCTAATAAGAGGTCACTGCATCCAAAAGCCTGTCCAGACCAATACATAAAAAATGTTATTCAAGTAGTGACATCCACTCAATAAGTGGTTTAGAGCCAAACTTGTATTTAAATCGAGCGGTAAAAAACATTTATGCCTGTGTAGGAGAGGTTAAAGAACAGAGACAGTTTCCTGGGGTACATAAAAAAACCTCTTAGAAACGTGGGAAGGAATTCAGCTGAAGAAGCAGGTTCGGATAGAAATTCCCCGTAGCTATGGGACTCCTGTGAATGATCACCAGGGATCTTCTCAGACAAAGGGAGGATGGGGTATACCAGTACGCTACTAGCAGCCATTGATTCCAGACTCCTTTTAATGAACATTGTTCATTAATAAAAAGTGTCTAATCCAATACCCACAATCACCTTTAACCCTTAGCATAACACACAAACCATCTAAGTTCAAAAAAGCTGTGGTATTACTGGCATTCTTCTGAGTAATGCCTTTCAAAATGTTCTAGACACCATCCTTAGCTGCAGGGAGTAGTTCAGACTTTATTAGATTCTGTCATTATTATTTTTTTGTTAAGTTGATGGCATGAACTAATAAAGTAATTTAGAACTTTTCTTTCTAATAAATACAGCTAAAACATTTATTAAGTGACCATTTGAGAAGCAGCTGAAGGCACCAGCAGCATAAAAAGAAATTACAAGTACTGAGAACTTCATTGTTTCTTGCTGGTAACCTATGGTTATATATACTGTAATAGGACGGGCAGCTCTTGACAACCAGGCAAACACCAAGAAGGCAAAAAGTTAATAAGAATGAAATCTTCCTTAACAAAAATAAGCTCAGGGGATGAATAATCATGGTAATAATCTCACATATTAACAGAAAAGACAAAACAATAAAGCTGCTGCACCTCTTAGCCTAACTATACAGGTCTTCTACCTCTGTCTGTCTGGTGGGATGGCTTAAGTACTTGCCCACCACAATACTACCAAAGTTCTGCACTACTTACCTCCTGTCCTTCTCTATTACTCTTGCCTCTTAAACCTGCACTCAATTGTGTTCTGGCTGTTAGGCAACTTAAAATTCCATCCCTGGCAACATCTGGCCAAGCCCTGGAAATAACTATCAGGATCAGAGGTGGCTTTCCATTTTTTCAGGGATACCAGGTTCAGACACATATGCCCTTCACTTTTAAGTCTCCATTTGCCCCTAAATAGCCAGACCTCCAAAATAGTTTTAAAGCAGGGGCATCACAGTTCCGTACCTTTTTTTTTCTAGTGATCCCCATCTAGCCTCATCACTCTTTTCAAGAGTCATTTGGGGAGGCATTGCACACTTCTACTCAAGCCACAATTCTCTCTTGTTCTCTCATGCTGGTGATCCTGGCAAATGCCCTTTCAGGGTATACAGCACACATACAAGGTATTTTGGCTGCATAGGGTACTTATGCTTTAACACTCACATATTTAAGGCATCACTCCCTTTTACTGTACCATCCTCTCTTTCCCCTGTTGGACTCTTGTCAACCTTGTGCATTTTGATGCTCTTCCATTGTCAACATCTTGCCACATGGACACATCACCACAATGTAAAGTAACATTTATAAAAAACACTCAAAATAAGCCTTGTAAATGGATATAATAGGTACAGTTCTTGTATGCATGCCTGGCTGGCAAAGAATTGATGTTATAAAGGAGCACTGGTATGTCACAGGACAACAGAAATGCTCAGGTGATTCTGTCCATGAGGGCTACTCCCACTGCTGACCGGAAATCTCTCTTGTATGCTAGTGAAGGTAGACAGGAACTGACAATTTGCAATCAGTTGCTCCTGTTACACCATAGACAACACAATAAGAGTGAGAGAGAGAAAAATACCATGGATAACTAGCTGGAGCTAAAAACCAGTGTAAATCCTAAAAGGTGAACGGTGGCCACAGCGGATACCCACATGTGGTCTCATGGTTTAGGTACAACGGGGACAGACCAAGGACTGTAACTTTATTGCAGACTTTTAATATTTTCTGGACCTACCATTCAACATTTGACTTTTTCACACCACTACAGGTTAAAGTCTCCTGCCTGTTAAATTGGTATCTTTCTATAATATTGCTTTCTAATTATTATAAATATTGTGTGGTCTTTTTCAATGCCATCACATTTTTCATATGTGCTGCCATTCTGCAAATCCTGTTGTTAGGATGTACTTCTGGCTGCTGGTGATATAGCA
Source organism: Polypterus bichir lapradei (assembly GCA_026402145.1). Classification (NCBI taxonomy): domain Eukaryota; kingdom Metazoa; phylum Chordata; class Cladistia; order Polypteriformes; family Polypteridae; genus Polypterus; species Polypterus bichir. The sequence continues at coordinate 109,520,223 of JANRMT010062854.1, read as the reverse complement.
CCTGAAATCACTAAGTTTCCTTAACTGAGTTTGTGAAAAAAAAAAAAACAAAAACAACAACACAACAAAACAAAAAACATTCATGTGTGGTTTAATGATTAATTTTGCTATTCAGATTTTCTGGTTCTTGACTTTTGCTTGGATTTTTCTCTTTACCATTGGTTCATAATTTGGCAGTGTTTAAAGATAGGACATTTTTTCTGGTTATTGTTCTCTGATGTTTCCTCTCCCAGTCATCATTTTAACATAAGTAGCCTTCATTTAACACCACCTAAATTTTGAATTCTAAATTTACCCCCACACTCTACTGTTTTCTGAATCTCTGACTGGTTAAGCACATGCATACCAAGGTCTTCTCCAATCAAAAGGAAACAAATGATGCTAGATATTAATAATTTAAATTTGAATTTGTAATAATATAGATGGTGTTTGAAAGAAACATCATCATATAGGATGTTTAAACGTCAGGTCATGTGTCAGTCAAAATAGTAGAAAAAGAAGAACAGAAGAACATATTCAAGTCAGGACACAGTTAAGTCATGTCAGAATCACACTTTAAGTTAGGCAACATCCTGATAAAAGTGTAAAACCAAAACTTAAGTGCAAAATCAAAAGCCAAACTCAAAAATTGAAGTTATATACTGAAACTAGAAAACACAAAGAAGAAGAAGAAACTAGGAAAATATAATTAAATAAACAATTGTAAGGGGCTGTTTATCTCATGACAGAGGTGTGTGTGTGTGTGTTTTTTTTGTATAATTGTTATTTTTTAAAGCTTTTTTATTTTTTAATTTATTTTTAATATTATGGTTATTAACCATTGTTTACAGTATGTATTAATAGCATAACTCTGCAAATTATATTGTTGCTATTACCATGTTTGCAAGTGTTGTTGAATGACGGCATAGTTGCCATTTTACAATGATTGTACAGGCTGAACTTTGTGTTATCTTAGGGAAAGAAAAAGAAAAAAGTAATTTATCTAATTGTAAGAAACACATTGGTAATACATTTTGTGACACTTTATTTTTTTATTTATTATCATTTGTTTTTAGTTTTTCTTTATTTCAAATATAGAAGTACTGTTTTCATTAAAATAAAATATTGATTTCAATGGACAGCACATTTTCTTATTAATAGAATATGTTTTGAGCACTGAAAATGTCCATCTGTCTGTGCATCTGTGTGCCAGAAGTAAAAAAAAAATGTGGACACTGTAATGTGTAACACTGCACCACTTTTGGACCAATTAGAATGGACCAGTAGACCGATTGTTCTAATTATTTAGTCTTAAGAGCTGATTAGGTTTTGGGTGAATTCCAACCATTCAGTTTTTTAAACTTAAAATGTTTTGAAGTTTGCTTCAAAACAACCAAACCACAGATTAGAAGCTTACAAAATTAGGCATACACATTTTGAACTTTGGAAAAAAAACTTTTGTAAATTTTTACTTAAATGTAAAGCCTCAGCTTTATGTATTTTAAATTTTCAAAGGCCTCAGATGCACTAGTGGTATTGCATCTTGCATATATTTGGATAAATTCACACCATCCACTTTGTCCATATACAGAGAATGTCATTTGCAGATTTTTTTTTAATTTTTCTCTGGGTGCTAAACATCTTGTGGCTATGGACACAGCACGCTGAAGAGCAATGTGGCATAATATTTGGTGTTTTCACAGTTGTGGTGTACTATATGGCAATGCACATTGTAAAGTCAGGCTAAGTAAAGACCACCACAAGAGATTCAGCTCCAGAGCAAACAAGATTTCAAAGAAATGGATTACTTGTTTAGAATATTGTTTCCTTCTGACTATGACATTTATCCTTGTGGTTTGGCTTTACTTTGGAATTTGGTTTTGGCCTGTTAACATGGTAAAATATAAAAATATATCAAGTGTGACAACTCTGTTAACAATCTTGAAGACTTTTTCTTTGCTGTAAAAGGAAGATTGTTTACAGTCTCTGCCACTCCTTACAACACCCTTCCAAGAGAGTACCGGTACTGATCAGGTGGTATTTTTCATTACAATTTACTTTATTTTTTAAAAAAATTTTGACATCAAGTGACCTGGAAAGGAAGAATAAACTTCTATAGATGAAAGAAGTGTTCATCAGAAAATGAAAACTCCAGAAGAAGCAACTGATATTGTTGTTAAAGGAACAGACTAGGAACTTAAACCAAAAAAATCTCACAGGAAAACAAAATAGAAGACGCTAAACCTAACTAAAAATTACCAACAGTCCTTCCACTACCTTGTTTTAGCTATCCTTAACTAATTATAAAGTACTACATTATGTTTGATGAGAATTGAATAGTCTGAAGCCTGCTTTTGGGTGCTGCCATCTTATATAGACAGACTGTGAGTCACATGGCCAGCTACTAGCAAAACAACTATAAACAAAGATATACTGTATACAAAATAGAGGCACTATCAAAAATAAAATACAGAACATTGTCACCAGAAGAGTGATATACCTTATGAAAAGGTGTCACAGGCGAGGTAAAAAGGTGACAGACCTCCTATAAGTCCCATGAAGCAGGCCAGGGCCTTTCCCAACCTGCCCAGGTGTAGCCTGACCCCAAACTTCACAAGCAGGCAGCAGCTTACACAGGCCCAAAAATTATGCTTAGCTTTAAAAATGAAAAAAAAAAAAAACTTTAATTGTTCCAGAAAAATACAAACATACCCTACAAGATAGGGTAACCATCACACCTCTGGTTTGTTAAGTCTAAACAAGAATCTTTGTAAATGAAAATTCTGTTTTATAAAAAAAGAGCAAAAATGAAAATACCACAAAAATAAGGGCAAAAGAATTTACCTATAAAGGCAATCCAATGATAACAAGTTCAATCTATAATTTAAGGGCAAAAACCCAAGAAAAGGAACAAAATATCGACAAAAAATGAAAATCAAATAAAAAATACAAGATTTAATTTCAACAATACTCAGTAAGGTAGAGGGTGTTCTTCAGCAGTGAAAACAAGGTGCCCCCGCTACTTGTGGCTTTATCCACATAACACAATGAATGAATGAACACAATGATTTTCATCCACATAACACAATGAATGAATAATAAACAAATATAACAGAATTACACATAAATATGAACAATAATAATTTAAAAATAACAAAACAAAAATAAATGGAATTTACACATAAGCCAAGGAATGTAGCATAACAATGATATATAAATACACAAAAGGAGACGTAAAAATTGATGCAATTGAGTAAATAAGCCAAAGGATATCCACAATGGATATTCAATATACTAAATTTAAATTAAGGACACTTTAAATTATCCTTGTGTCATACATGTGTGATTGGGAGATAGCTAAAAGGCCTGAATGATAGTAATTCCACACCGGACCAGGGGCTGGCAACGTGCACTGACTTTCTCAATCCCTTGCAGACCGTCCATGGGAAATCCCGCATGGTTCCGGTGTCACTGATGACATCACTTCCAGTCCCGGGGCCACTGATGACGGCACTATCGATCCAGGTGCCACTGATGACATCCACTTCTGGTTTCTGACGCCACTGCTGATGTCACTTCCGGTCTCGACATATAAAGCCGCCATCTTTAGCAACCAAAGTCAGTTCTGTTTTGGACTCGTACTTGTGAACATCTCGCAATTATTTAACCCTTTTTCAGCCACGGATGGCTGCCCTAAACCTTTTTGATGACTTCATGTCGTTTTTGTGACACTTGATATAATAAAGAGGTTAATAAAGGAGAAACATGCAGTAAACTTCAAAGTTGACAGGGCTTGGCTGATGAGTGGAAAAATTAAGTTTAATTTGGGGTGTAATTTACTAATCCATCAAAATAATAATTAAAAAAATAAAGTATTGAAAGGGGTACAGCTAATAAATTACTGCATTAAAAAGTTACTTCTTCGTCTTCTTCTTTTAGCTGCTCCCGTTAGGGGTTGCTACAGCAGATCATCTTCTTCCATAATTAAAAAGTTACTAAAGTGACTAAAAAACACTTATAACGATATTTTAATTCATTACCATGCTATCGTCAATTATGAAATTCTCGTTAGGGAAGTACTGAACAGACATCACTACATGAAGTCTAAAAAATGTGAATTTCACAAATAAACTAACTTTCACCTGATATGAAATTTTAAGAAGGGCCTTACCTGGATCCTAGTAAAACAAGAGAACTTATTTGGTTTCTTACTTTATGAGACAAGCTGTTGTTTTTGGGATTTGTATACTGCTATCACACTTTTATGAAAACATTATTTTAATCATATTTCTAATCACTTTGTAGCAAACCCTTTTTAATGGGATATGGTGTTCAGTATTGATTTCTGCAAATGCTGAATCTGTTGGAACAGGAATAATAAGACAAAAACACCAACCACAAACACATAGATCATTGCACTATGTAAACAGTCCCTGCCTGCAGCTGTGCTTCACTCTTAACACAACAACAACAACAACAACAACATTTATTTATATAGCACATTTTCATACAAAAAAATGTAGCTCAAAGTGCTTTACATAATGAAGAATAGAAAAATAAGAGACACAGTAAAAAAATAAAATAAGTCAACATTAATTAACATAGAATAAGTGTAAGGTCCAATGGCCAGGGGGGACAGAAAATAATAATAATAGCTTTGCATGCTCTCAATTGTAAATTGTAAAAACATGTTATAAAATAAGGGACCCAAACATATTAGAAATATATTTCAGGTATGTTGTGTTGGCACTTCCTATAAAACTAATAAAATCAACAAAAGGTTTATTAGAGGGAATCTGTACAAAGTATTTTTTTTCAATTGAAGGTATAATACAACTTATATTATTAAAACTTTTAAATTCAAGCTTGTACAGTATTTAAATTAGAAGTCAGCACTTCTTATTGGTGTGTGAAACACTTTATCATAGATGTCTCCAAATACAAGTAAACCACACTATTGTTTTTGCTTTTTTTATTATATGAAACTCCCTACTACTTCACAGAATTGTCCTGGTAATTGTAAGTAGTGTCATGTAGAGGCTCACGTAATGAACTAGTTCAAGTCCTGCAACTAGCTACATGTGAGATACTAAGCAAGTGGCTTAACCTGGCATGTGGAGCCTTTGGGAGGCTCGTACCCTCTTCACTATAGAACGGCACATGAATCATAGCAGCCATGTAACAGAACTAAATGTTTCTCTTCTTTTTCAGCAGTATTATAACATTAGACTCTCAGTTCACATCATTCACGTGGTCATTTTTCAATGTCACTTAACTATTGCGAAGGAAATTATTTCTTATCTATTTTTTCTATGCATGTTTTTATATATATATATATATATATAGAGAGAGAGAGAGAGAGAGATTTGTGACATTTCTCATTTTCCTGTTTGTGTTTTTCTTTAAAATTAATAACATTTTAACAAAAAAAGGTGTGGAGACAGTTGAGGAGCAGTGAATCGTGTTTAATATTGATTCATACAAAGTGCAGGGAAAGTTCATCTCGAAATTCAGAAGTGATAAGAAACTCCACAGTCAATACATAAGGAGCTGAAAAGGAGATGTAAAGAAACAAAAGCGACATAAAACATAAAAAGAAGATAACTCTAGTGCTAACTTTAGGTTTATGAGAGCAACAATTAAAAAGCGTATTAGGAAAGTTAAAAGGAAGTTAGAAAGAAATATTACAGAAAAGGTAACAGATGAACCAAAGAGACTCTTTCAGTGTCTTAGTAGTAAAATAACACTCAAGGCAGAATTCAAGTGCATCAAACTAAATATACTCATGATAAAATAACAAAAGCTCTAAATTCACTTTTTCTTAAGTTTTTACATATGAAGAACTTGATAATTCCCCAGCAGGTAGAAGAACAACTAAGGATTTGGACACTGAAGAGGCTAAAGTGCTGCTTAAGCTGAAATCAAACTTAAGGTGGTTAGTCAGTACATACATAAAACCTTGACTTATATTTTTCACAGATCACAACACAATGGAGAACTTCTTAAGGATTAGATGCTAACAAATGTTATCTCTTTATAGAAAAAAGGTGATCAGGCTGATTTGACTAAGTATAGGCCAGTAACCTTAACTTACATCACAAATCAGTGCTGTTTTTAACTTATATCATTGATCTGAACAAAACTGTAACTAACACATTGGTTAAGTGTATTGAGCTAGACAGATTATAAGATGCTTTAGAGGCAGCGGAATCATTATAAATGTACTGGGAGAAGATTTAGAGTTGAGCAAATGAAATGTGATGCTTGCAAATATAAAGCGCTGCACATAGCATATAAAAAACTCAGTTTTGAAGACAGAATTGGAGGTCTGTAATTTCAATATGAGATGGTCACAGTTTTCATTCAGCCTCTGTAAATTGTTGAGAAGTTATTAAGGAGGCAAATAGCATGTTAGGTTACATAGTACAATATAGTACAATGTGTTGAGTATTGATTAGGAGAGATTATTCTTAGTCTATACCAAGAACTAGTGAGGCCTTTTCATTATATGCAGTTCTGGCTTCTATTACAACAAAAATACAGCAGCAATTGACAAGGTCTAGAGAAGACCAAAAAGACTGCTTCCTGACTATAAGGCAAATCTATGATGTGTTAAAAAGTGAGAAATACAGTATATTCCAAGTGTTATTTTGAAATTAGGTCTTCAACATTAACACTGGACACAGATGTAAGCTAAATAGTGTGAATTTTGATCATGTGTTAAATTTTTCTTCCTTCAGAGAACCAAACATATTTAGAATGAGTTGTTATCTGGGTCAGTGCTTTCAAAACCTTTTCCATGTTGACCCCTGCCTAGGGCTTTAATAAAATTCTTCTTAATGCCCTGAAATAATAATTAGGGAAGCTACTACTAATAATGAATGTTGAAAAGCAAAAGATTCCATATACTGTAGAATGTGTGAATACATTTCTTTTAATGGATTATATTATGGGTCTTTTGAATGCCTTTGTACAAAGTTATTGAGTGTCCATAAACAGATTCCTATTGTTATTATAATTGTTGTTTTACTATGCTTAAATCATATTTTACATATTTGTTTGTTGATTAGAGTTTGTTAAAGAATTTAGTTTATTACTCAAGGCAAAGCTGCACACTGTCTGAAAACTAACACTTTCAAAGGAAGCCAGCTTAAACAAAAATAACATGTTATATACCCATAACCTCAAACTACAGGAGCAAATAGCAGAGGAAGTGGTTGCATGTGCACATTACTTATTTCTATTGTGAGCTTTTGATGCTTAATTTTTGGAGGTTAACGTGGAAGCCCTTCTGCAGATTTGTTTGTTCTATCTTCAAAGATGAAATTCTAACACCGATGGAACACTCAGTTTGGAAAGCTCTGGTCTAGAGTGATAGGAAAAAGTACCTTGGTGACTCAAATCTTGAATGGATGATATTTTCCAAAGTTAAGTGAACAGGAGTTAATGAATTATTTTAGGCTGAATGGCCTAAGTCTGGAGATCCCATTCTTGTGGTTTCATTTAAATACAGTTCAGTGTTTAATTTAATTGTTTTAATGTTTTTTTTTTACTTCTGTTTTCATTTTTGTGCAGTTTTGTTTTATAATCAGTATTTTGATTATTGCTAGATGATGATGTAATCAGGATATGTGACAACTAACCACAATCTATATCATTGCCATGCATGGTGCAATGGCAGTCATCATGCATAAAATAATGGTTGCTACAGGTTTTGTCTTTTCACTTTCCTTTAGCTTATGGAAAACACAGATTTGAAATAATTTGTAAATCTGACTTACAATTAAGAACCACAAACTTTATTGAACTTAAGAGGCTAGTAATCCTTTGCTGTTTTTGACAATATGCTTCTTTTAAATATTTTGGTGTATATATTCTTTACTGTGATATAGTTAGCATTGTGATCATCCATCCTCAGCCACCAACATATCCTTGATCTAATAACTTTACGTACTGGCCAGATACAGAATATCTAATAATCTAGTTGCAGTTTATGAAAGGAACCACCTTAAATATGCTATTTTAATCATTTAGTAGTCTCTGTTGATTGCAAAGTTATTACAGATGCCGACTTCTCCTTCCAGCAATTGCCTACTCACTTCATCCACATGCCTGCTGTGTTTCAAATCAGCAGGTATTCGTTTTACTTTTGTGCCCAATCAGGCAGGAGCGCCAACGAAAAAGGGGACCTCAAGCACCCAGAGAAATGCCAATGTTGCACTTAAGCATCCATTTTGAAGCTCTCAACTGTGTCAGCTGTCTGCCAGTGCTGTTGTTATTTTGGGGGACTCCATTCTACAAAACCTGGACTGTGCACCTTCTGGCTTGAAGACTTTTGTGTTCTGCTTTTCTGGGATGCGTGTGCATTAAATTAAACAAAGAGCTCTGACTGTCCTTAATCGGCATAAAGATGTTGGTGTAATGGTTTTCCACATGGAAACAAACAACATTTGTAGTAGCAGGTTACAGGTGCCGAAAGAGGACTTTGGATCACTACTGCACTTTACACATTAGGAGACCCAATGCTACAATGTTCAGATGAGGCTTTCAGTCACATGTTTGATCCTGTATGAAGACTTTCTGTGCTTAGCACAACCTTTTTGACATCTTCGATTTGTTCTGGAAGTGAAAGTGGTTTTTCAGAAGAGAGCTTACATCCGAACAGGCAAGGTCCTCTCAGAAAATATAAAAAAAGTTAATTTGATGCACCCTCTGCATCAAACTTTGATAATATTCTCAATTATTAGTTCATATTTAGTGGTTGTCCTAGTACTGTACATCCAGCAATGTTACCAGTAAGATGGAATATTATTTTTTCTAAGGTGAGAGCTGCAGCTGACATAGTGGTGCCTGACAATTTTGTTAAGAAACCCTCTAGCACTAAAATACCTAGGAAAACTCTTATCTTACGAAAATCTTACGAGAAAATGCCATAGGGCTAAGCATAAATGGAAGAAAAGTAAATTACCAGTACACTATGAAATATTAAAGACACAAATAACTGAATATAACAAAGCAGTCCTTCTTAAGCTGCAGTCCTGTTTTATAAAATTATAAATGATAATGCTAGAAACCCAAGAGTTTCATTCTCAACTACTGATTGTCTTCTAAACCCAGCACATTCAACAGAATGCCACCTGAAAACATCTAGTGAAACTTGTAAGGCTTTTGCCAAATTTTTTAAACACTAAAAGAATAACATAATACATCTCTCCAAATAGTATCTTGTTGAACTTCAGCATGCTTTTTTTGGAGAATTAAAATTCCTTCACTGCAATAGGGTTTCCTGAAATCCATAGAATAATTAAAACTAAACTCTTGCACTTGTGTCCTTGACCAAGTCCCAACAGGGTTTTTCAAAGAAAACTCCAATGTTCTGATTAATAGTGTACTTGACACATTGTTAGATACGGGAGTCTGTTAGGTTAGACTGCAAAGACCAGACTTCCCAGATTAGACTTCTAAGGACTGCAGTACATAGAACCCTGCTTAAGAAAAATAATCTTAGCTCCTCTGTACTTGACAACTTTAGACCTATTTCTAACCTGCCTTTTTAAAATAAAATTCCTGAAAAAAAATACTATTTAAATAAACATTCTATTCTTGATATGTTTCAGTCAGGTTTTTGAACAAATCATAGCAGTGTTAGTGCACTAGGTAAAGTAATACATGACTTGCAGGTTAGTCTGAATAGAAATCACATATTAGTTCTTGTTCTACTTGACCTGAGCTCTGCATTTGACACCATAGGCCATATTTTTCTAATAAATCTCCTTAGTCTATGGGTGGGCCTCTCACGCAGTGTTTTACAAATGTTTCGCTCTTATTTTGCTCTCATTTTACAGGTGTAAAATTATTTGTTATTTGCAGCGATTATCTTCAGTCTTTATACTCACATTATGAAAGATTACTTCAAAACACAAGGTGAACTATGACAGCTATGCAGATGACAAGTAGCTTTACTTATCTATAGCACCTGATGACCCTAACGCTTTTGGCTCTCTGACCCGATATCTGTGTTGTATTCCTGAGTGGATGAATAGTAATTTCTTCAAGCTAAATAAGTAAAAAAAACTGAAATTTTAGTTGTTAGTCAAAATGGAAATAATAAGGGTATTAGAAATAATCTTAATTTCTTAGCTTTATAAGTAAAGGTAGAAGTAAAACATTTGTGTAAGTGCAATCATAGCCTGTAACCTAAACTTTAAATTAAGGAACATTCCAAAAGTTAGACCTCTTATATAACACTGCAAAATGTTGAGAAATCAATTCACACTATTGTTTTAATTGGCTATACTGTAATGCACTCCTAATTGGGCTATCTAAGACAGACATCAATCAGTTGCAGTTAGTCCAAAATATAGCAGCAAAAGTTTTAGATAGAAATATAAAATCTGAGCATGTGTCTCCAGTTTTAACTTTGTTACACTGGTTACCTGTGCCCTTTAGAATTGACATTATAATACTACTAATAGTATACACAGCCTTAAATATTCTTGCTTATTCCTGTTGGAGTGCCAGTCCCCCTAAATTCCAAGTCGTAACCTTATATATTTTAATACCAGCCTGCTTGTAATTCCAACCTTCTGATGTTATGCACCAAAAATCAGAAATACTTGACCAATAGAGATATGCCAGGCTAACATTGTCAAAGATTTTAAAAATAATCCTAAAAACCAACTTTTTCAATTTGGCTTTGTCATAGCTAAGTTTTTGTTCTACTCTTAATAAAATAAACACGCACAGAAGTTTAACAGACAACAATGAGAATATAATGAGTACCACCACTGGATATATAACACTTGATCCCTATGCATTGCTTCAGCACCACATAGCTAATTTACATGAAAAAATAAGTCTTAAAGGAGCCCACACCCTCTCAGAGTCAAAACGAGACCATGTGAAATAATAATAATAGCAACAGATTTAATACTGTTTACAGGGTATTTTTAATTTTCTAATTGAAGAAAAAAGTACAAAGGATCTGCACAGATTCATTGAAAACAAAAAAAGACATGCCAGCTCTGTCCAATGTACAAAAAGATTTGCAAGCTGCGTATAACCTACAAAAAGATCTGCCAGCTTCATCTGATCTGCAAAAAGAACTAAAATACCAAAAAGACGTGCCAGCTGCGTCCGATCTACAGTATCTGTAGATTTTTCTTCCTTCAAAAGGATAAAAGCACACTGTAAATATGAATTAATCTTTAGTTATTATTCACAAGGTTTAAGGTTTGTTGCACAACCATTCAGCCTGTGCCCCCTTTTTTCACATGGACTGCAGCCAATTAGAATGAAGCAATCAGGTTGTGCTTCCAGCCACCAACACTTAAAAACTGGTTTGTGCTACCCATTTTGTGGAACAACCAATCAGTACCCAGAATATTGGAAATCTGAGTGCAATGACAAATAACCTTTTTTAGTTATTGCTAGTTTGTGGCCATTTGTAGTATTTTATTTGTGGTTATTGCTCTATCTGTGTCTTTTGTTGCTTAAGGCAGGGTGGTGCAGTAGTTAGCACTGCATCACAGCCCAGTTTTCACATTTTTGACCACAAAACTTAGCCCAAGCTGACAAATGCGTCCTTAGCCCTCAGAGACACTTAAGACCATCACACCATTATAATCTACTCAAAATTAGTTCAGTTCCTCCTTTTCCTTTGACTTAATGCATTTTGCCAAGTTCACAAGTTCCCGAACATTTCTGCAATTTTGCTGAACACATGGTGATGCAAACTCAGTTGGATTTGCTCATCACTTGTTTTGGGTAAGAAAAAGTTATCAATTTATGTATCACAATTATTAAAAGAGTAGCAAAGAACTGTAATATTTCAATACATCCATCCATCCATTTTCCTACCCGCTGAATCTGAACACAGGGTCACAGGGGTCTGCTTGAGCCAATCCCAGCCAACACAGGGCACAAGGCAGGAACCAATCCTGGGCAGGGTGCCAACCCACCGCAGTATTTCAGTACAGTTACCATTATTTATTACACACTTCATTCAGTCTCTAAAAAATATTTTAACACTATCGGAAACTATGTGCGCAATACAGCCATGTAAACAAATACATAACTAATCTTTAGTTACCTTACCATTTCATCACAGTTACTCTGCTGTTGGTAAGTCTTTTTCAATATTCTTGTCAGTACTTGAAATGATTACTTACTGAATTGCTTTAGGAACTTATATTTGGACTTTTAACATGATGTTACAAATGCATCCTAACCTTTTTGTCTTACAGGGCTACGCTCAGTTGGGAACATACGGAGGAGCGTCATCCTGAGGTTGAAATCTGCCATACATTTACTAGGGGAAACTCAATTGGTGAACAATACCTCAGTCTCCATCATCCCTTCTCATGCAGATTACAAGACAAATAGTAACTACCAGAAGTTCGATAACCTCTAATAGTCTCTAACTAGGCTGGAGGAAGAGGGAAAATGGGAGGAAAGAAAGAAATCATAATTGTGGAGAGCAGATTAAAATTAAAAGACAGAGAATTCAACATTTAAATAAAATCTAGATGAATGAGGAAAGATCCAAATGACAAGTTTACCCACATCAGACTTCTTCTCAGAGGTAAGAATTACCTGAATAATGTTACATGTGGACTTCATTTGGACTTCATTTTTCATATACTCTTCAACATATATTACCTGCAAAATGTTGATACACTTTTACTCCTTATTGCTTCAAAATAGGAGTTGAAGTATAATTACATGTAATATAATACTGTATAAATGTTTAATTAATGATCACTTCATAGATTTGAACTTCATGATTATGGTATTGTTGAGCTTCCAAATGCCATCCACACAAATGACTGCAAACAGATTACATGCAATACATTATATTACTTGAAAGTACAAATTAACAATAAAATACATAAATTATCTGAGTGGCGTTTTCATGGTGCAAGCTTAGGCATGCCTCTCATCCTCTTCAAATAGCACATTTTGTGTACCACACTTTCCAAATAAAGTTAAATAGAGAAAATTGAGATGTGATGAGAATCCTCCTCTCATAATTACATATAAAAATGCTAAACCATGCTCCTTTCCCACCAGTTTTAATATCAGTGAGAGGAAAAACTGCCTTTGATTAAAATTTTAAATTGTGCTGTACAACCCTATAGTACAGTGGGGTCAAAAACAAAAGTAACTACTGACTTGACAATGTGTGTCATTTTAAATATTCAGCATTTGGATTACAAACAACAATATTTCAAGAAGTTTCAAAAAATGTCACAATTTCTTAATATTTTCCATTGATTTTCATTTATTTGATATTTTTGTTTCCCGTTCATAATACTCAGAATCGGAATCATGTCTTTACTCTACAGTTAGTGACTATTTTCTAACACTAATTATCAGGTACATATACAGTATACACACACCAGTTTTAGTAGAATTAGAGTTTCTTCAACAATGCCAGGAGAATTCATTGATGAGTTGAGGATAGATGTCAATATTTGCATGGTTCTGGAAATGCTAATAAATGTGATCCAGTGCCTTTTGCAGAGCTCCTTCAGTGTCTTTTCACTCATACAAAATTTTCTGTGGCAAAACTCTTCCTATACAGCAGGACTAGTATATAGAATACACTTCATTTGAATTTAACTGCAACTGTTCAGTCAAATCATGTATTTAGAGCATTTAACAATAACACTTTGTTGGCCTTGCCTCGTAGTATGGAGAATAGGTTTCATGTCCCAGGTCCTACATGCTTGGGGTTTGCATGTTCTCTATGCGTATGCATGGTTTTGCTCCTAGTGTCCAAAGACATGTGGGTTAGGTGGATTGGTGATGCTAAATAGGCCCTAGTGGGTGTTTGGTGTGTGACCCTGGTCTAGATTAAGTTAGAAAAGTACATGACTTCAGTGGCCATTAGTTTGTCCTGTGCTTGCTTTGCTTTTATGCTTTTAGAATTATATATGAGTATGATCTAGACATGCCCTAAAGCAAGTTAGCAAAATAAAATAATGTCAGATTCTGTCTATGTACCTCTAAATAATTTTAATAGACATTACAAGTAACATGTTAATTAGATCATCTGTTCAGGGACCAACAATGGTATGAAATGAGTAAGTTCAACGTATGCCTTAAAATTAGCAAAACAACTGTACTAACCACATAGCCGGATAATACAATATTTTATCAATACTGTTAATCTACAAATATATTTTTCACAATAATACAGAATAAATTTGATTTGTGTCAAAGCACACTGAATCATAGGGCATGAGGTGAGACAAAGAAAGGACGGTCAGTCATAAAAGAGACTTTAAACATGAACATTATCATTTCACTGTTTAAGCATTCTGCTCTGCCTAGTGTCAGAGTTCTACAAGGTTCAAGTCGACTGTAGTATTTAACATTTCCTCCAATTAATTGTAAACAAATAAGCCATGTTCTAGCTCTCAAATACCCCAGACCCTTAGGTCATTCAGGATGAAAGAAAGCTTCATAAAGGTATAAATTGGCAGCTTCTGACACCCTCATTATTAGTATGTTTATAATTTTACCATTGCAGCCCATATCCAATCTGACAAGTCACGCAGTGATTAAAAATCGGAATGCTGCAGCAACAGTGTTAGAATTAGGATCAGTGACTGGTTTAACTCTCTCTGACAAGGAAAGCCTGGCGAATGACTCGTTTCCAGTCAGTAGGGAATCTTCAGCATCAATGCCTTTACCCAATCTGAACTGACAGGTTGCTTAACTAGAAGCGTGCAGCAAGGAGTCCAGCAACTGCAGGGAGACAAAAAAGAAGTTTTCTTTCTTTGTTTTATGATCCAGAGAACAATTTTACCACAGATGATATAATGTTTTGGCACCAGTAGAAGGCAAAGGGAGGCTACTGAATAATTTTCCAGCCTCAGTGAGTAGAAAATATAGCATAACAGAAATATATGGGATGTTTTATCCATTAATGAATCTTAATACATTGTAGTTAGTAAAAAAAAAGGGGTTTGCACTACCCATGGGATTTTAAAGGAGATAAAAGGTGTGATTAATATATGTGAAAGAGATGGTTAGACACTTTTCCTGTAGAGAGTTTTATTGTTTGCCATGCATTTATTTGTCATACATTGTATGTGAGCATTTAGTAATAATACTTCAATGGTCCTTTTTTCTTGACAATACTAGCGAATAGATAACATAATGCTAACTGGCCACTTTTACACCAAATAAAGGCATACAGGCATCACTCATGTGTGAACAGGAAATTTGTTTAAAACTTAATTCCCTTCCTATTGCTTTGAAGCACAGCACCTGCAAGTGGCTGCACTCCATTATGAGGAGAACTCAAATTTACAAACGTCTAACTACATGATTACCCCTTACAGTACAAGAGAGTACATAAAGTAAGGGGAAGGCTGTTGTTATGTAATTGGGGGTATTAATGATGGAGGTATATAACAACAGAAACCAAAATCACAATAATGGTGATGACCTGTCACTTGAGGCACTACAATGTAAAAAAAAAAATTCTTTAAAACTGCATGTGACTTCTTATTGTGGGAGGTAGTGGGAGAACGGGGGTTTAATAAGGGACCATTTTGACTTTGGAAAGTCATATTAAACACCAATGATTATGTGGAAAATACAGAGGTGGTTCTTTGCTGTCTGTTCAAAATGTGACAAAGTAACAGAACTGTAACATAACTCACATATAGGCACAACACATCAAGGAAATATTAAATAAAAAAAATAAAGATGTTTATGCACAGGTTATACACAGCATATACATGATATGACAGCTACACTTAAAACAAGTAACCATTTTACTGCCCTGTTGCTTGATAGGTTTTGAACCATTCATTAAAGGTAGTTAAAGGGATGTATTGAAAATAAAAGACAGAAAGGAAGGTGCATATAAGTATACAAAATTAAAACAAAACCCTAGTTACACATGTGGACCTAGCTACCATGAGGTTTGCACCTCTGTGGACCAAATGAGATGGCTAGCTCAATTTTTGACATCTCCAGTACACCATATCACTTGTATTTTCCCTGCTTCCATCACTCTCTCTCTCATAACCTAACCTATTCCTAAGTAACTTCTTTTGCCACTTTCTACACCTGAATACAGACTCATATATGATTGTGGCATTTCTAAGACTTCCTAAACAACAGATAACAATTTTTCCCAGTTGGTTTTGGGGCTCTGTGCATCCTGAAAGAATTAGTAAGTCTTAAAGGTCTGGGTCTCTCAGGCAGCATCTAAGCTCTGAGCAACAGACTGAAAGGTAAAGACCTGCTTTCTGCTAGTCCTTCTAAGCCTCATCCTTAAATAGTAACATACTCCCTGATCTCCACAGTTGAAATCATAAATCATTAAATCACCTATTCGTGAGGAAGGTCAGTATTGTCCTTGAATAAAGGGCCAAGCCCCCCAGCCCATGCAGGGTCACCTGCCCTTTGGTATTATGAGGAATCATCTTTGAATCTTCCTCATGATGTCACTAGTTTTGACCTGCTGTAATGCACTACTTACAGGAAACCTACTGCATGCATAGGGCCTACCGACGACTGGCTATGTCCCTTCATCCACAGTGACATGGAGATGCACTGCAATTACCAGAGTGAAGATTCCCCTCTCTCAGAAGTCTGTGTCTGGCACTAGATGTGCTCTTTGCCATCTTGCTTCCACCTCTTGACTGGGCACCTCTTTGCCTGATGAGCAGCACTTCCTATAACACACACATATTTGTACCCACATACATTAATAAATATATGCACTACTAGCTTATGGCCTGTCAAATAATATGAAGCTATATGAAAGCACAAAAATTTTGAGATTAAAAATATTTGTGCATTTTGGAAAATGTTTCCATATTCTGTATACAGTGGTTTTTTTCACTTAAATGTAATTTTTTGATATAAATGATGTTTTCCAAATTTCATGATCACAAAACTATTATTTAAGGTCATAACATGAAAAGATTGCTGTTAATAATGGATCGTGCATATATATATATATATATATATATATATATATATATATATATATATATATATATATATGCACATCTGAACAATAGACTGTGATGAAATGCTTGTTGTAGCTACTTTAATAGAAACATTGATGTGCCTAATAATCTACAGGAATATTTTATTCAGTTTATACTTATATAGTGTACTTAACTGAAGAAAGACTCAGAACAGTTATACAAGCTTTTATATACAAAACAGAAACTGAAAAGTGGAATACTTTGCAACATTATTTAAAAGAAAAATAACAGAGTTGACACAGATGTAAATGAACAGTAATAGAAAGAACGGTATATTTTGTCACAAAGTAACAGAAATCATGCCCTTGGAGATCCTGCTCACAGAAGATGTGACCAACTTACAACAGTAAAAAGGAAAACAAAGCAACCAGTTACCCATATAAGTTTGTTCCAAAGGTCAAGGAAAGTTATAGTTTGGTAGACCTAAGCCAGCCCCACCACCTACCTGTCACACTACTTCTCTCCCAGAATTCTGCAATAACATACATCTTATGCTATAATCCTTAACTTTAGTATAATCATATGATACTCTGATACTTTATCACTGTTGACACATTTCAAAGAAACGTAATTACAGTTAACAACATTTTACTATTATGAATGCCTTAATATAATGTATCCATTACACTAGCAAGCAGACTATTCCAAAGAGATCCTGTAACTGCCTCCAGCAGTGGTCTTAATAGTCCCCCTGGAAGTTCTAAAAGATCTGCATCTTTGTTCAATTCAGGGTTCTTGGCGGTATGGTAGGACAGGAACTTATGGGTGTTTTTTCATTTAGAAAATATGTACCAAAACTATTTTTAATTGCATCAGGTGTTACTCTATATCCCTAACAAATGTATTTCTTCTACTTTTATTTACTTTTTAAGATATTTTTAGAATAAAGGTTATTCAGATAATTTTGTTTTCTTTTATATCAATCAGTAATTTTAGGGGAAAAAATTTTGAATTAAGAGATAGCTTAAGAATCTTGGTATAAAACACATTCTGTTTAAATTAACATAAAATCTATCACAGTTATAGTATCTCTGGGAAGACACAAAGACAATCCTCTAAGTTTTTCTTAAATAATCATATTCTGCAGCATTGTTATTTGTAAAATAATTATAATAAAATGTTTGTTTTGTTCCTTCTAAAAACTGTTTTGCTTTAATTCCACGCAATACATTGATATATATGATACATGACAATCTATTAAATAAAAAAAAAACAACTTTCTAACAAATTATAGGCATTCTTGAAATGTTGATCAAAGGTGACATTACAAATTAAATAAATAACTTAATTAAATAAATAACTCACCCCCAAAAAATATCTTATTGCAGTAAAAACCTACAACCACTCACAGTGTGTTCTAACTACCCCAAACATATAAGTGATCGGATTTTTGAGGGGAGTTGTTGAACTTAGCATTGGATCATTACATTTAAAATATAAAGTGCAACCCAAATACTTAGGCTTCTAAAACCTATGATGAAGTTTCACATTTAGGGTAACTTTGCTTGACAGAATGGGTTTAGATAGACTAAAAAATCATTGTGCTTTCATTCATTGATATTTCCAAAATAAACTAAAAGAAAAATGAAATAATCCAAAACACCTGATGTTGAATCTCCTATAAGGGATAGAGATCAACAAAGTATAGGAGAGATGCAGCTGGTATTTCAAAACAAGAGAAGGTCTATAAACTAGGAACTGAAAAGGAATGGCAGCCAACATGTTTCTAGCACAAAAGAAAAGGAAGGGCTTAACAATAGTATTTGTGAGAATTGTATTCATGGTGAATAAAGCTCGTCTCAAGAAAGTGCTCACTGCTGAATGAGCTTCTGTGTTAAATCCTCTGGAAATGAAGGAAGAAACAGGAAGAGAAAAAGTGGATAGGAGTGAAACTATGCTCAATTTAACTAGAGGATGATGAAGAAGGTGGCTGTAATAATGGAGATCTCTTGTGGGAAGATTCAGAGATACGGTAAGGGAGTAATACAAATTTGTAGCTTTGGCTATAAAGAATATACTTGTAGCCTGTGTATTTTGGAAATCACCTTGAAGCTTATTAACGATTTTATTCAGGACACTTTCTATATCACTGAGGCTGTTACAGCATAGCACATAGACTTCTGCAGATCAGTTCCTATAGAGCTGCTGATACTTACAAATACAGTGAAAGTGAAATACAAGTCAACATCCTGTAAAACACAAAATACCAAGAAAAGAAATGCAAATGAGTATTCAATATGTAAATACTAGTATGTATATAATCATTGCTAAAAATAACATCATATGACATAAGATTTCCCAAACCCACCTTAATCCAATTCAGGGTCACAGGGACAATGCCTATATACATGCATACATATATGCATAATTTTATATGCTTATACATACACACACAAACACTAGTTCTCAAAAGTGTTGAGAATCATCCTGAAACTTTCATCATTTTAAAAGAAATGCATACTTTTTTACTATTAAATTGATTCAAAAATATAGTCAATACTTTCCTAATGTTGTAAATGACTATTCATGCTGGACCAATTTATAATTTATTATTCACACATGACTGCAATGCTCCTTTTCCAGCAGTAATTACTTCTGTCCTAATGGTAAGCTCTCTTTGGTTGTCCTTTATTAGTCGTGTTTAAATGCTAATTGGTTATTACAGAAACCTTTGTAATTGTGTTAGTACCACTGAAACCTGTTGTTCTGTCCAGTATAGCAAGTATTTTTTTTCCTTGAGTTGCAAGGTACTGACATTCCTAAAGTTCAGTTCCGGGTTCAAAAATGGCTAAAAGAAAGCAGCTTTCTCAAGGAACGTCAGTTTATTGGCCTTGAATAATGAAGATTATTTCATGTGACAGATTGCCAAGAACTGAAAATTTCATACAAAGGTGTTTATTCCTGTTTTGAGAGAAGAGGGCCAACTAGATCTAACCAGAATAGAAGAAGAAAGATAAGTTGCAGAACTGGATAAGAAGTAAAAGGACCTCAGCAACAGTAGTTACAAGCTTTTTCCTTAAATAGTACATACCAAATAGCAGTGTTATCTGCAAAAGGGAAGAGACAAGTCTGGGGTGCTGGCTTTAGTGGAAGAGTTTCAAAGAAAAAAATATATATATATCAGAAACTGGCAAATATAAGCAAAACTTAAATGGGCAAATGTTTGGAATGACCCAGAAATTCTATATCTACTTTCATTTGCCCAAATTAAACATTTTCACTTATAACCTTTTCTGTTCATTCTATCTATACTTTTGCATGTGGTGGTTTTATTATTATATTATTATATTATTATTGTTCTGTGGAAACATACAAGTAAGAAAGAAATGCATTGTACTATGACAATGACACTGTCATAGTGTATTGACACATGACAATACACTTGGAGTTGCTAGAGCAGCAGATGTTCATCGCATGGCTCTCACACTTACATGGGACCAAATTCAAATTTACAATTAAATTTATTGCCAATACTGTATATCAAAACATTTTTGCTTAAGAACTTTTCATATCCAGAGAAATATATACAACATACCTATATAATTTATTATAGGAACCCATTAATTACAGTCAATTATTTAAGGTAACAGTAGCCTATACCTGCAGCATTAGGTGCAAGGCAGGAATGAACCATAGAAAGAACACAATTCCACCACAGGCATCAATCGCTTATATACAATGCTTTCCAGTGAACCTAACATGTACAATTATAGTATTTGATTAGAAAATAGAGTCCCTATAGATGAAGAGCTACATGGAAGTGGATTGAATGAGAAAATTCCAGCCTGGCATAGGATTCTCTCAAGCAGCAATACTAACTAATGTATGACTGCACCTCTTCATATACATTATACTTTGAAAAAAAAAATTCAAAATAATAAATGAATTGCTATGTATTCACTGTCAAACTATTAATGCAAATATTCCACCTTTTTAAATATATACTGAATAAACTTAAAGTAAATGACCTTAATAAAAAGCTGCTTTCCAAAACTAGCTATTGTAGACCTAACATACTTACATCTGTGATATAAAGCAATTTATATATCAAAATCAAAGACATATATAGATTTAATTAATTCACTTTTATTATTATATATGATATATATTCACACATTCTTTATTTCATGTGATGTTATTATGCTGAAGTTAATTTACAAGTAAAAACGTACAGTGCAATTTTTTTCATGTATTTTATGGCTAAAGCTTAGGCAGGTGGAATAACTGGCAAGGGACACATAATGAGGTACTTACAAGGACTGAACCAACAATTTTTATTTTGCTGTCTAGTGTCTTAGCCACTAATACACACTACCTGTGTACGGAGCTCTTTTATTTATTCATTTGTCATGTCATGTACAATCCTGGGACACAGGGGGCCAGGGCATATCCAAAGGGAAGAAACAGACCTAGACACAGTGCCAGTCCATTACAGGGCCCACTCACATACACACCCACATGCGGTTTCACACCGGCACCCCCAATCAACCTATCCTGCAGGTTTTCTGCATGTAAGAGGAAAAACTATGTGTGTGGAAAGAATGTAAGAATTGTTCATTGAGAACATCTGGGCACAGATTGAACTCAGGACACAGCATCCATGAAGGCTAGCATGCTGTCATTTATTTACTTCTTTGTTAGTTTCTTAAAATTCTTTTACACATATTTAAGAACACTGGTGGAATTAGGGGAAAGTGTATTTAAGATATAACTGCTTCTTTTCAGGGTTATGAGAATCTGGAACAAACTATAAAGTCATGTAATTAAAGCAAAAACCTTTACAACTTTTAGAAGACGTCAAGATGAGATACAGGGACAATTTTCTGTAGCTATTAGCTAACCAAATGAGGTTGATGGACAGAATTTGTTAACTTGTGTTCTTGTGTTGTGACTCAAAGGGATATTGTTTACTAAAAGAAAGCACATATTATATAGGGTCAACATATATAAGGTTCAATAATTTCCACCACATTTTTAAATGTTCTTCTAGAGTTTGTATAGCTAGAAGTATTCCAATAATATACTGTACTATATATGTACACAGTGTGACATTTATAATAATGCAGCTGCCTCAATGCTTGTCAAAAAAAGCTTGTTTCATTTTTTTACTTTGCCAGTTTAATTTTTTTTCTTATGGCCAATAATTTATATATTTCATACCATTTACTGCTTTGCATCCTTATTGCTTTCAGTGTCAAAGTTTTTAATTAGATTTTAGTCAGGACTTAAAATCTCATTAATTTTGGCACTTAAAATTGGTTGCTTGAAAGACCGCTTAGTGTCATTCTCCCTCTGATGGATATAAAAGTATTATAGTTTATAAGCAGATGATTCTAAATTCATTTTCAAAATCTATATATAAATCGTTCTCGACAGCCTTCAAATACTTACAGCCACCATATTAAGAGTTGCCATGCATCCTGATATGTAAAGCTTGGGAAATATTTTACTTCAAACAGTATTAAAACACATCAAAACTTTATTTAGAAGAAGACTTAAAAATGCATTTTTTCACTAATATGCATAATGTATTCTTTATGGCATTCTCTGCTATGACTTTTGCAACCATTTCTACCAAATCAAAACGTTTGCAAATTACTTTGCATTTTTCGAGATTAAAAAAACTCAAAACTTTCATTTAATTTATTGGACCATACAGTATTAGAAGAATGTACATCCAAAATTGCTTTCACCAGAATATACGGAATCAGATATATTTAATACTCCCTAAAAATGTTCTGCAATTTCAAGTAGATGCAAACAAAATAAAACTGATTTTTTTTTAGTAAAAATTAAGAAAATGAGTATTATAAATAAATATTCATACAGTAACAGAAAAATATTGTAGTGCTGTAAAAAGTATAAAAAGGAGATGCAACAATCTGCTCCTCCAGTTAAAATATGAAACATTCTTTGCCTTTCAATATACATTTCAATTTTTTATTGCCAGTATTCCTGAGTATACTGTAGAAGAACTGTTAAGAGCACTATGTGATATAAATACTTAACTAACTAACATTAAGTAATGCTGTAGTTGATAAACAATTATTTAAAATACAGTGGCTATAAGACTGTCTTGAGACTGAAAACCATTTTGTTGTGTTAATTGTCTATGACCCTGCTGAGGATAAGGCAGCTTTAGAAAATGGATGGATGGACATCTTTGAAAATCATGAGGTTACTGTTATACATGAATAGAACTGTAAAGCTTCCCTTGTCTTTTAAAATATGGGTGTGTTTTTCTAGTATTCTAACAACACATTGGAACAATTTAAAAAAGATAACTAATGAAAACAGTTCTGTTATATTATAAAAGGTTGTCCAAAGTGACTGTAATTTATAAACATTTACTTCTGATTTATGTGATCACATTTCACCTATACTGTAGTGGAGTCAAAAAATGAAATATAAATGTTTTTGAATGCAATTCATGCTTTTTTAACAAGCTAACAGTGAAACAAATGAGTAAAAATTATATTTATTGTATTTATGACCATCATTATATTTATCAATAACCACTGGTAGCTTTGATATAAAAAATGGATCCCTGACAACATTTAGTGTCAATTTTTAACTTAATTTTTATTATATTCTGTAAACAACTTCTACAGAACTTGCAAAAGTAATAATACTAAAAATCAGAGACGTATAAAAGCACAAAGTTATTTCAAGGATGAAATTTGGATTGTGTAGACATTAATTAAAAGAATCAAATCTGATCCCAATACATCTGTCCCATCATATTAGGAGATTTCAAGATTTCTTACTCAGTGGACTAGTCAAGATTAAAGGATTTGCTAATATGGTGGAATTGAGTATTCACCCTGAAATGACTGAGCACATTTAACAACAAATTAGTTCACTTAGTATTGACAGCAAAACATTGATCTTTCATTGAACAAATTACAAATGGAATTCATTATTTCCTTATAATTATGTTAACTTGTTTTTGTATTAAGGAACTGTGTTTTAAGTAATCACATTTAAACATTAGAAATGATTTAATAAAAATAATAATGTATGTCTTGAACCAGGTAATCACCTTTTATTGAGAGCTTTGATCATAATAAAAATATCAAATAACAGGAGATGTATTCCATCATCTGCAACATTGAACTGTAAGTTGCTATAAACTGTGTATTTCTGTCTGTTATGCTTGAGAACAACTGTTTCTAATATAATACTTGTAAGCATCTATTAACTAAAACTTTTCTTATAGGTGATAAGAAATTGCTGATTGTTGACAATATTTTGAAGTATTGAGACATACACCAACATTTATATGAAATACTGATCACTCTTTGTTTTTATATATGTGTATTTATTTCAAATATCAGAAATGAAGAAAATGTAACACTTTACTTGTATTTCAAATTTTGCTTTTCAAATGTCGCTATAATTCTTTAATAAAAAAAAATCCATATTTAACTTTGTGCTTATCTAATTAATACATGAATTTACGATATATAATAATGACTTTCTAACTTTTTAAATTCAGATTGTATTAGATATACTACACCAAACAGTTAAAAACGGAGTCTTTAGGTACACAAAGCCAATATTGTAAAAGCATGGACTTTATAAGGTATCACTGGTATGTCACAAGAATACTGCCAAATTTGGTACAGATTCAAGCCGCTGTTTCTGCTGATTTCTGGCTTATTCCACCTCTTTCACATGCTATTGTTATACAACTTTGTCTTACAGTGGATTTAATTTGGATTTTTTGACACTGATCAATGGAAGAAGACTCTTTAATGTAAAAGTGTAAACAGATCCCTGCAGAGTGATCTAAATTAATTACAAATATATAACACAAAATAATTAATCTCGTAAGCGTTCACCCTTATTAATATGACTCACCTAAATCATCACAGGTGTAGCCAATTGGTTTTCGAAATCATATAGCTAAATGGAGATCACCTGTCTATAGTCAAGAGGTTTCAATTAACTGCAGTCTACTGTAAATGCATCTTATCAGGAAGTCCAAACCAAGCTGAGTCAGCATCGTTCCAGGCAACTCCATGAAAAGGTGACTAAAAAAGTACAAATCTGTAGATGGATATAGGAAGAAATCCAAGTCAATGTCCCTTGGAGTCCAGTTAAATCAACCGTTAAAAATGGAAAACATAGCACAACTGTAAATCTGCCAGCAGTAGGCCACCTAAAAAAAACAAAGTGATTGTACAAGAAGAAAACTTGTGATGGAGGCCACCAAGAGACTTAGGATAACTCTGAAGGAATTAGAAGCTAAAGTAGATAAGATTGGAGAGACTGTAAATATATAACAACTTCTTACCAGTTGCAGCTTTATGGGATAATGGCACAAAGAGAGACTCTAGCTGGACTTGAAAAAGGCTGTTCAATCAGGTTTCCTGTGCAACCTGGCAGTATTTGAACATATTAGCACAGATGAATGGCAAAAAAGGGCAGCGTGGAAAGATGATAGAGACCTGTGCATCTAACTTGAAGGAGTCAAAAAAATAATTATGTCACTGATTATTTTGTGTTTTCTATTTGTAATTAATTGTGATCACTATAGGGTGGTCCAGATCTAATTATGCAATTTTCATTATGCTATAACTTATTAAGTTTATTACATAGAAAATCACCCAAAAAATCCCGGACCATCGAGAACTGTACGGACTGACGACATGAAGGATCGTCTTTGTGATGAACTGGAATCGCCCCCGCATCAATCAAAGTCATCCAGACGATCTGGATCCGCATAATTAGATCTGGACCACCCTGTACAGATGTTTTTGCTTTGGCATTAAGGAGTCTTTTTTCTTTTACTTAATATCAAAAAACCAAATTAAAGCCACTGTGATTCAACATTTTATATAAATAAATTGTGAAAACTTCCATTAGGCACTGTATAGTAAAGTCTAGTGACTGATAGCCATTTTTATCCTTGCCCTGTTCCTAGATTATCCTGACATTATGACATGCAACATGATTCTACCAGAAATAAATTTTAGAAGCATGGAGGCAATATTTTGTGACACCTCCCTTACTAAGCTACCAAAGTCACCAGGAAAACATATTTCAAACCATCACACTATCACAGACAGTCTGTGGATGAAGTGGAATTAGAATTTTTCCACATATTGCAGTTGTCTGATATTGGTGTGCCAGTGTTAATTGTGGTTTTACATTTTGTATTTTTGCTACTTTTAGGGGAGTGTGAGAAATTAATCTTTTTATAACATTTCTGGAAAAGGATAAGGCAGATGGCTAATTATAACATAGTTTCTTAAAGTATGGGTTGCCTGCGTTGGGTGACGAAGGGTCAAAGTTGTATTTAATGGGAATGCGTTGCATACGGATTGCACATGTTGTTTAAGCAATAGTCATTGGTCTGCTATGATTTAAGAAACCTTGAATGATAATATATTGCACGCTTATTTATTAAATTATGACCAATTTATCAGCCCTGAGGATTCATCACACTTTCCATCAATGTCTTATACCAATGAAATATTTTCTGCCAGACAATTTGCAGAATTCTTATGATTATATGGGCCAATATGCAATATATTTTTTTTTTATTTGAAGAAAATAACATTCCGTATAATCATGTCTAACTTATACAATGAAGAAGATAACATTACATACAATCAAGTCAAACTTAAAAAAAGCACAATTCAACTTCCACCCGAGAGAAAGAGAGGAGAGCCAACAGCAAGAGAACATCTATAAAAACAACAAAGAAGGCAGAATGTCTTTTTCCCTCGATATAAATGCTTATTCTAAAATATTATTAATTAGATCTTGTCATATTTTAAAAAAGTTGTAGAGATCATCTAAGTGAGAATTTTTGTTTTAATTTCAAATAATATAGATCATTAGTTACCCACTGACTTATATTAGTTGGGATGGAATTCTTCAAAATAAGTTTATATGCTAGCAAAATAGGTCTATATGCTAGTAGCGTGGCATAGACAATTACAATCAGTTTGTCATTCTCCACTTTAAGCCCATCTGGGAGTACACCAAACACAGCTGTTAATGGGTTAGGAGTGATTGTAACACCAAGGCTGTCTGATAGGCTTTCAAAGATTTTTGTCCAGAATTAGTTAATGTGGTTCACTTCCAAAACATGTGGCCCAGTGATTCTGGAGCTAGATTACAACAATCACAGGCTGAATCTTACCCTGGATACATTTTGGACAATTTTAAACAACATAATTGTGATCAATAAAAGATTTTAAGTTGAATGATTGAATGCTTTAAACATATGGAGGTAGAGTGTATTCTCTGCATGGCTACCTTCCACTCCTTTCTGAGATATTAATTGAAGGATCCTTTCTCCACCATACCCTAGGATCTTTGAAAGGAAGAAAACTTTAATACATTTTTATGTATTATTGGAATGCTGTCTGAGACTGCAAGACTGATGAGTATTTCTTATAGAATAGAAATTGGTTTGAGGTGTGAAAAATTGGGCAGGATCCTTTTAACAAAGATTTGAAAGAAGTGGAAAAGTTGTTTTGATGGAAAGTTAAATTTGAAATGTAACTGTTCATTTAATGCAAATATATTATCTATATACAATTCTCTAAGTTTTTTAATCACGGATGTTGTCCAAGCATTAAATACTGTGTAGGTTCGAGAGGGTAGACAAAGATGATTGTCATGTAAAGGTACAACAGATAAAAGCTTCTCTGCCTTAAAGTGCTTTCTGCATTGGACAATTGAATTATTGGTATATTGACAATTTGCATTTACTGGGGCACAAAGCAAGCCATATAAAGAAGTACTATGAGATTTTATTCCTATTGCAGACCAGGCTAGTGTATATTATTCAATCTGTGTCAATGGCCAAGTCTTTATACCTTGTATATTTGCCGGCCAGTAATAAAATTGAAAGTTAGGTAGTGCCATTCTGTTTTAGGCCTTTGTAGAGTTGCCCTATGAATGTGTGGGTATCTCAAATTCCAAGAAAATGAGCTTATAATTGAATCTAATTTTGTAAAGAATGATTTGTTAATGCACATGGGGATGCTCTGAAATAGAAAAAAAGCTTGGGAAAGATATTCATCTTGATAGTATTGATTCTCCCTGATAATGTGAGATGGAGGGTAGACCAACTTTCTCGAACTAAATAAGGAGAAAACCAAAATCTTAGTTGTTAGCAAAATTGGATATAGTGAGGGTATCAGATATAAACTTGATCCCTTAGGCTTAAAAGTCAAGTCAGAGGTAAAGAATTTAGGGATGACTATTGACCCTGACCTAAATTTTAAATCACATATTAATCAGATAATTATGACTGCATTTTTTCACTTAAGAAATATTGATAAAGTTAGATCTCCTATAAATTTACAAGACACTGAAAACTCAGTTCATGCTTTTGTTTTCAGTCAACTAGATTACCGTAATGCACTCCTTACAGGACTACCTAAGAAAGACATCAATCTGTTACAGTTAGTGCAGAATGCAGCACAAGAATCTTAACTAGAAAAAGAAGATCTGAATGCATTTCACCAGTTTTAGCATCATTACATTGGTTACCGATGTCTTTGAAAATTGACTTTAAAATGCTACTAATGGTTTACAAAGCCTTAAATAATCTCACCCATCCTATATTTTGGAATTTTTTCACCTTACACTCCAAATTGTAACCTTAGATTTTCAAATGAAGATCTGCTTATAATTCCAAGAGTCAACCTGAAAAAAATTACTGAAGAGGTCTTTTGCTGTTATGCACCTAAAATTTGTAATACTTAACCAACAGAAATTCACCAGTCTGATACTGTAGAACAATTTAAAAAAATGCTAAAAACCTATTATTTTAAAATGGCTTTTTCATAGATATATTTTAGTTGAATCCCTATCAGTTTATAAGGGCATTGAATTGTCATTTCCTCTGGGCTCTGCAATTCTGTACTAACTTGTGCTATTCTCTGTTGTCTTTTCCTTTTCTTCTGTGGTGATGATCTGCGCCACCACCATTTGATCAAGGTACCATGCTCCCCCCTACGTTTATGTACTGAATGGCGGGTGTCCCAGATGTCCACATGACCATCATCATCAAATTCTTCCATGTAAAGCCTGAAAACCATGAGGACTGATTTAGAATACCTATGTTAGGTTGAATGCTCAGTGGGGGCAGGGTGGTCTTTTGGCCTTGGAACCCCTGCAGATTTTGTTTTTTCTCTAGCCTAAGCAGTTTTATTTTTGTTTTTTCTGCCCACCTTGCCATCCAACCTTACCTTTTTCTTTGTTGCATGCTGTATAATATTATTGCCTTGTCATTTTTGTTTGTTATATATTAATTTCCTTTTTATTTCATATCTAGCACTTTGAGCTACACAGTTTGTATGAAAATATGCTATATAAATAAATATTGTTGTTGTAAATATATAGACATGGTCAAATAAGCCAAGTCATGCAGAATAGCTGAAGTAAGAACTAAAATAAGAATGTGAAATTGAGGTTAAATAATCAGGTCAAAACACATGAATTATACATGAATAAGATAAATACACAGAAGCAACACGTTTTTTAAATGACAAGGAAATTCAATTTAAAATTAAAGCATCCTCTAGTACTATATATACTAAAAAAACATAAATTACCTGTTTCTTAAACCTTTACAAACAGCCTTCTAGAACATCTTTGAACTCAAAAATAAAAAAGAAAAACATAGAAAGAAAGCATTTCCACATCAAGAGGCATTATTTTAATTTGCAATAGTTTCCCTTATGTTACTATTTTATTTCCCAAAAAATCTTAAAGTTTGTAAAAGATTAAATCATTTCCTTTACTGTTTTCTGAGTTTAAATGTTATCTTCTTGAAAGTAAAAGTAAAGTGAAAATGAGACATCATGATACAGTATATGCCTCACTGACACTTAAATGAAATCATAACAACATGTCAGTTTGTTAGACACAAGTTCCCAACCCCAGTTTATTTGCATGAAAACTACATGGTGATAATGACACAAATTTATAGAACAATCAGTATTACTGTTTATAAATTAGACTTCATAGTGTGTCACATAAGAATGTTAATCACGGGTTAGCTAATTTTGATGTATGCACATTCTACTTTGTAATAACTGCCTTTCAATCAATTAATACATGTTTATTTTATGTAGTTTCTTTCAAAGTTTGCACTTTCACAATGCTCTTTACAAAGCAACTCATATCACAGTATTGAATTCATATCATGAAGAAAATAATGTGCATAATAGATTTAGTAACTTACATTTCCGAACAGGATATACAACACAGAGAATCTGATGTATGTAATATCCTCTGTAATGCATTGCTAAGATTTAACAGTTTCTTCTCAAATTCCAGTAACAAGTACCTTTTGTTTTTAATCTGATTCAATGTGGAAAAATAGTTTCTGGTCTCCCTTCTGTCTCAAAGATGTACGTCAAACTTTCATTACTAGTTCCCAGGATACTTCACACATTAACAAATATAACATATTTAAAAAAGAGCACACAGGTTTAAATATAAAACACCATGGAATAGTCAAAATATCAAAATATATACAGTATATATTTATAGATCTCTAAATTAAATTACATCTTAAATGCATCCAAATCTTAATTGTTAAATGGAAAAGTATTACTATATTAAGCTAATATGAACTGGCAGTGCGCAAGTCAAAAACAAATTGACCTGAGGATGTATATGGGGTTATGTGTGATTATGTTGGTGATGTGCCTTATAATGAATGGACTAGCATTCTGACCAAGTTTGTTTGTTGTTTTGTGCCCATTATTGCTGGCATAGGCTCTTACTCACTGTGACACTACAACAATCTGGTTCAGAAAATGGAGTAAATGAATAAACAAAAATGAAAAATTAATTCCAACACAGTGGGTGAGCTGTGGTTCCTTATTTGTCTTTTGTGATCACCACCAGTACAGTACTGTAGCTGTGTGCTTTTCCTCTTTAGCATCGTTACTCTTCTCTGATTCTGTAATAATACCTGCTCTTTTATTCATACTGTGTTTAGAAGTCAGTGCGTTCGTCACTATCAATCCTATGTGTACTTCTTTCATTTTTTCTGTCTTAAATATGTTATTGTTTATTTAACAATTGTTATTTTCATTCTCTGTAAGTATATAGTGTCATTTATGTTACTACTGGGCTCCAGTTCTCCTTGATCCTAAATCGAACGGAGAAAACAGAGAAATGAATGGACCTTTTCTTTAAGCAGTTTTGTTCCTGCAAATGTAGATATGCAAGTTACAGCTAAATTTCATTTTAAGTTATATTTTATTGTCTATAAATGTTCCTACATTTATATTAATTAAATACTTGTTACTTTATTAAGCCTCATGCACTGCTCCACATTAATCCTAGCATGTTTTATCA
This sequence comes from Polypterus bichir lapradei, assembly GCA_026402145.1. Taxonomy (NCBI): domain Eukaryota; kingdom Metazoa; phylum Chordata; class Cladistia; order Polypteriformes; family Polypteridae; genus Polypterus; species Polypterus bichir. Next base: position 109,488,880 of record JANRMT010062854.1, on the reverse strand, counting down.
GTTTAAGAATACATGCTAGCTACAAATGCTGTTCATTTACAAGGGTCTGAGATTATAATGTTGATACTGCTCTTCTCAGAAAGTTTCTGGTAGAACTCAGCAAGATACTTGGTTAGTTCTCATATCTTGCAACTGTTGGAACTTGTCCCCATTTCATGAGCTTTCTAAGTGTACCATGATCTGGGCACAGTACATACACCTGTTTGAAAATATGCTGAAAGAAACCACTGATTGTCCATAAGCTATTTGATCTTCATAGTTTCTTAGAAAAGGGTGAAAATTCACATGATAGCTGACAGTTGCCATATTAAATAACAGTTATTTGATTAGAGGCGTAGCTAGGGTTTTCAGCGCCCGGGGACAACTGAAGATTTCGCACCCTCTCCTGTTTGCCAAATGCAATGGGGAAGGGAAAGAAAATTTTTTAAAATGTATTTAACATAATAGTATTTTAAGAAAAAAATTTCATATAAGTCTCTGAAAATAACGCCTCCTCATGTTCTTTAAAATCTAAATCCGTCATTAGTTTTTGTAAGAAAAAATTCGTTTTTCACATTTAAAAATGATTTTGAAGAAAGTATATAGCAAATTATAAAGCAAAATAATTACATATTTATAAAAACCGCATTGCTTACAATTTATTCGTAAGAAAATATGATGGAGAAATGTCTAGACTTTTGCAGCCATCTACTAGAATACTTCACCACAGCCCAATCAATTTTCTATCAAACACATAAACACAAATAACTTGGCACACAGAAATGGCGTTTGCAACAACTTAGACAATGATGCACTAATGCCTCATGGCAGTCGCGCGACATGTTTAATAATGTCAAAAATGTTTCTGGGTGGGAGTCAAGCATGTTAGAGTAGTGGAGGGGATAAATTATTATCTGTTGGGTATATAGAACTAATACGTGCTTCGAAATCAGAAAGAGACAAAAAACATTGGAAAAAGATATCCTCATACTGATGGAGTGATGGACTGAGTATGCAAATGTTTTTTATTTACTTTTTAGTGCATTTAAGAATGGAAAACATTTCATTCTAAAATTTTGTAACATCAGTTTGGCGCCCCCTAGATGCTGCACCTGGGGACAGATGTCCCCCCTTGACCGCCCCGCCCCCCCCCCAGCTATGCCACTGTATCTGATATGGTCTTTTGTTATGACCTTGTTAAATAATTGCATTTTAGGGCTTATTTTAAAATATAAGATTAGCAAAATGCAGGTGTTAATTCTTCTTTCCTCAACAATTTAGTTCACGGGTGTTGAACTCTGGCCCTGTAGGTTTTCATTCTAACCATTGTGATAGACAGCCAGCAACCCTACCCGGCCGAAACCCCCAGGATGCTAGATGGCGACTTCCCTGCAGCTTAGCAGCACCCCAGATTCCCACAGGGCACTATGGGAGATGGAGTTAGGCTTCACAGCCATGCTGGGTACCATGGGTGCCGCCAGGGGATGCTGCAGGGTTACACAGGGACTTCTGTTTCCAATATAGCCCGGAAGTACTCCCAAGTCATGGGGACAGAAGGACAGAACTACTTCTGGGCTGAAGAAAATACAAGTCTCCATCTGACCCAGAAGTGCTGGTGAATCACATGGACGGAAGGACAGAAGCACTTCCTGGTCAAGGACTATATAAAGGACTAGCGGAGACCCTGCAAGAGAGCCCGGAGTTGGGAGGAAGTGTGACGGAGCTGCTGGGAGGTGAATTGTATTATTTATTATTGATTTATTGTGTATTGTGGTGGTGGTGCTTTGAAGGCACATTATAAGGAGGAAAAAAAGAAATTAAAATTCTTCTTGGTGCTTTTACCTGCTGTCTTAGGCATTTGTTTATTGGATTTGAGGAGCAACAGCGCCCTCTAGTGTCACATCTTCTAAATTAGTGACCAGTTTTTGCTGCTAATTACCTTCTTTTAATTGAATTGACTTGTCTCAGTAAGGATGATCTCTCAGGTCACCAAAACATTTTGACGGTATTCGAAGAAAAACAGAAAATCAGCAGTTTTGGAAGTGTCTTCTGCTACAGAATGAGAACAGGAACAAGCCGTTTAATTAAATTACAGGTTTAATTAACAGCAAGAATCGGCTCCTCATTAAGAAACTGGTTGGAATGAAATTGCCTTGAGTTTGAAGCCCCAAATTAACTGGTAATCTGCTGGCTTGTCTCATGTCTCATTTCTGTTTGGCTGTCATTTAATGAAGAAAACCATTGTCCTATTTGTAGGACAGCGACATATATGCCTATAAATGTCTCACCGAAGCAACCACGTGATCCGGGGTATATTCACAGCAGACTTCAGGTTGTGCATCACAACACTTCCGCGAAAGTGGCCATGTGCCATATAGTGTGTGGGCGACAGGTTGTGCTTTGTGTCTTTGGAGGCAGCTTCTGACGTTCCCTACCTGTGACAGTGAGTCTGGACATTTTGTGCCAGCTTGCTGGGGCGGAGAGATTGATGCAATGTAAGTTAACTAACTCTCCGTATTGCTAACTTGTATTCTAATCGCACTTACATAGACGTTATTCTGCAACATTTCCCACTGTCCTGTAAATACGACATTGGGATGATCGGATGCATATAGTGCCTATATCTAAAGTGCACCTTATTTATCTTTTTTTACGTAGCGAGACATGGCAAAAAGGTGTATCACCCTAGATGAAGTGTCACAGCTTCTGGAAAAGTGCGAGGAAGAATACTCGGAAGCTACTGTCTGTGTGCTACCGCCAAATACCAGTCAATTGTCAGATGAAGATGAAGGGGATGTTAGGAAATCTAACTGTTGCTGATGTTCCGGGAGAGCTAGAATTCGAAGTGGTTGGAGAAGACATGGAAGATGACACGTTGTTTGAAAATGAGGGGGATGACGCTGAAACGGAAGAGAATCAACCATCAACAAGTTCTGCACCTACGGCGAAACGGCTAAGGAAGAAGAAATGTCCTCCGCCGTCCTGGACAAAGCAGAAGAAGCCAGACTTCACAAAGACATCTGCTCTGAATGGACAGGCTGCCGGTGTTGCAGAAAATAATCTGAGACAAACTTTAGCCCAACATAATCCTGTGCAACTCTTTGAGGAGTTTTTTTCGCCACAGATATATGACCTAATCTGTAAAGTTTAGGTCGCTATTCAACGGATTTTAGGAATGATCATGAATTTCATACATCAGCTGAAGAAGTGAAGGTCTTCCTTGGGATTTTGATTATAACTGGATATCATAAAGTCCCGTCAGAAGCAGACTATTGGAGTGATGCAGAAGATCTTGTCGTACCTATTGTCAAGAATGCTATGTCCCGAAACCGATTTCAGAAATTGAAAAGTTATATTCATTTTGTGGACAATTCTACTGCAGACAGCAACATAGGTGACCGATCATTCAAGGTGAAGCCGTTGTTTGAATGCTTGAATGAGAATTTCCGTAAATTTGGCTATTTTACACCCAATATCAGCATTGATGAGATGATCGTGAAATATTATGGGAGAAACAGCCTGAAACAATTTATAAAGGGAAAGCCCATCAGATTCGGGTATAAATATTGGGCCATATGCTCCAGCGAAGGATACTGTTATACCTTCTCATTGTATTGTGGAAAGGAAACAACTGCAACAGATGTGCCACTTGGTTCTCGCGTTGTCTTGAATGCTGTACAACATATTGCTGATGCAAGCAGCTATGCTCTGTATTTTGATAACTTTTTTACAAACATGGATCTGCTCTCTCAACTGGCAGACTAGGATTTCGAGCAACCGCTACCATTAGAGAAAACAGAATCAATAGAACATGTCCAATGAAGTCATCAAAAGAGATGAAGAAATCAGATCGTGGTGCCAGCGAGTATGTCTATGACAGAACGTCAGAGGTACTTCTTGTGCGTTGGCACGACAATAACATTGTAACAGTTGCCACTAATCATGACTCTATTGAGCCGCTTCATGATGTCAAGCGATGTGTAAAAGGCCAGAAAGAAAAGAGCACGGTGAAAATGCTTAACTTGATTTATAATTACAATGCGTACATGGGTGGTGTTGACCATCATGACTGGCTTGTTTCAAAATACTGTGTTTCTATTCACGGAAAGAAATGGTACTGGCCCCTGTTTACTCGCTGCATTGACATGGCAATAGTGAATGCGTGGATTCTGCACAAAAGTATCCATGGGGGAAATGCCATATCATTGAAGGATTTCAGATGAGCAATTGCCATAGTTTATTTGAAGATCACTGTCCAACACAAGCATGCAGAAAGACCCAAGGTGCCCAGACTACCAACAGGAGCTGACATGATGCAATACAATGGTGTGGGACATTTTTTGATGCAGAGGGATAAACAGCGTCACTGTCAGCATGAAGGATGCAAAGGCAAGCCTAAAACATATTGCAACAAGTGCAATACAACACTTTGCCGTACTTGCTTTCAGCCATATCATGATAAGTAGTGTTGGCATTTGGACCATGATTCCTCTTATGTTTGGTAACTTTCTTGTAAGGTCATAATTGTGAGCAATAAATCTATATGTTCTCATATTGTACATAGAGCTTCTGTTATGTCAAATCATCCCTGTGTCCTATTTAGAGGACAGGCTGTATCTACATAAGTAAACAAAAAGAAACATGATTACATGGTTTTTCTGTTCCAGGGACTCCAAATGACAATAACTTTACAATGGAAACAAAAAAATTAAAAAAAAAATAATTTGGGAGATAATGGGTTAAAAACATGGCTATTAAAATGAAGGGAAAAGAAGTTAATTGGCAGTGAAAACTGATCACTGATTTGGAAATGGGTTAGAATGAAAACCTGCAGTCATAGCGGCCCTCCAGGCCCAGAGTTCGACACCCCTGATTTAGCTGAAATATAATGCTATAATGGAAGGGCGTTTTGTTGGCAGATTTAATTCAAAAGTATACATAACATTATGAAAGGTACACACAGTCCATAGCAGATGACATCACAATTTGTCCACCCTTAAGACATGACAAGGATATTGAGAGTGCACAATAAGATTCTTCCCAGTGCCTTTGCCCAATACAAAATGTAAGGTTATTTTGATTTACAGATTCTGCCTTCACACAACCTATTCTTCTCTCGTTTTGTCAATACCCAGTACATGCCATAATGATGCGATTGTGTTATGGATAAGGATTGCAGTGCATAGTGGGAAATTAATACAGCCAACTAAAATGGTGGATCAAGTAATGTGTAATAGTTGAAAAAAACAATGAAGAAAATTTCAAGATAGGGGTTTATAAAGTTGATTAGCAGAGTTTTTGAACAGGATGAAAAATGGCTTTGAAAATATTTGTTATTTCACAAGGTTTTTTTTACAGGTTTAAATATTTTATAGTGATGGATTCCATTATTAATTATATATTTAATGCCTTAATCACCACTGGATTACTCCAGGGATTATTGTGAGTAATGAGAAGACTGGAAGATGTAAACATGAGACAATATTCCTAATAAGTGACATGCAGAAATTGGAGCATGTGCCACAAGCATACAATACAAAAATCAAAGGCAAAGTAAACAAAGGATTTCAAACCCAAAACAAAACTAGTACTTGCCTTACTTGAATCAAATCTAAAAAATGTTAATGTTTTATTTTATTTTCATCCAATCAAGGAATAAACTGAAATGAAATTGAAGCCATATTTAAACCAGAAGTCCAGTGACGTCACACACTCGACAAACTCGTTGCATAAAAAAAAATAATTTTAAAATGTAAAAAATGTATTTCAAATGGTAAGAAATCTTCAACATACAAAATTAAAATATAAAAATCCACAAATTTCAAGAATAATGTGCAGCATATAACAGAAAGAGAAGTTCTGTTTTCAACAAGTAATACAAAACCAGCCCGCCAGCATTCTAAGTAACTCACACTGCCTTTACTTCGTTAGTTGGTTTTTGTCATATGTCATAAAGACAACAGATTTTTTATAGTTCTCTCCAGTAAAACAAGTAATCATATATACAATTTTCTAAAATATGCAGTAAATCCCTAAAATAACAAATGATTTGGTGCAGTAATAAAATTTATATTAACTTGCTCTTCTTCAAATATTAATTGTATGTAACTGTATGGAAAGGTGCAGTACAGCAATATCTGCTGAGCTTCTTTCCTAGTATAATATGAGCTCATTCTCAAGGTCCATTCTTTATTGACAAATGACATCTGCAAAGTTTAGACCTATTTGTTTTACATTTCCAGCATCAACCACACATGACCAAGCTTTTATGATCTAACCCCAAAATTGCACTTCTGCATGACTAACATCCAATGGGTCATTTGCCTCTTTGGTGAAATCTGTGATGCAATGCAATGTTTGAATTGTATACAGATGAGGCAGTAGTGAGCAGTCACATGTTCTCTAGCCGGATGCTTCAGTTACAATAAAATAACCTGTTCTGTAGTCATGCTATAAAAAGAACACACATTTCATCTAGAGGGAGCAGCACCTATTTTTGTGTTGCCATATACAACAAGGTTTGGAGCCAAAAGCAGAGAATTTTGTATAAGTAGAGTCTTGAGCTGTTCAGAAGTTTGAATGGTGAAGAAAATAGTAAATCATAAATAAGTCACCAGAAATAAACAGTTTTTTGAGACTTGCATATCCACATTAATTATATTGTAGCTAAATTGGTGGGCATCTTAATACAACTGAACCAAAGTGCTACATTCCACACTTGATCAAGAATGCTTTCTTGGATTGAGACTCCAGGGTGAATTGTACCTGCCAATGGCTGCTATGGAGTACTAATAAGCTGAACTAGGTTGATATGAAGATGCCATGCAGTGAATCTGACAAAAATCATTCCAGTTGTACTGTCCAATCACATCTTCTCATTCTTTCTAGACAGAAATTTGTACATTGATTGACTATGCCAGAAACAACCATTACTTTACTGCAGTAGTCCAGTTCTCTCTCGCCATCTGCTTGGGTGGAATGAAAATGGGTGGGGAATTCCCAGTGTTGATGGAGTGTTACACCAGGCTGGTTTAAATGCTCTCACACTTTAATTTCTTCACCCCCTGCTGTTGATGATTTGCCAGCCACCTGGTGCTCCAGTGTAGCAACTCCTGCCCTGCTTCCTGGGTCCTGTGAGACATTCCAAATTGCATCTCATACTCTGTGTGTTTGCAGCTTTTTACTATTGGCAGCACTGTCAGTATCTCCCAAGGCAGATGGCTTGGCATGGAAACAAGATGTCAGTGTCACACAATGTCATCAGTTTGTAATGGGATGTGTCGGCTTGCTTCTGTGAACATTATGCCCTCAGGCACCCCTGCCCATGGTTCTTTCATATGATCACCCTAGTCCTTCTAAAACTGAATTTGTGCTTCAATCCACAAAAATCAGAATAGGAAGACTTTGAGTACCTACGTAAACAATACCAGGGTTCATTACATGTTGATATCCACAGACCAGAAAAGGGTTAAAACCTATTGCTTCTACAACTATTAACATTTTAATACCTTCACTCACAACTCATATTTACAGTAGGTGTCAAAACTGATGTCTGCCAAAACAGGGGACCATTTTGTCAGAATGATTTTATTGAGCAACACCTGCATTCATGCTCAAAGTACCCTTACCATGTGATTAATTCCATGTCCAGATCCAGCTGGTTTGCCATAAAAGCTGCTATAGAAAATTCTCATTTTCTTATTTTCTTTGGATGCACACATATAGTTGCTAGAATGGTGTATGATCAATGTTTGCATCTTAAGGATGAGCAAGCATATGTCCTATTACTTTTTTTATCAGAGATGGTGAAGCCTTGTGTGATGAAGGATTTTGATGACATCAACTCTGTCTGTTAGAAACAGCATTGACCTGCAATGAACACTTTATCTCTAGCCACCTTAGCAGCATTCCTGAAATCTACATTAATTCTGCTTTCATGCTGCAATGTGCACTCCCTGAAAAGCACATGGAGTTTAATCCCCAGTTTATCTGTCTGATAGCATGAGTTAGGTCCTACAAGATTGACTTCTCAAGTACCAGGTTGCTTTTCATATGCTGGGTGGCAGTTTGGTATAACTGAGTTTATTTTATAATGACTTACTGTTAAAAAGAAGGATCAAGTACCAGGTTGCTTTTCAAATGCCGGTGACAGTTTGGTATAACTGAGTTTATTTTATACTGATTTACTGTTAAAAAAGGATATGAAAATAATGATAATGAATTACGTGCCTTCCTACACTAACAATAATGACTTTCTAATGAAAACACACAGTAAACGTTTAAGTAAAGCTTCTTTCACATTTTCTTAGTCCATTAGATATAAAGTTATCTGCAGAAGAATTCTAGAGTATAAGCAAGATATAGTATATTACATTAGACTCAATTAATCAACTGAATATTTACATACAATATTATATCAACATCCAAATAAACATATTTATAGGAAACTTGAATTAAAAATATTTCTGCCCAAAAACAAAATGACCATCAAGTAAAAGGCAAATGTTTCAAGAAGTGGTAAAGAACAACTCTAAACCAAGAAGAAGAAGTTGAGATAATACACAAAATTTAAAGTAAATTTACAAATATAAGGCACTTAATAACGCAGATTAGCTGCACCATATTAACCTTCTGCATGTTAAAAGTTATTTTGGGATACCTGAGGTCTTCTCATTTTGGTGTTCATGTTCTATCAAAGCTTCCAAGCATGCATTTCAAATGAATATTGATTCAGTTTTTGAGGCCCTAGCAAATTTAACTCAGTTCTTGTGTGTGTCTGTTAATATCCTTTGGCCCCATCATTCATATTAATTAATTTATTAATTGGCACCTCAACATCTTCATTTTAATTAATGTAAATTTTGGAGTTCACCTGAGAGACCTTGTTTTACCTTTTTATATCCTTATTGTCTACAGTTAATGTTTAATTGCTCGGATCATCTTATATTTTAATTTTTAATTCTTACTAGTGTCTGCAATAATGATCGTGGTAACGTAATTGCTAATTAATTTATTATAAGTAATGGTTATGTCATTTTCTAACCCACTTAATCCTGACTAGGGTCTTGAGCTGGAGCATACCCAGCTAGAATAGTGCACAAGGGAGAAACAAACCTTTGACAGGGCACCAGTCCATTGTAGGGAAAACACATACACCACACACACATCTGGGCCAATTCAGAATCGCCAATTCACCTAACATGCATTTCTTTGGATATTGCAAGGAAACTGGAGCACCTGGAGGAAACTCATTCAGACACTTGGGGAACATGCAGGATCCACGATGGGAGGACTTGGGATACGAATACTGGTCTCTTTACTGCGAGGTAGCAATGCTTCCACGGCACCACCATGCTACCACATTATAAGTCATTTTGTCTGTTGTTTTACCCTCTTAGAAACATGATAGTACTGGATTAAAGGGGCAGGAGCCCATTCCAATAGCATTGGATGCAAAGCAGAACATGCTTACACATGTACTGTATCTGTGGGGCCTATTTAGAACTATCAGTTAACATAGCACTCACTTCTTTGGAATTTATAGATTTCTAAGCATCTGAAGAAAATCCATATTCAAGCATAGATCTGTGAGTCAGCAGAGCTAAACTTAATGCCACCTTGTCTCCCTTAATAATATAAGTTTAAGTTAGTAGTTAAGCAAGGTAAAATGTAGCTATTACTTTTCTTATGGTGATGCAGAGGTAGGTTGTCTAGTTAATGCAACGTTCAAGATGGTGCACACTCAAGTTCCATCCAGCATAATTCCCTGGCATTTTGTAACTATAAAACGTGTCCTCAAATCAAAGTTTGTTTTTGTTTTTCAATTTCTGGCTCAGTATTAATTTCATAATATTTAAAAAGTAAAAGAATAGATCTTATTTTGGACAAAAAAGCCAGGCTTCTAGTACATTGTCAAAAATAAGAAGTTTAGGGTAGGTTGGGTTCACTGAGTTTTGAGTCTAGTTTAAGAAATCTGACTACTTTTGATCATTTAATTTTGGACAGATAGCAAAAATCACTGACCAATCAACAAACATTACAACTATGGAATTAATTAGGTTGTTATTAAGAGAACTGTATGTACTTCCTTTTTCTAAAAAAAACATGTGCACCCTGATCATGCAGGACAGCTTATTCCCAAGATTAATCAGAATTTTTAATAAAGAGAAATAAGATTGTTTCACTTCACTGCAGTGCTTTTCAATTATTGCTTGTTAAATGAAAAAATAAAAGAAAACATGTCTCAGCTGTATGGCTAATTTTTCAGAAAACGATTGAGAAATATGATTCTACACATGATCACAGATCAGACATATCATGGTAGCCTAATGAATATATACACCTGCTGACCCTTGTGAAATGTTTTATTTTGGCTGATTACATTGTGTTGCTTTTATAAAACAGGTTCTTAATAGTCATCAGACTATAGGCATTGTTGTGATAGAATTGAAAACCTGAAGTAGCACATACACCTGTGTTTCTTAGAGGCAATAATTTAAGTCTGTATACATTACCAGCCATGGTACCAGTCAAAGACAGGTAACAGAATAATTTAAAAATATTTGCTATCTCTTGCCCTGTGTGTACTTTCATCACCTTTCCCTTGTATTCACATCTGCATGTCTCTTTACTGGCACTCCCTTTCTCGAGTGTGTTACTGTAAAGCCTGCTTCACCCACTTCGTCATTATTTTCAAGGCACCTTTCTTGCCTCCAGTCCAGTTTTATACTTTCCATCTCTAAAGGCAATTCTATCAGTGTGTGCCTTTACTCCTCCCCAAATTCGCATCACAGAAGTACCTCTTTCATCGCATCACCAAAGCCAAACTGACCAGTCACACAAAAGCCAAAATGACCAATAAGATTGCTCTGAAGAACTCGACAGACAGACCTAAGTGTTTTATTATACAGTGGATAAGATATGTTTATTATTTAAGATCCGTTAATGAATTTGTGAAGTTTGCACCTTCCTCATAGTAGTGAAGGTTGTTCTCTGAGTACTTTGCTTTCCACCTCACATCCAAAAGACGTGTGTCGGTTAATTGGCAATCACTGTGTGAAAATGGTTGTGTTGGGGTGCCTTGCGATAAGCTGGCACATTGTTCTGGGTTACTTTTGGCTTGATACAAAGCTCCCAGGAAGGCCATGATGCTGAACTGGGTCCAAGTGACCCATTACAGGATCCCACTGAAAATGCATGCATGGATGGTTATGTTACATTTTGAGATTCTGTCCTTTGGTACAGAATAGGCTACTGTTCCTGTGACCCTGAACTGTAAAAGTAGGTTCAGTTAAAGGTAGGACTCATCTTAATGTTAAATACAGATTTTTAAGCAAGTCCCTACTTTTTATTTCATTATGCAAATTAGAAGCCTATTCCAGTGTTCTTTTGATTTGCAGTCATGATATATTGCTCTGGGCTTTGTGAGATTCTTAAAGCAATAATGATGACTTGTTAGCACCTACAGTATCTTCCTTCCAGCTTTTTTGGGAGTGAATTAGCAATAGTCAACACTTAGCCATGAGCTGTGCTTGCACCAAATAATTCCCATTTATCTGTCTCTCAACACAATGTATTTGCCAATCAGAGTTTAGCATTTATATTTTTTTTACTCCTTGAGGTGCTGAGCAGTCCAGATACTCAACAGACCCTGCTGGTCCAACCATGAATTTGTCAAATCCTCTATCAGTCACCAAATGCAGTTCAAGCAATCTTGAAGTGAAGAGAGATTTAGTCCGTCACCAGGTGTCAAGCATAGCAATGGGTAGTCTAAGTACTCTAGACTTAAGAAGATATTCAAGTCATATGTACATAAATACAAAGGACACATACATCTAGTGGTGGAGGATGAAATTTATTCCAAAAGTTTGAGTCAGAAATTCTAAACATTTTTTGTTTTGTTTTTAAAAAATATATAAAATATATGTATTATATAAATGTGAGCAAATTACTTGATCTAAAATTATGTCCATCTTATTCTTTTTTTATGTTTTATAAGAGCCATTATATATTGATAAACATAAACCCATGCAAATAATATAAATTGAGTTCCTTCTGTTTTTAGACAGTTTGGGCTAGAAATACAGTAGCTGATACTAAGGAAACAAGCACATCTTTTTTAACTAAAACAGAAGCAGGCCAAAAAATGAGTTAAAGACAAGCATTTGGTATTAGATTCAACACTCAATAATTATCATTATCTATAGAGATACAGAGTGTTGCAGTTCTGCTATTACTAATAGATTAGATTATATTAGATAAACTTTATTAATCCCATGGGCAACAACAAATTAAAGAAGCATCGCTATTACTATTACTGCTGGTACTAATTATAATAAAGTTAATAAAAATAACAATAGCAACAGCCTTGTGTTTATTCCTCATAGTAGAAAGGACCAGAGTTCAGTTCCTGACTGATCATTGCATGTGAAGATTCTGTGCATTCTCCTGCAAATGTGTTTTACTAGGCTGAATGTTATTTTTAAATTGGCCCAGCATAAGTGAGGGTGTGCGAACATGTGGGTGAGCTCTGTGCTAAAAAGATATTCCATACGGGGTTATTTCTTGCTTTGCACCTTTTTAGTGACCAATGAATAAAATGGTTCATGATAAACAATATTGTTCATAGTATTTTTTTCCTTATGCAGCAAAGTTTGGTGTATCAATGGAAACTTTGGGGCAAGCAATGTAAACCTAGGGACAGTGGAAACCTAGGGACCTAGGAATGATCGGTTTGGCAAACTTGCCTTACTTGGCAGTACAAAAAGAATACACATAGGAGCTTTATTCTGGCAACTTTGGATTCTTAATAAGATTTTTATTCTTGTTTTTTTTTTCAAACAAAATACTATTAAATGCAATAAATTATTTCCAGTATGTAATCAACTCACATATATCCATTTGCAGTGCTGCATCAGTAGTGTCTTAACAAATTAGCATACAAGATAATTTTTTCAAATACAAAAAAAAGTGATTAAAACAAATTGTCAAAAATGTTCTAAAATAATTTTCAATATCAGCAGATCAAACCAGTGACCATTATAATGTGAGGGAGTGCTCTTACAATGAACCTCCAAACTAGAATAATGCTAAGGAAGATGAACTATACAAAAATAGTACATTCAGCATACAGTACATATAAAAACACAGGAAAGACTAGAGCAAGGAGAATACGAAAGTACAAAGAAATTAAAAAGAAAATCATAAACCCTAAACTTCTATGGATCTTGCTAATTGATCTCCTAGTGAGGTGGCTCACTCATTTGCCCACTCTAAAGCACCACAACACACTCCCTCTGGCCTGGTTGCTCTTTCTCTTACCAGTTAATCTACAGGTATGTCCCAAGTCATCCTTAATTTTAAAATGAAATGGAAAATTGCTGGAAGAGGTTTTAAACCACTTTCTGTGGTCACTTCTGATAAAGCGTGGAATCATTTCATAGTAAGAGGCAGTCCTATAAAATCTTACAGCCACCAAGTTACAGGGCTATTTGTTATTGACATGGTGTTGTTGGGTCCCCATCCCTGACTTTTGTTTTGCTAATTGTTTTTTTATTTCTTGTCTTTGTAAAGTGTTTTGCTAATTTTGTTAATGCAATTATTTGTATTATCTTCCATTATTTAACAAAATTTCCATTTATTTTATATATGCATTGTTTGATTTCTGCTCTTTGTTGTTAGCTCCCCTTTTATGACTTAATATATTTGAATTGGTAACTGTGGTTGGTTTGGTGCTCCTTGACCATGGCCTTTTTTGTTTCATTATTGTTTTTATTTTTAATCTCAGACTTTTTCATTGTTTGACCATTGTGCTTAATCATTCTTGTATTTTGAAAATTTGCCTTTTTCTGTTGCTTGGCATTTTTCCTTAATAATTACTGTGTTTTGGAATTTTACTTTTTTGTTAATGCCTGGTCTTTTGCATTATTTTACTGTATTTCAAAATGTTGGCCTCATGTTTGTGTTTGGTGTGCTTTCCCTAATTAATTATTTATGTTTATTTTTAATTTTGGCCTATAGTTAGTGTTTGGAGTTTTTTGTCTAATATTCTCTGTATTTCGTGTTTTAGCTTTTTTGTGGCCTAGTTTTGTCTGCTTGCTATTGAATTGTATTTAAATAATTTATGTAGTTTTAATTACTATAAATCCTTTAAAATATTATCCAGTCTTTCATGATGCTTTCTTTTCTTTTTGCTTCATTAACCTATCATAACAAGTAGCCTTTGAGATGACTTTACCCAAAATCATTCTTAACCTTAAAGTTCCACATGTCTACCTATCCTAATAGGACCAAAGAGTTCCACTCTTTACTCCTTAAACTTACTGCTGTAACAGGGTGAAAAGTTAAACATAGCCTCTCACTAGTCCTCGTGGAACCCACCTTTAAAAGGGCAACAAGGCATCACTCTAACAGCAAAAAGTTGTTTTGACTGTTTGCGAACATCTTTTTCGTTTCTCTAATTTTTTAGCGTGTCCTGACTTAGAGCTCCAGTCTACTGACATCCAGATTACTTACTCCCTTACCTGTAGCTATGCAAGCACACACTTTCATTTTCTTTCTCAAGAAGTTGCTAGGCCCTGTAAATGAAACATCCCACCTTTTCCTGTCTGAAAACCCTTTGCCCAGTAGACCACTAATCAACACATCTATACTAATAAAAGGCAAAGCCCTCACTGACTGACTGACTGACTCACTGACTCACTCATCACTAATTCTCTAACTTCACGTGTAGGTAGAAGGCTGAAGTTTGGCAGGCTCATTCCTTACAGCTCACTTACAAAAGTTAAGCAGGTTTCATTTCGAAATTCTACGCGTAATGGTCATAACTGGAAGCTGCTTTTCTCCATTTACTGTAATGGAGATGAGCGCAAAAGCCGTGGGGGCAGAGTTTCATGTGACATCATCACGCCTCCCACGTAATCACGCAGTACGTAGAAAACCAGGAAGACCTCCAAAAAGCGCTGAAGAAAAAATGCTATATAATTGAGAAGGCAGCGAAACAATAAGAAGCGAGTGAGTGACATACAACCATATTCATGAGTGACGCTACTACGGAAACAAAGCACGGTGTAAACCTAAACTTTAAATTAAGTTCATAGACAGGCTGCCGCTGGCGTTTGTAATTTAGTGCCTGCCCATATAAGGCCGTCTGTCAGCGGCAATCCAATAGAAACACTGCCACGGGTAAATATTCACGGGTGAAGGACTGTGCTTATGCAGAGGAAGATGAGATGGTCAGGGTGGTGTTTGGCACAAACTCAGCGAAACTGCGAGAGAAAGTTTTAAGTGCCGGGACTTCGGTAACATTAAATACAGCCATGGACATAGCACGACATGGCACCAGCACAGCTGGGAAACTTCGATGCATGTACACTGAGCGGCTCACGTGAACTGACGCAGTGCACAGACAAAAAGCAACAGTTCCAAAGAGCGCTGAAAAAAAACCGAATTACACAATTGAAAAGGCAGCAAAAAAATATGAAGCGTCTGATACATACAAGCATATTCATAAGTGCAGCTACTGCGGAAACAAAGCACACGGTGTAAAAAGTCAATGTCCCGCTAAAGGAAGACAGTGTAAAAAAAAAAACCCATGCATGCAGTGTGTCAAGTCTCAGATAAAGAAGAAGGCGAGCTGTTTATTGATGCAGTAAGAAACGAATCAATGAATGAAACCTCTTATCTTTACAACGATTGACAAACACAAAATGTAACTTGAACACAACACAGCCCACACGATGCTGAAGAGAAATGTTGATTCTGAAAATAGAGCCTTTAAAAACCGATGGGAGACTTTGTATATGTTTACTGACATTGCCGGTAAACCCGTGTCTCTCATTTGTGGAGCTAATGTGGCTGTAATTACAGAACTAAAGACCTGAATGCAATGCAGAAGATACAGAAAGCAGAAGAGTTAAAGAAGAATCTGACACTTCAGCAGACGTTTTTACCCGTGCACAATCACAAAGTGATTTCAAGTGAAGCTGCTCTTATGGGACACACAAATGCACCAGTGCAACTTGCCCCACTTTCCCTGTTGCCAAGTAATGTTGAACCAATTCGGCACAACGGTGTTCCCAAATACGCACTTTGTTGATAAACTGAGCACACTGCGCACTGAGTTCGTACGGCGCTTTGGTGACTTTGAAGAACAAAAAAAGAATTTTGAGTTGTTTCGCAACCCATTTGCCGTCGATGTGGAAACTGCACTTGTGCAGATTCAGATGGAGGTGATTGAACTGCAGTGTAATGGCACACTGAAGGCAAAGTACGATACTGCAGGGCCTGCACAGTTTATTCACTCCATTACCGCAGAAATGCTCCAGCTCCATCTACATGCGGCTCGAACCTTGTGCATGTTTGGTAGCACATATCTGTGTGAGAAGCTCTTCTCAGTGATGAAGACTAACAAAACAGCACACAGGAGTCGCCTCACTGATGAGCACCTGCAGTCCATCTTGAGAATCTCCACAACACAGAACCTCACACCAAACATAAACGAACTTGTTGCCAAAAAAAGATGCCAGGCGTCCAGCTCTAAAATGGCATATGAGCAAAGACAACTGAATGATTTGATTTGTTATTGCTGAAAAGAACACATTTTATTTATATTTCCAGGTTTTGTTGTGCAGCATGTTCATATTTGAATTTGTATAATTTTGACAGGATATATTTTTATGGAGAGCAAAATCTTTTGGGATATTTAAAATCTAAGTTTATTTTTTATATAAAATTACATAAGAGTAAAGAAATTTGAATGTTTGTTCTTTTAACGTTTACTTTATTTCTAACTTGTATAATTTAGACAGGATATATTTTTATGGAGAGCAAAATATTATAAGTTATTTAAGGTTTGAGTTGATTTATTCAGGAATAATATTCCTGTCTGTTTTTACCATTCCTACCAAAGATATTTCTGTCGACTAAATAAAAATTCCTTCTCTTTAAAATTTAAATAGAACTTGAACAGATACGATAGTTCATAATATCCACGCAGACTTGCACGTAAGAGCGGGAGTCATCCGTTTTAACAAACAGCGTATTGCACTGATACGAAATAGCCTGCCCATTTAATTATTTAGGAATGGATAAATAAAGATTTTGTATAAATAATGTTTTTCATTTTTCTTCCTTGATGGATTCTGCCACCCCCA
>JANRMT010062854.1:109430127-109455490 GCA_026402145.1 Polypterus bichir lapradei | reverse complement strand
GGTTTCATTTCGAAATTCTACACGTAACGGTCATAACGGTCGACAACATCCGCCATGTTGAACTTTCTTATTTATGGCCCCATCTTCACGAAATTTGGTAGGCGGATTCCCTGCGCTAACCGAAACCGACGTATGTACTTATTTCGATGGTATGACGCCACTGTCGGCCGCCATATTGAACTTTCCAACGTCACTAATTTTCCAACTTCCCGTGTAGGTAGAAGGCAGAAATTTGGCAGGTTCATTCCTTATAGATTACTTACAAAAGTTAAGCAGGTTTAATTTCGAAATTCTGCGCGTAACGGTCATAACGGTTGACAATGTTCGCCATGTTCAACTTTCTTATTTATGGCCCCGTCTTCACGAAATTTGGTAGGTGGCTTCCCTGCACTAACCAAAACCGATGTGCATACTTATTTCAGTGGTATGATGCCACTGTCGGCTGCCATATTGAAGTTTCCAACATCACTAATTCTCCAACTTCCCGTGTAGGTAGAAGGCTGAAATTTGGCAGGCTCATTCCTTACAGCTTACTTACAAAAGTTAAGCAGGTTTCATTTCAAAATTCTACGCGTAACGGTCATAACGGTCAACAGCGTCCGCCATGTTGAACTTTCTTATTCATGGCCCCATCTTCACGAAATTTGGTAGGCGGCTTCCCTGTGCTAACCGAAACCAATGTACGTACTTATTTCGGCGGTGTGACGCCACTGTCAGCTGCCATATTGAACTTTCCAACATCAACTTCCCGTGTAGGTAGAAGGCTGAAATTTGGTACTTATTTCGGTGATATGATGCCACTGTCGGCCGTCATATTGAACTTTTCAACGGTCTTTGTTACTTATGGGCCCATCTTCAAGAAATTTGGTACACGGGTTCCCAACGCTAACTGAATCCTACTTACGTACATATATACGTCCTTAGCCTGCAGCTCGCTCACCGTGTGAGGCGGCGTTGGGTCCCCTATCCCAACGCCTCTGACGTTGTTGGCTGCCTGCCTATATAAGGCCGTCCGTCGCTCCGGTCTCTACATTCCCTTCCTTGCTTCGCCACGGTATTCACGTCTCCCTGCTGATAACTACAGCCTTTTTATTTAATCCACGGCTTCTCCGCTGTTTTATTGTTCAGTTATTACGATTATAGTTATTGTGTAGGTATTTTAGACTTACTTTACATTGTTCAGGTACCCATTTCCTTTATCATTCCAACCGTACCCCCATTAACATGTCTATCGAGGTGATCACCATCGATCAAAGAACTGTCACTTACCAAGTGGTTTCCATGCCCGGAGATGGCACCTGCCTTTTCCATTCTCTTTGTTACATATTGCACAGCCATATCAGGCTCACTCTTGATATCCGGAGAAACATTGTGTCTTATGTATTGAATGACTGGGACAGGTTCAAGGTGTGGACTGATGACGGTACAGGAGATAATTATACTATACTGTACCAAAATGGCCAAATATTTTACACCTTTGGACAACCGCCAATGCCTCTTAAACATCTTAGATTTACAGGTGACGATTTCAGTAGTGGACACTTTGATGTTTAGAAATGTTTAAACTCTCAAAAGCTGAAACTGGTTGTATACTTACAACGCTTGACAGATGCCAAATGTCTCTTCAACACAAGTCCTACAAATACTGTCGTAATTGAAACAAACCATGAAACTCAAACCGATTATGACAGCAGCAATCCAAGCTGTGAGATTTGAAACAAGATTACTGTTCACATGGCCAACTGTACGTTGCATGCTCAAGAGTAAGCTCAGCGCACAGCTACAGCTTGGTCATATTACAACTGGCGGGCCGAACTGACAACGTGGCATACAAAGATATCCTTAACAAATAATTTTTGGTATATTTTCCCTCAGTTTTAAAAAGGTTTAATTGTCTTCTTAAGAAAAATTTTAAGGCAGTACTTCGCCGCTGCGAAGCGCGGGTATTTTGCTAGTATCTTACATTTACACCCTCACTATCATTCTAAAACGTATGATCATAAAATGCAGTGAATGTTTAAATTAAAAAAAAATGCATTACAGTAAAAGACATTTATCCCCCACAAATACTCTCCCTCGCTCCGAACACACTTATCCCATCGTTCTTGCCACTTTCTGAAGCAATTCTGGAAGTCCTCTTTTGTGAGCATCTTTAGTTGCGCTGTCATTGCTGCCTCGATGTCTTGCATGTCTATCAAGATCCAACATCAAGGTGATGATGATTGTGCTTTTTGACCTAGATGGGATAGTACGAGCTGAGTTTGTACCCAGGAACATAATGGAAAACTCTGAACATTATAAGGGCTTACTAGAGCATTTAAGAAATGATGTGCGTAAAAAAATGACCTGAGAAATGAACAAACGGTTTCATCCTCCAACATGACAACACTCTGTGTCACACATTGCTTCTGGTACGGCAATTTTTGTCAAATAGAAACATTATGGTGTGTCCTCATCCACCTTATTCACTGGATCTGGCACCATGCACTTCTGGATCTGCCCCAAAGTCAAAATGGCCATGAAAGGTGTTTTTAATTGATTCAGGACATCGAGGCAGCCATGACAGTGCAACTAAAGACACACACGAAAGAGGACTTCCAGAACTGCTTTAGAAAATGGCAAGAAAGATGAGATAAGTGTGTTTGAAGCGAGGGGAAGTATAATGAGGGGGATTAATAGTAATGTTTCTTCTACTGTAATACATTTTTATTTTTATTTAAACATTCACTGTATTTTTTAATCTTGCCTCATATGCTCTTGAGATGATTACATTTCTTGTTTCCTTGTCAGTAGTCTTATTTCTTTGGTTTGGGAGACTACTGAATCAAACATGCTGTTGTCTGAGATAACTTCTTTAACCTGCCCCTTTAATTCTTTCACTTCCCCCTGTAATTTCCATACAACCCAAAAAAAGTCTGTCCTTTTTCAGGGTCTCTCATTTTGATCTGAGATTAGGTACTGACTTTAGCGAGGGGTCAGAAAACTTTTATGAGAAAAGACTGTGACAAAAGATGAGGTCAGAAAACAAAGCAAGTAGAGTTAAATGACAACACCAATGTTAACCCAAAAATCAAAGTCTAAATTCAGAGCGAATATCAGTCCCAAAACAAAATCTCAAAATAAATCACATAGATCACAAATAATGAATCTACTCTCAAATAATGTGACGCTGCATAAGGTGATGTCTATGCAGTTGCACAGATTATCTCACCATTGTACAACCCCAGCACATTGTAAAAGGATTCCCATGATAATAGGGAATATGGGAAGCACAATTAAGTGACACTGGGAACAATAAACAAAATGGTGTCCAAAAAGACAAGTAAAAATTTAAAACCTCAAAATATAGGCTCTGAATAAAAAACTGACTACCTAAATTAATCTCTTGGTCATGTGACTCCAGAAAATATGTGTGAATTATTTTTGTACCTTCAGGAACAGCCTGAGAAGGATTAAATGCAAACATAAATTATAACAACTGCTATTCTGGTTCATTTTTGACCTTACTTTTATTTTTGACTGTTTTTTGTTCTTGTTTTGGATAATGGTTTTGGTTTATTTGCCTTCCTAGCTCTGTTTCCACTTTGTTCTTTGGTTACTCTCCTGCTTCAGATCTTAATCTTATGATCATTTTTATTAACTATACTTTTAAGGGTACCGCAGACTTTTTAGGTCTACCTTTAAAAGTTTTTTTTTTCAAATGATCTTTTAAGAACATCACAGTTGTTAACTTGTCCTATTAAAAGCAAACATGTTACTTAATCACAGTCAAATAGGTTGGAGTATTGTTGAATACAATGAGCTACCATGACAATCAGATTCAAGCATTACAATAGGAGGTAGCACCCCAGTTTTCTAACTTAATATGAAAATGCAAAGTGTGTTTTATTTCTCTCCAGTCATTGAAAGATGCTATAGGATGGATTATTACACTGGAAAATATGAGGCCTCTGACAATTACATTTTTTAATTATACTGACCTACAGATAGTTTTCAAGGAGGCCTGAAAAATCCCTTATCTATTGTTTGAAGGGCAGCAAATTCATGTGTTTTTCAGTTTTACTCCATCAGCAGCAGATTCCAGGAATACAATAAAGACCATAATGAAAGGATATCTTGAAATGGGTTTATTACCATCCCTTTTATGCAGGACTTGTCTCAAGCTATTTCACATCTCTGGAGACATGATCTACAATGACCCACAGCATGCTCTTGAAGCTATTGATGATTTTCAGGCTATCGGAAGTTTCTCTCAATAAGGCTCATTTCCACTCACTGTCTTTCAGATAGAAGACTGTGCTCTTTTTCCAATATCTGCAATGTCTAAGTCTTTTATTCCATGCCTCTGCTGCAACATATTTTTGTATCATTCCTTTGTCAATTATAGGAATCATGTACCTGTTTTAACCATTTCTTTTTGTTTCAGACTTATTACAATTGTGCAATTATATTACTTGGTTTAGATTCAAACTTAATTTTTGGAACTTTTGTCTATTTTGCACTTAACAGTATATACAGTGTTTCCCCGAAAATAAGCCCTAGCATGAATTTCAGGCTGCTCTGTAATATAAGCCCTACTCCAAAAGTAAGCCCTAATCAAGATCGTCAGCTGAAAAGTAAGGCACCTAAGACCAGGTTTATACTTCACGAGATGCGACGTGTGTGCCCGAAGCATCCATTAAATTCTGAGGACACCCTGCCACAATATCTCTGAAAAGGATGTTTAATGATTACATCCATCAATTCGGGGATGCACCCATTCCAGCACCATCAGCGCAACACAGAAACAAAATCCCTGGATAAGGCATCAGCTCATCGCAAGGTGAACACAAGCGCACTTGTACACTTGCCGTTATTGTAGCTTCACCAAATCCCCATACCTTCATGTCTTTGGATGGAAAACTGAGCATAGTGTGGAAACCCACCAGGAAAACATGCAAACTCCAGGCAGGGAACACAAGGGACGTGACTCCCTGCGAGACAGCAGCGCTACTGCTCTGCAACTGTGCCATCCCTTATGTGTAACTATTAGTAGTATTCATTATTTAAACAAAGTTAACAATTTATCTGTAAAATGTAACATAAATATTTTAATGCATTTCATTAAGAAAGTGATATTGTAGCTGGGCTACATAGAATTAGTGTTGTCAATGTTTGTGCTGAGTGCATTTTTGCTTCCATCGTCCCATTTGCTGTTTATCATGTGTGCATCAGTGAATGTTGTCCCCATAAATACAGAGGGGATGGATGATGGAGGGAAAATGCAGCCCCAAGATGGAAAACACCTGTTCACAATTAATCAAGTACAACCAGCTCATCACTATATAACCAATCAGGAGGGAACAGAGAGAAGAGAAGGAGAAAGACGGAGATCATAATTCACTTACAACAAACCACTAGCACCTGCTAATTTTACACATCACGCTTTGGGATCCTGTTTGTTTTTCATTCTGCTGGACTTACATCGATTCAATCATCGCCAGATACCCCAGGGTTGAACTATATTGTCCACCACATGCCGAGGATTCACGGTGAGGTTGCTCCATTTTTGTTTCCGGGAAATTCAAACACATCACCTATCTGTTGAACAGTCATCCGTATTCAGGACAGTTTTATACTCGGACTCAAATTCACGATCATTGGCATTTCCGTATTCATTTATCTTAATTTGTGTTTGTTACTGGGGCAAGGGAGGGTTTTGTTATTGTATATATATGGTGTTGCCATGTTGTTGCTTTGGTGGTGGTATATATATATATTTTCTATGTGTGGAATTTGTATTTTTTGTTATTTCATTTAATATAATTAATCATTTATTTTTACATATCTGCTTTTGTGTGCCTATGTTTAATCCGTCAATTGTGGGGAAAATGGTATTTGGTAGAGGTACGGCTTGATTTATAAGATTCACCTCAGTAATTTATTCAGGCCACAGGTCTTGGCGGTGTAGCTGCTGGCTGGGTAAGGGGTCGGCCGTTACAATATCAAGTATAAATCTAAGAATTCTAAATGTGCAGAGAGCCGGAATATCATAAATGTAATGTGTTTTTGTGGGGCAATGCTGCTGTCAGTTCAGGAGGAATCCTTAGAAGCGCATAGTGATTTAACAACTGGGTCGGTTTTAAGATGACATTTACGACAGTCTGCTTTAATGATAAAGTAAACTACAAGGTTAAAGCCGAAATTTTCACTTTAATCACAAAATACACATTTTCATTATGTCCTTATTTTTTTTCTCTGTGGCTCAAATAAGCCGCCGTACATTCTGATGGTATATTGTAAAGGCGCAAAAAAAAAGACGGCACAGAAGATGGTATGTGAGACTTTTAAAATGTATCGTGTCATTACTTTGGGGAATATGCGACTCTTGAATATAAAAGCACCATGAATGCATTTGTATGTCAGCATTTTGCTTCACCACATGGAACCATTCATCAAATGCACAACGATCCTGGAGGATCCTAAAAGTGGCTGGAGTAGCAAGAAACTCAGGCTGAAATTCAGGGTTTGAATGTGGAGAATTATTACGATATTCCAGAAGAAGATGACATGACTGTATTTGGATAAATGTATATTTTTGTACATGAATAAATATAATGCATCCCCTGAAAATAAGCCCTAGTGCATCTTTTGGAGCAAAAATTAATATAAGGCCCTGTCTTATTTTCAGGGAAACATGGTATTCACCACATTACTTTAACTATGGACCCTTATTTTTGGGAATTATACGGTATTATGCTTCTTGTGGTTCTCACTCTGCTGCACCAATAAATCGACTTGCAAGAGTCTGGTGCTGCAAAGACCTGATGCTCTCCCCTCTGCTATATCTATCTTATTTATTGCTAAATTATTAAATGTATTTGTTATGATGTCAGTCAGTCAATCATTTTCTAACTTGCTTTTTCCTGAACAGGGTCATGGGGATTTACTGGAGCCTATCCCAGCTAGCACTGGGCACAAGGCAAGACCCTACCCTGAACAAGGCGCCAGTCCATTGCCGGGTGATCACACTCACTCACACACACACCCACACACACACACACAGAGGCCAATTTAGGATTGCCAATTCACCTAACCTGCATGTCTATGAATGTGAAGGATACTCACGAAAACATAGGGAGAATATGCAGAGAAGACCCAGGATGCGAACCCTGGTCTCCTTACTGTGAGGTAGCAGCACTACCACTGCGCCACCCTTGTTATGATGTACAAATATTAATTTGTTGGACTCAGTTTCTCAAAAGGATTATTTACTTTATATTTTCTAATTACATTGATAGAAAAGGATGGAGATTAGAGCCCATGGCTGTGTGGGAAAGAGATTTCATGTGGCATGATTGCATGTGGCATGCTACCACCTGTGATTGTGTGGGGGGTTGTTAGTCCTGTTTTGATGATTGGTTTGCAGTTTTATCAGATGGGAGCCCTGTATGGTTGTGTCTTCTTTTACTGTTTCATTAGTCCACTCTAATGACATTCCATTCTCACTGTATAAATTTATTTTTCCAGACCCCGTCTGTGCTCACTTTTATTTCGACAAAGCAGAGTAGTTTCTCCTTGATCACTACTTCTGTCAAGGTAACTCAAATCTCTCATTGGAAGGTTTCTATTTCTCTATTGAAAATAGAAGTATGTTATTTCTCTTTGGATGGTGTCTAGTTCTTCCAGTTTTTCTTCTTTTACAACCTGGTACTAGTGCTAGTGAATATGGCAACAAAAATAAAATACTGATTTTTAAAACTCATGGGTAATTCCCTGTTTAGATATCAATTTGTCTGTTTTATTATTTTTTATTTAAGACAAAGGTATATGCATTTTTATTAATTATAATGAAAAAAATCATTAGAAAACACTAGAGGTGAATCCACTGGTTTGGCTATAGGAAATTGTTCTTGTTACTACCACAATCAGTACTCATGCAGAGCTGTCTCTCTTTCCTAAATTTCCATGAAGTCATTGTGTCTTTAAACCACCAACCAGTTGCTTCAACAGTATGATTAAGTATGATCATTTTGAATATTTTTGGCTAATGTTCCGATTTCTTCAACAATCAACAATTGCTTTTCAGCATTTCTTCTGAAAAATGTCCTCTACTCCATGTCTTTCCTTCTTACTCAGTTGTCTGGAAAGAGGGCACAGGCTGCAACCTCAATACACTTGCACCCAGAGCTGACTGCTAATGCACTCTGCTTCCCCTTAATTTGGAGGGGATCCTCTATTTATTCTTTAAATCAGTGGTTCCCAAGTTCAGTCCACTTTGGTTGGAGGTTTTTGTTCCAGCCAACTACTGTTTTTAATTGGATTCCTAGCCTAATTAAGTTGGCTGTTATTTCCTAGTTTCTGTGTTTTGAAGACAGTGTAAAAACTACTAAAATACATTTGGCAAAGTATTTTGAAAATGTACTAAGCAATTATACACGGATTTTTTACACTTTTTTAGAATATCTTCATCCTGGTTTGTATCTGCTTTTCCAGGTGTTAACCCATTAGTTACTAATTAGTGGGTCTGATCCTGAAGTAGTTCTAGCGTTTCATCATTCAGTGTTGTTTGCCTGGGTGTCCATCTGCATTTTTTTAATTGTCATTATTAGGATACAATTAAAGGAGCAAACTACATTGAGAAAAGGCAAAATAATAGGAAAACAACAAAAGAGAAGTAAATGTTTAAGGCTACAGCAAAAACAGAAATATTTCTAAATGCCTTATAAATGTAAAAGTCACACTGCTGTTTCTTCTAAATGCAGAATAACAGAAGAGAAAAAAGATCAGTTATTATCAAATATTGTCATTAATTGTGAATCTGGTTTAGAACAAAAACTGCAGCCACATTTGGTCCACAGGGCACGACTACTCTAAACACTAGGTAGCGAGATAGAGAAACAAAGCCAAAAGGTTTAAAGTTTTATTCACTCATTATAGATTTAGCATTCTTAATATGCCAAACTACGAGTGTGACAATCACACCATACAACCTGGATGTTTTAACCGTTGTCTCAGTGATGAGAGATAGGAATTTGAAAATATGTCTCAAAAGTTCCAAAAACAATCCCAATAAAGCCTACTAAATGGGTAATTGTCCCCAGCTAGAAACAAAAGGGCCTCAAAGAACATTTATTAAATAAAAGATGTATTCTTCACAAGTAATATTCCAATTACACAGAAGCTCAGTTGAGCACAAGGCAAAATGGAATTGCATATAAACACAAGGCAATCCAAACTAGTCACAGTGCAAAGATTCAGAAACATAGTCAAATACAGCACAATAAAGGTCAAAACTACAATAATTTACAAAGCACAGAAAAAAGCACAAGAACTCACCAAACTCCCAGAGTTCATTCACAATGAACCATCAGGAACTGTGGGAGACCCTCCAGATTGATAGGTCGGGGGCAGTTCCTGATGGTGTTTGGCAGGTGGCCCTGCTGCTTTTAGGCCACCCACAAAACAGATTAAACATAGCCAAGGCACTCAAACATAAACACAAGCAATGGAAAATAAAATTAATACATACAAAAAATAACAAAGACAAAATATGAATTTGAACCCTGACTAAGATATAACACTCAGACAACATTGATTGACACATCCAATATGTGGCAGCATTCAAATGGCTCTTGATTCTCAAAACATGGTTTGTTGGGCCCTTCTTCCCTCGTCCTCTTGCTGTTACTTGAAACTACTAACTTATTAAAATTTGTTAGGGCACAATGTAAAAATCCCTAGCCCCTAACATCTAATGTCACTTTAACAGACCATATGAGCACATGTTCACAAGGTAAAATATTGCAATGGTTTTGAGGGCCTCATTTGTATTGATGTATACACTAAGCACGGACAATCCAGAAAATGACCATCTTACCACTGACCTTTTGCTTGTCTACTCTATAGCAAATCCACAGCAAAAAGTCCCTTTCCATCTTTGTGTGGTTTAGACTGGTTGCCAACTCAAAAACAGATAAATTAAAAAAACTAACCCTTATAATTCTTATCATGAACTTACATTCCATAATGCTTTGAACACTGAACATATGCATAATGTGTATTATTGTTGCTAAAACACCTATGTTCCTCATCAAGGACTCAATGACGTTT
Source organism: Polypterus bichir lapradei (assembly GCA_026402145.1). Classification (NCBI taxonomy): domain Eukaryota; kingdom Metazoa; phylum Chordata; class Cladistia; order Polypteriformes; family Polypteridae; genus Polypterus; species Polypterus bichir. The sequence continues at coordinate 109,445,398 of JANRMT010062854.1, read as the reverse complement.
TATCTTGTTTTATACTACTTTATATAAACATTGTACAAAAGCAGATATCTAGCATCATCTCAAAAAGATGATGTGACCAAATTTTGAAAACAATTCTCTTTAATTTATTCCTCAACTTGATGTATGTATTCTGCTTTCTTTAGTAATAACTAATATTTAAGATTTTCACAAGTCTATGGGAGATATCCAGGTAAAGACCTAACTGTGCTGTGTACAAAGGACTATAAAGCTGAACTTAAACTGGAACATTTTGATTTGAGTGTCCAATGATTAAGCTTCCCATCAGATCATTTTTATATATTACCTCTTTGGTCTAGCGCTTAAATCTAATTATAGAAGTGTCATCCAACAAAAATTCATTCAAAAGAGTATAACTGCCATCCGTAATATCTATATTGCCAATTACGGCATGCTCACTCACTTTTCTTCCAATAGATGGCATATACATTTGACACTCTTACCTAATAAAGTAACATTTAAATAGGAAAAAATAAATAAATAAAAAATACAAAAGTCTGATAGAGGAAGTTAAATTTTCATTTGGGCCCATGGACAATCATATAAACAGAAGTAGCGGATGGCCTTTGGGGGGCTCAAATTTGGGTCCTGGTTGGCTAGAATGCGTTCTCTATAGCTTTTAATGGAATTTGTTATTTATTTTATTTATTTACTAGGGGACTTCACCCTTTGCTCGCTTCTCTTGCCAAATACCCCCCCCCCCCCCAAAAGGGCCTGCGCTACACACCAGCAACTTTGCGTCTCTACCGCTCCCGTATGTGGATTTCACTTTCACCAAACAACAAATCTTTTAATTCTCACAGATACGCCTCTTCATTAGGAAGAAACACTACTTTTCCCTGATGGCAACACGAATTAGACAATCTACAGGTCTCCGACTTAAAATTTAAATCCGAATAATATATTCAATCTATTTTCGCTGTTATGTTATTTCACTGAGTAATAATTTCAGTTTGTTTCCACTAATGCGATCTTTCCTATAATTTTTTTGAGACTTTCGAATTTTACTCCTTTTATTATCTCTAGCTTGCTCTGCATGTGTATCACGCCAACATTTTTGAATTCTTTATGACATTCTACTTTGTCATCTACTCCTTGTGTTTTATTTCTGGCCCCGGTATCTCTCTGAAAAAGTCATGTCTTGTCCCAGACTAAAAAGTCTCGTCTTGTCCCAGGATTTTTGTATTATAATAAAGAGATTATTTTGGCATTAGGAGTGCTAATGGTTGTGGTGTGCCATTTGTTAGAATGAAAAATAAATTACTACTTCCAATAAATACTTTCTAATAGATGGCACATTGGAAACATTAATGTTGAATATGCCTAGCAGAATCATATAGAAACAGACAGAAATCAGCTTATACTATATAGATAATTGTGAAAGAGATTTCAAGGATAATCACGTAGATGTGGTTGAATCCAGTTAAGGTTACCAACTGATAGGAATAAAACTTTAAACTTCAAACCAAGAGGAGTAATCTAGAGACAACCAAACAGGGGTGATAATGCATATGGTAGCCAACAGTACATGAAATCTCCAAGGTTGATGATGCAAAGAGTTTTAAAACTAACGGTTGCAAAAGTGCCCCATTAATACAAAAAGTCACATGCAAGTAGGTTGTTCCCATGAAAAAGATAACAGAGAGTAAAGACATATCAGGTTATTTTTTTATTTCGCACAAATAGTCATTTAGCTAAGTTACTTAATTTAAATGTTAGTTGCATTTAAGTAGATTTATTAATGATTTTTTTCTTAAATTTTTCTTTCATCCACTTTTTAATTAAATAGATTTTGGAGAATACTATTCATATTATATCTTTTACTTGCAGTCTAATTTTAGATACCATTTTACAGTGAAATGAGGCATTCATTGACAACAACAAAATCTTGGAGAGGTAAACTGCTTACGAAACATTTGTTCTTTGCTACAAGTTTCACTAATATGCAGTAAAATGTTCTGTTCTTATGGAATTAAAAATTTAACAATTTAACATATTGACAGCACCTAACCGACATTACAATGAATGTTTTGATACATAAATGTTACTGTGAAGAAATCATTGATAGCATAAGCACAGGTTGTATTTTATATGCAGCACCCTCAATGGTGTCATTATCATGGTTAAAAGAAGCATTCAAAAGGAATACAGTTGTTTTTCTTTTTGAAAGATTTATGAGCAAAATTATAAGTGATCAGTAAAGTGATTCTTATAACACTGAAATGGGGACAACACATATACTACAATGATTTTAAAAAGTACGCATACAGTATTTGTAAAATATCATTCAAGGAACCCTTTTCACTTAAAGATCGCAATTTACTCAGTTTTAAGATTCAAATACAATATCAAATATTTAGTATGAGCATGCTAGGTAAGCTAAACACATGATACCTATGTCTAAAATGGAAAGTTAGATGATCTTCTTAAATAAGATCTTTTTTTTCTTCATTTTTTATTTTGTAATCAGCATCCATTTCCTCATTCCAATAGTTACATTAATTAATTCATACTGTACGGTGAGTTGCTTGGTTAAAAACTTTTGGGTAAGATATATTTTAAAAGGCTCTACATAAAATTAACATTGATTTTTAAAACACCATGTGACCGAGTTCACAATAAAATAACATTTGATTGACTTGACTTTAGTACCTCAGTAATAAGAAAAACATGAAATAGACTTGTGTCTTGCATATGTAATTCATAAATATTTGAAAGCATGTGTCACTTTTGCAAAATCTATTTAATCAAACATTCAACAAAAGTTAGTCAATTTGAGTTAGTAATCAGAGACATTAATGTCTAAAATGAGGAAATAAAATTAAGTCAGCGTTCTTTTTAATACACTGCAAAAGAGTGTTGGCAGTTGCGAAAATGCCTGAAAATCTTCAAGAAGAGGCAAAAACAAGACAGAACCGAAAAGTAGGTTGAGGATGCCAATAAATTAAAGATAAATTATTAAAGCATGATTAGAAATATTGCTATTTTTCACAGCTGTCAGAAGATTAAAAGCTTCAGCACACTGAACTAGTTACTGCTTTTTCATAATTGAGACTTTAGCTTCTAGCTGTGCCCCACAGCACTCCATTAATCACCAGAACTGAAGTTCAACCACAATGACAGCCAGGAAGGTATTAAATGGGTAAAGTGATTCTCAGGTAGAATAAGTGTACACTCTCTAACCCCTCATGCTTTTGATATTGTCTGATTTCACCCAAAAAGAATAATTTATTATGCTATTTAGATATACACATTTTTCATTTTTAACTTATATAAGATTTACCTGCTTTGGACAAAGGGTCCTTTACCAACACAAAAAAGCAAAATTAGTATATTATTAAAAACTAAAAGAACAGCAGTATACTGAAAGCCATAATCTTTATTAGTAAAAAAATGTATTTAAATTTTATTGATCTGGCAGCCTGTTGGTCCCTACCTTACACTTCATGTTGCAAGAATTGCCTTATAGCTTTCTTGCTGCCATGTAATGGATAAATGAAGCTGTTTAGAAAATCTTTTTCTTGAGCAATATTTAGATAATAAATTTAATTTGCTGTTGTACTAATACAAAGTGAATTTGTATTTTTATAAACACATGATGTGTTTAAACAACTATATGTTTATCGTCCTTCGTTTACATATACAGTATGCTGTAAGCTCGACTGTCAATGTTAAACTGCTTCTGTGAAAGTGTCTATGTGTGTACCGTGACAGACTGCCATCTGGCTCTCATCTGCATATGGCAGCAAATTGCCTCTACATGAACTGGAATGCTACTTGGAAAAAAATAAATAAATTGTTGGACTCATAAGGCATCTTCTATTGGAGCTCAATGCGAAAGGCACTACGTTAGATTAAGACTTGTTTATTGGCTGGCTAATTGATTGTAGAATGATTGTGTAAACAAGATAAAACACTAGATATAACATATTTGCTTATTTTAAAAACATTATGAGCAGATATGTGTCTAACATCTTATAAGTTTGAAGCATGTTTCATTTTATTATATACAATAAAGATCTGAAGCCTTTATAGTACTACCTTATCAAGCTTTTGTGTTGCAAGTGCAGGAACCGAACCAAGAAAGGGTGTCATTCTTGTAGGGCACACTTGTACAGACACTCAATGACACAATAAAAGTTACATGTCAGTTTAACCTACGGTAAATATGTCTGAGATGTGGGAGGAAAACCAGCTACACACTCTTGAGAAAAACATGAGGTGAAAGTACAGACGTAAGAACGGTGTCACCCATGTCACAATATATACATATTCTTAATTTAATTGCAGACATGTGAGATTATTTTCTCAGAGAAACACACAAAGTTTTATAGCATTGTGTATGTAGTGAGTTGGAATATTATCATGGTTAGTGATGCTGCCTCATGGATTCAGCATACCTGCTTATTATCTCTAAACTAAAACGAATTAAGCAGAATTTAAAAGTTTGTTATCTTAGGTGAAGTATTAGTTGATTACATAGGTGACTTTTCTATAGCACATAATTTTTAATATGATGGTTTGGAGTAAAATATCAATTATTAGTCATTACATCAAGTGACACCAACACATTGGTATGAATGAAACTGTTCTTACAAATGGACATAACACTATTAATACTAATTTATAAAAAAATAATGTATATAGTAAATGCAAGTGTTTTTTATTTAATAGAAAACAAAGCTTGATGAAACACCACAACCTCTAAAATGATTGATTATAAATGTATGACATGTATGTGTAGTGGGCAGCATGGTGGTGCAGTGGTTGCTACCTTGCAGCTCCGGGAACTTTAGTTTTATACAGTATCTGATCCTCTCACCTCCTGTGTAGAGTTTACATTTTCTCTCTTCATCTGTGTGAATTCCCCCCAGTATTCATTGTGTACAAGTGTAACCTGCAGTGGAGTGGCACCTTGTTAAGAGTTGGTTGCTGATCTAAGCCCAGTGATGCAGGATCCCTTAGCCCAGTAATGAATAGAACAGAATAAAAAAAGTGAATTTTATAAGGATTTACATGTGCATTACTAATTTAGAAAAACGCTAACTCTTATTAAGTATTTCACAGCAAGCAACACCACAAGGCCCTTTACAGAAGAAAAAAAAAAATAAAGCAAAAGCGACAAATGAAAAGAGGAGAAGATTGCACAATGAATCACTGAGTATTTGCTTGGATGCTTTATTCTGTTCAAATTATGCTTTTAAATTTTTTTGCTGTCTTACATAAAAACCGCAAACATGTTATATTTTCTGGGTGTAAATGTATCTAAAATAACTTTACCACATGGGTGGCTGGAGCAACAGGTAATATTCCACACTTTTGCTTTTTAAAAGTATTTTTAGTCAAAATAAAATGTATTTTATATTAAATTAATTAGAGAAGCCATCAGAAGTACAATTGCAGATTTATTACTTTTGTTTTAATACTGACAGAGAGCACTACTGAAAAATGTTACTCTGAACTACTATTTGAAAAGCAAAAATTGTTAAATGTGTACTAGAAGTACCATCTGCAAAGTAATATTATATTAAAAAAAAACAGAACCCATAATTTTACAATTTGCTCGTGTTTTCCTCTGTCTTATTGTACCTAGAAAGTCTACTGTGTTTATTAAGCACAGAAAACAGCCAGGTGTACTTAATCAGGTATTTAATCAAATAACTGAGTAAAATTTGAATTACATTATTTACGTAAACAAGTATTCATCAACCCCATTATACTGAACTGAATTTAAAAACAATTTTTCAATACCAAGATTTTTAGGCTTGCAGTTTAAGCAGTGACCGTCCAGTACTTGACCTTATTCCTTAAAAATGCCACCATTTTATGTATAAACAAATTTTAAATTGGCTTGTGTGTTTTTAAATTGCCTCAGATTAAATTTTAATGCTTAAATTGAACAATGTAGCAAAATCTAAATAGTCTTCAAGCTCATTAATTACATCGACTAATTGGATTGAAGCAGGTGCAAACTACCTCAGATAAAGTGGACAGTAGCGAAAAGGCCTAAGCGCAACTTTTTCTATTAGAAACCAGCATGTCTCCAGACTCCTGGAATTACTTTGTACTTATTGATTAATGACCATAATTTATTACAGTGCACAGGATCGTGCATTGAGTTAAATGTGCGATTAATCAATTTTCCATCAAATTATGAACAACAGCACAGTTGCCACAGTGAAAATGCCAAGTGAATTTTTCCCATGGCTTATGAGGTATAAAGTGTGCAGGCATATACTTTAGGAAAGTTAATAACTGTCTTTCACTGGTTTAATACTTCCTGCCATACTGACAAATGCCATGTCTAGAAATGGAATATGGCGAGCAGTGATGAAAAGACCACCATATTCATGTTTCTTAGCTGCCTTTCTAAAATAATAAAACATCCTTTAACACATCTGAAAACAATTTATTAACACAAAATGGAATACTGCCGGAAGCCTGAAATATATCATTATTAAGTCCACAATATTATATTAAGCTTATAACTGATATTGGGTAAAGAGATCCTTTGGCGACATCACGATGGATTTCTGCTCTCACTACTGCATTCATTTTTATTATTTTTGCAAAACAATCAAGAAGCATATGGCTTGTTAAGTTCAGCTTTGCGCTGCTATAATTGGTCATAAATTCTGAATACAATATCCTGGTAGCTTTGTCGTTACAGTGAAATAGGCTTAATAGAATAGCAGCTGTCTTGCAATTTAAAGACACACATTTAAAAATATATTGATGTTTTAGATGCTGCAATAGTTTCCTTTCATCTCATGGCAGTCAACCAATTCCTTATATTGCTTATAAGGTATTTTATCCAAAGTATTATTTCAGATACTGTTGAAAAGAATATTGAAAATGGAATTTCAGTAAGTAAGCCAAGTTGAAGAGAAAATTAAATCCTTGTAAACCTTAAGCAGTGAAATGCATCTGTTGAAAGCTGTTCAGAGCATCAAAAAGCTTTTCTTCAAAAACCACACATTGTGGATTACCTTTTAAATATATTTCACAGTTATGCTCATAAAGCTTAATATTTGTGTGTATTTGTAAAAAAGTATAGTGCATACACACGTCTTTCATATTATTTTTGTGTTTAGTTTTCAGCGTTGCATGAACAATCCAATGAATTTCAAAAGTGTAATTTTTTCTCAGCAGATATTCTCTTTGGTGGTTAAATTAAATTCTTACGTATTAAATTCTTCCTTTTAAAAATATGTAGACTCATTTTGAAAATCTTTAGTTCATCTGCATAAGGTTCATAAAGTAAAGTCAAACCCAAAGAACGTGTCTCTTAAAGAAGCTATTATTGTGATGATAAATAGGAAAGAACATGTGTAGAATGCATGGGAGAAACCTTAATGGTTTATGTTAATAATGTGTAGATTTTAAACACTTATTTTTTTAAATTAATCACTCTGCCTTTTAACAAACACATAACACTAAATTTTAAAAGTTTGCCTTTTTAAAATATGTTATAATTGGTTTAGGTTAGAAAAATTCAATGAAATTCATAAGTTGGTATAATTATAATGCAACATATAGTAACATTGGTTGCTTAGTTAAATGGAGATATAAATAATAATTAAGTAAATTTACATGCAGTCTGTATAGTATTTCACAAGCGCTCTGGTTTTCCTTCACTTCCCAAAGGCATGGGTGCAAATTTCCTTGAAGGAATGAGTATGGCTTGTGACGGGCTGGTGCTCCATTCAAGTCTGGCCCTGTAGTGTGGCCAGTGTTGCCAGAGAAAAACCTACTGGCTGTGGACTTAAGTGGGTTTTCGGATAATTAATTGGATGGATACTTAAATCTTAAAGGGATGTGTCTGTCCACTGATTTTCAAATAAACAAAGTTACTCTTTTGTTTTAGTTTAAGCATCCAGAAGATCAACAATAGTTCTGATTCACTATCATAGAGTTGAGGGTTTCTGCACACTTTCCAAAACCAAATTCCAGAATCTTAGGGCAAAGTCATTTTACAAAACATATCCTATTTTGTTAAAAACAATAACTTGGATAATGCTTAGGGGAAATAAATTATTTTTTGTTGAAGCTTAAATATATCATTCTTTCAATATTTGGAAATATGCATTAGTATTTGGATTGTAGGAAAAAAGTATATACTGTATATGTTTCACCTTGACTTTGAAATGGTATGCCCTGAAGCCCTTTAGTCTACTATAAATCAAATAGTAAATAAACACAGAATGTATTAAAACAAGGATATAACTCACTGGGCTATTTAAAAAATACTTTTAGTCACCAAAGGTAATTTTTCTGGTTTTACTTTTGCAGTATTTTAAAACCTGGTCAATTCTGTTATGCACAGGTATCAATCATCATTTTATGTCAGATGATTTTTTGGTTATGTTCATGTGTGTTTTTGGGTTGCAGTGTAATGTGTATCTTATTAGAAACGTTAACAATAATAAAGCAGAAATAAAAGCTGACTGATTCTACCTCCACTTTTGACAGGCATTTCTTGTAATGTTAAAAACTTGGGAATGGTGTAAGATAAATCCCACCTGACACTGTAGGATGGCATTTTTAAAAATTTCTCTGAAGAATTCCAAGTTGCCCATGTCACTTGATGGAGTTGGATGCAATAACACTAAAGCACAGAGTGTCACCAAGTTTTTACAAATAGAATTAGACAACTGAAAAAACTCTGATACTCATTGAAACCATACATTATGGAACCCTATCAAATGTATACTAAACACTAAAATAACTAAATAGTTAAGCTAAAAAGGGGAAATATCTAATGAAAATAAATTGACATTTATTAAAAATGGAGTACTAATTCTAACCTATTCTGAAAATCAAGCTCATTTAAGTTTTGACTAACATTCTGAAAGTGAATAAGCATAACATCTGGTTCATTTATTTTTTGACATTTTACAATGTCGAGGCAATTTAACATTTTACTGATCCCATCAGATAATTATTCTTTACTAGAGACAGTTACTTTTCATATTTCGCCAAGTTCTGCGTGAGTTGGTTTCAAACCCTGCTGTTCATACAAAATATGTCACGTGTTTAGAAATAAATTTACATCAGAACTAAAGAAGAAGAAAAAAATAAAAACTCGGGGGCACAATTTCTAAACCACACTTTCTTAACTTTGAAATATTGTGCCTTGAATATGGTATGTTGTGACAAGGTTTTATTTTATGTTCATAGGTATATTAAGTGTATTGCCTCCTCCCCTCAGGGAAGTGCTGGGAACTCTTCAAAAAAACAGAAGCCTGCCCCGTTAGCAGTTTGCCTTTGGTTGTAAGACCACATCCAGATGTTAATAACAAGAGGATGTTTCATTTGAAGAACTGTCTCTTGCAGACAACTTATTTGTCATAGAATCCGATTACCCGGAGCATTCCGCTGAGATGAATCGCCACAATTTTCCTGCCCCGCTAGAATACAGCAATAGATCAGATTTTGCATACAGTATGGGAAACCCTGAGTAGTCATCCTGGCGGAGTTAAGTCTGTAATCAAATCAAATTAAGAGGCACACATTTTAAACATTGTAAGGAGTGTACTCCGTTTTGGGATAAAACAAAACAACCAAACAGTGGGATTCTTCTCAGTGCATTTTATTGTCTAATTGATGAGAGAATGAATAGGGTAAAATATCATTTTTCGTGTTATTTTTTGTCATTTCCAGAAATAACAAATAAAGCTCCGCACCCTCAAATTTTGAAATGTAGCCTACAGTTGTATATTTATTATGAGTGACTGGGTGTTACTTTATGAGATGCATTCGCAGGTCTCTTTTCAGCCCCTTTCCTTTCCCTCACCTGCGTGGATGCTTACATGCCGCAGTTAGCAGCAGCGGGATTTGCCATGCTATTGAAAGGTAGCACAAGACAGGTCGGCTCGGCACGTCCACGCGCAGCTCGCAGCAGACTCCGCACCTCGAGCCGTGCGCGTCCTCGTGGGAGAGCCCCAAACAGGAACAAGGGCACGCTCCAGAGGCTCTTGTTAACGGCAGTTTTGGCACGTACTTTAAAAATCATACTGTAGACTTCGTTTAAAAGTTGACATGTAAGTAAAATGAATATATTAAGCTCAGAAACTCGTTTATAAAAGGTAAACTGGAATATAGTAGCTGTAAAACCAACTCAAATGCCAAGAAATGAGAATGCGTGTACGAATGACATTTGGCGTATTTTGTTGTTTTTATTTGTGTGTGTGTTAACTTACGGTAATAACAACGAAGTACTAAAGCCCCCGGTCAAATGTTCGTACACCCTCAAAGGAATCGTGAACTTTTACAAGTAGTGAGTTTGCGATTGCGGCATCAAAGTTCACCTATAAACTACATTAGTTAATATTCGGTGTACTGGACACGATTTCTTTTCTGAACTTATAATTTAATTCAGTAATTACGGGTGCATAGTTTTAAATAGCGAGATTTTACAGGTACAACCAATAGTTGTATATATTTGTATATATTTAATTTAAAGTTGGTGGTCAACCGAAAAGCATAACATTTCGGGAAAACTGTTTCAATATTAATGTTTCGGCAAAATTTCCGTACGTCATAATTTGTAAATCGATTATTTTTATCAGAATACCGGGTAAATCAATCGTTTTGTATAATGTTCTTCATTTTTTGTCAGTTATCAGATATATTAAGTAGCGTGAAGTTGGATTCCTGAAACCAAACTCAGTTACCTTTTCCGTTTCTGTACCTCAAAGCGGTACCCATTTGTTAATATTCTTAAAAAGCTCCATCTGTACTGTATATTTTATATAGGGCCGTACACTTTTTTTTAATCTGTCGTTTAAAAATCAGGTTATTTAATGATTTTACCTTTTAGCATCTATCTCTTTTTCTGATGGTCAAAATTAAAATACTGAAGACATAGCAAAGTATACCTTTACAGACGGATTGATGCTTTGCTTGTGGTTGCCGTAATCATTAAGACTGATTTACAAAATGCAAGCTCGAAGGTTTCCTCGGCTTCCTGCAGGGTCGCACTCTTGCCCTTGTAATCACCACTCAAAAACGGTGTCCTGGTACTTTCAATTCCCACTACCTTGATTGAACACCTCATTCGGTGCTAACAAGGAGTTCGGGCTTTTAACTGGGCTAGTCAATAAATTAGAGAAGGGCTTCTTTTTACTTTTGCTCGCGGTATCTGTGGAACTCGAGATGATTATCAATCTTTTTGATTTAGTGTAAAGTAGATGGACATAAATGTGTGTTTGTGTGTGTATGTGTGTATAACAAATACCAATCTAAAGATTCAATTATAACTTCATTAATAATCGCTACACACTTCTTTCACTTGTAAAAAATCGATTACATGAAAATTACAATCTGCCTCATTTTAAATCTGTAAATACGTGTGCATTATTCAAAGAAAAACAATTAAATAACGAGGTAATTCGCCTGTAATACAAATTATGGAATTAAGTGGCCCAAAAAAATTCTGCCGCATTTTTCCCTTTTCTCGGTACTGTAAACAAGGACACCGATCGGCTGAGGCTGACAAAGATCTAGTTTGCCCCCCGTTAGTGCACCGCTCCGAATGGCAGTTAACTGTTCATTAAGTTGATCCCAGAGAGCTAATACGCTGGATGGAAGTGACACTGGGGGTAAAAGATCGCAGACACTCGTGAGTCTGAAAATAAAATGCAAGACATAAAAAGCAAAACACATATTATAAGCATTTAACATCGGAAAAATTATATAAAATTGTAAATTCCCATGGAGCGTCACAAATCATTATTTAAATATTGGAAAATAGAAACGGTTTAGAAATCTCTTGAGCGTTCAGTTTAAATAGATCTTAAAACATTTTAACTTATCGTGCTTTTCTCAGGTCATATGTAATAGCTTAAATAAAACCGAAAGTTACGTGTCTTGGTGCACCAGTAAATAGATGATTTTAATGTTACGGTTCCAATGAAAAATTGGGAAGAGGGGTAAAACTACAAATATACTACTAGATATCAAATTAGTTTACAAAAAATATAGCTTTACAATTACTATAAAGTTTTTCAATGTGCGTTCCTGTAGTAACACAGGAAGGACGGCACGGTTTCTTACTATTCACCGCGTTTATTTTTTATTCGTCTTCTTATTTTTTGATAACGTTGATAGGTGTTGCTGACCTTTCAAATCACCATTCGGTGTACGTAGTTATTTAAAAAAAACGCAAAAAATTATCAATACAGTCACTATTATAAAATAAGAAATTGTATGAAACATTTAGATAACGGACATTCAGTCATTCATCAGGGCATGGCTTAGTTTTGGGTCTGTTTCCCAAATTCTTAACAAGTTAATAAATTAACGGAGAACAGTCATTAAACCGCAGCGCAAGAAAGTAAAATGACTTCATTACCTAAGAAATGTGGAAAATAAACACAAGAGGGCAGTATGAAAGCCTCATAAGAAGCTACCTTTCCCACTTGAAAGAAGCGGCGGCAGAGCAATATCTGCAACCCCAGAGCTCGGTGATTGGCAACTTCTATAGAGCCCAGATAACCCCATCCTAAGATCAAAATCAAGGACACGGAGATGCCCCTCTCTTTGTGTCAAATCGTCGCACTCAAAACAATGGCTCATATTACATGAAAATCTTGTGCAAATGAGGCATGATAGGAATGAGTGACATTCTCGTAAGATCGTACAGCAGGGTCCCTCTTTGATCTGAATTAACTGTTAATCTTTTCTAAATGCACTAGGCAAATCTTTCATGAGAAAGAGCGACAATTACACTGCCTTGAATAAACAAATGTTAATACGTGCCGAATCGACACATTATATTATAGTTTGTTCATTCGATTTTGTAAGGCGTTTAATTCAGAACCATTTTCATAATAAGTACATTTTCAGTGCTTCTGCACAGATTTGCGAATACATCCGTTTTCTTGTTTAGACTGCGCATTGTGCTTGCATGTATGCGTGTTTGGGTTGTGTGTGTGGGCTTGGATGAAGGAGTGAGAAGGAGTGAGAGAGAGAGAGTGCTGTGGAGTATTGGTGGGGTTATGATGGTACTGCGTTAGCAACTATTTGCAAAGTTTAAACACTGCTACTTTCGTTTTAGAAGCCTGTATTTCATGAAATGCGAAGACGTTAGCATGTAAGTTTAAAGTTAAAAATTTTTAAATCCGGATTGTTACTTTTCTTTAAAAAAATATTCAGAATTCGACAATGGGAAAAAATCAACTGGAGCCGAAAGCCTTGCCGTTATCAGTTCAGAGGATAAATATGCGATATTATGATCATCATACATCACAATACAAAATAAAGGACCAAATCAAGCTGACATTATATGACATTTGTGTTTTATTTGCAGCTTATGCCTTGATTTGGCACTTTAAAACGAATGCGTTGCTTACTACGCAGCATCAGTAAGGCTGAAAACAATAGTTGATGACCTTATCAATGGTTATGCTTTCTAATAATTTACTACAGATACTACTTTTCTCGCAACGCTGCCGAAGAGTTGTCCGGCCCAACATAGCTAAAAACCCTTGGGGCATTTACCATACAGTATAATCATTGACCAAAGCAAAAAAGGCACCTCCATGTCCCAGCAATTTATTGCACACCATCTTTATGTCATTTGACTTCTGACCTTCTTTAACCACCTAGATCATTTTAATCTCCCACCAGCTGTTTAGTTAAATGCCATGCATTTCAGGATGCAACAATTTTCTTTTCTTCCTGGTGGTGTCTAACCCACTCCTTTGTTTTAGTTTAACATATTCACATTTTTAAATGACTTGCTCACATTCTTATGCCAAATTAAAATTTTCATCTGGAAAAGTTTTGCTACTATAATATACGTGTATGTAAAGATCTGAAACTTAAATATGAATTTTGGTTTTTATGTCTATTATTAAACATTCTTAGCAAATATTACCTTTTAAGTAGTACTTATTCCAACACACATTTGGAGATTTAACACTATGTGTCATGTTTTAACCAGGTATTTTGTTCAAATTATGGGTGTAAATGACATTAAGTAATTCCAATTCTAAACTGAATTATATGAATTATGTTATCTTAACCCTTTTTAATTAAGGAAGGCCAATATGTATTAATAAGCACAAAGTTTAGTTCACATCAGACAAAAGGAAATACTACATTCTACATTTTTAGCCTGGCTATCTTTAATGGAATCATTCATTATTTTAAACCCTTAACAGTTGTTTTTAGAATTTTTCACTTGCTTTGAAGAATACACCCCACTGGGTGTCCAAACTTTAAGTACACAGAGAAGAAGAACAGATATACACTGCTATTTTTATCTCCTCTGGGAGAATCTGCTCCTTATTTTTTCTTAAGGCAAGAGTAAAATCTGTTGATATTAAACAATTAAATTTCCTTCTGCTGTCTTAACAAAAATAAATAATATTAATATTCTATTACTTCTTTTACTATTCTATTCTATTACAGTTACTCTTACTTGCATATTTAGCTACAGTTTTTTAATAATTTACAAAACTACTATATTTTTAATATAAATGATATACAAATATAAATGAATAATAATAATTATTATTAAACATAATGAATCTTTAAAGCAACAAAAAAATGCAAATATCTTACAAGAAAGGCATTTTCTGTTTACTATATGCTAAAGTTTGTTATGAAGAGAAGCACATGTAAAATTATACAATTTCTGAATATTGAAATAATAGGACACCAAGTAAACAAAATAAGTAAACATTCAAATTATGGATTTTCGTCCATCGCTTTTTATGAAATATCAATAAAAAACAGTATAATCACATGGTATCTATTTATTTTTTGACAAAATAATTTGTGTTTTAATTACTGTAAGTATAGTACACTTACAGCTTCAGACTGAATTGTTTTTAAAATTAACATACAACTTACTTCATTTTTTAAGAATAATAATTTCTAAATAAGAATAATTATTTATAAATATTATAAATGATAAATTAACATGCAAGGTTAAAAATATAATGTACATAAACTATAAAAACATATTTTAACAAAAAAAACAAAGTTTTTTTAAATTAATCAATTTTAATTCACAAACAACAGATATCCATTATTATCATATAACATTTAAAATAATTCTCAGATATGTAGATAGACAGTGATGAGCTAATGATAGATAGATAGATAGATAAATAGATAGATAGATAGATAAAGAAAGGCACTATATGGTAGATAGATAGATAGATAGATAGATAGATAAAGAAAGGCACTATATGATAGATAGATAGATAGATAGATAGATAGATAGATAGATAGATAGATA
>JANRMT010062854.1:109393410-109423418 GCA_026402145.1 Polypterus bichir lapradei | reverse complement strand
ATTAAGAAAGCATTCAGACCCCTTCACTTTTTTGACACTTCATTATGTGGTAGATATAATTTTAAATGAAGAAGAAGACATTATATCAGCGCTTTTCACACAACTCAAAGCACTTTACATAGACAGTGGGGATCCACTTCAACACTGCCAATGTGCCGCATCCACTTGGATGATGCAAAAGTAGCCATTTTGCGGCAGTACGCTCATCACACATTAGATACTAGGTGGTGAAGTGGTGAGAGTGATAGTCAGTTAATGAAGGAGATGATTAGGAGGTGGTGGGGAATTTAGTCTGGACATCGGCGTACACCCTACTGTTTATGAAGGATGCCCAGGGATATTTTATGACCACAAAGAGTCAGTACCTCAGTTTTACATCTCATCCAAAGAGCGGCACTATTTTTACAGAACAGTGTTCCCATTGCTTCACTGTTGCTTTGGGATCCACACTCAGATCCACCCCTTGATAGCCTCGCCCACACCTCTTCTAGTAGCAGTCCATGTTTTTCCTAAGTAAACTCCCATCCAAATACAGACCATGCCCAAACATGCTTAGCTTCATGTGGGTTACCTGCTCTGAAGTGCATGTGGTATTGCTGCTAGCCAAATGGAAAAATTTGCAATTTTTGTCTTTCAACCTACACTAAATTACCCATAATCACAAAGTGTATACATGTTATCAGAAAGGTATGTACATTTATTAAAAAACAAAAACTGAAAAGTCTCATTTATATAAGTATTAAGACCCTTTGCTGACGCACTTCAAAATATATTCAAGTATAGCCTGATTGTTTTTATTATGCTTGAAATGTGTCAATAATTTGATTGGAGTCCACCTGTGGAAAAGTTAATTGATTGGACTTAGTTTATGATGACATATTCTGGTGAATATAAGGTTCCACAATTCACATTGCATGTCAGGAGATAAAACAAGCCATAAAATCCAAAGACCTCTCTGTAGACATCTTCAAACAAATTGTGGCGAGGCATAGATCAGGGCAATATTATAAAACCATTTCTAAAGCTTTCAGTTTGTTAGGGGCACAGTTACTTCAATAATTGTGAAGTTTAGAACGACCAGGACTATTTCAAGAGTTAAGAAACTGAGAAAACCATACAATAAGGGCCTTGGTCTGGGAGTTGACCAAGAATCTAATGGTCACTCTAAATAAGCTTCTGAATTTCTGTGCTGAGATGAGAAAACCTATCAGAAGGATAACCTGCTTGTAGAGACTTAACCAAGAAGACTCAAAGCTGTAATTGCTGCCCAAGGAGCTTTACATTTACATTTATATTTACTTATTTAAATTATGCCTTTGTCCAAGGTGACTTACAACATTTATAATACAACTGGTTACATTTCTTTTTGGTTTTTCAGTTGGAGCACAGGAAGGTGAAGTGTCTTGCTCATGGTCACACAGTGTCATTAGTGGTATTTGAGTGTGAGATTTAGGTATGCAATAATCTATTGTTTGTTTTGGTTTTAAGACATATTTTTATTATAAGAGACCATAAGAAAATACATAAGGAAGGCATTTACTATAATGTCTGTAAAATATTTTACACTTGACACAACATGATCTGTTTTGATCATATGGGTTTGCTTGGGGGCCTGCTTCACTTAAGCCATGCTGTAAGATTGTGTTGTTAAACTTGCTCCGCTAGAGGTTAATGTTGTTAGCACAAAGTAATGAGTTGACTAAGTAAACAACTGGCACATGCCTATACACTAAGCAAAGTACCTATGAGTGTTCTCTCAGCAAAAGCAAGTTATCTGAGGACAATGTTCTCAGAGATGATAGCACAAAAGATTGCTAACCTGACCCTGTTTTTACAAATGCTTAATAAGGTCATTAAAACTGAAAATTGTCTGCTTATACCAACTACTGTAATACAATGCCTGTACTCAAAAACTGATGTTCTGTGGTAATTTAGGAGAAGTATACAAAGAATAGAATATCTACTTCTTTTCCAGGATTTTTATTTTCTCATTTTCTTCAATCTTTTTTTGGGAAAAGCAAAGCAAAATGACACCTTTTATTGGCTAACTAAAAAGATTACAATATGCAAGCTTTCGAAGCAACTCAGGCCCCTTCTTCAGGCACGATGTAATCATTTTAAAATGTAGCATCTTTTCATTAAGGTGGTTTAAGGCTCTCCCCTCAAACTCTTTTTATCATTTAAAATCAGTAGTACAATTTAAATGATAAATAAATACTGCAAATAAACAAAACCTTTTTATTTTGGATTGCTTTGTATACCCATCATTGATTTTCTGTTTATTCTAATAAGCTCAACCCTGTGTTCCTAAATAGGAAGAACCTTGCATTTCCATGGCATAGCAGTAAATGTTGCAGTGCAGGTTTTTACTCTGCAACTTTACACTCTTGACTGTCTTTACTTTCAGTTCAAAATTAGTTCATCACACATTATATGCAGGAAAACTTGACTTGTGAATTCAATGTTCTCAAATGACTATTGTCATGCTGTGTCACATATGCATGTCCACGAGTCCACGAGTCCCACCAGCACTCTGGGATGAAAGGGGGGTCCTGTCACTAATGGTATCCTGTTCTATCTCCACAGTCCAAAGAAGATACCCAGTGAGGGCACTCTAACCTGCCTGTAACTTCCGTAACAAGTCCCACCCCTTCCACCATACCTGTATAAACTTACAGCCCAGAAAAGTAGCATTTTTAAGCAGACCTGGACCTGATTCCACTAGGAGCCAGACCCACGTACCAGAGAGAAAGAGAGCAGTGAGCGAGAAAGCCTGCAAGACTGACCTTAAGTCAGTGTTTTTTATGTGCTTAAGCATCCATTTTTGCCTTTTTATTTTTACATAATCAAACAGGGTCACTAGGGTGGTACCCCAACATTTCTCCCTGCTTCCAACTGCTTCTTTGACACTGCCCACATCTAGTTTTGAGTTTTGAAATTGGCCCAGCTGGACTTCTGCATAAACTGGGTCCACTTCCTTTTTCTGTTCCAGACAACCTTTCTGAATTGCCTGCTAGTGATGTAGATTTTGAGCAACCATGAGTAATTTCTATGTGAGTGGATATTTAATAATCCAAAAGCAGATTGCTAAACTGTAAGCATTGTTAGCAAAATTATAAAATTATCATCAAAACCAAGGGGTCAAAACTGAACCAGATCATGAAGTGGTAAACTGTGAATTGTTAACCAGAAAAGCAGGTAAAATGAACATAAGACTAAGGTTGTTTAGTATTTCTGTCAACAAGTTTAGACAAAAGACTTGAGCACTGCACTGAATTTTATAGTAGAACATTTGTAATGTAGCGCATAATTGCTCTGGGAGGAGGCCTTAGTAGTAGTTCAACTGTCCTAGCAACCAACTAAAAATGCTAAAGCTCCAAAAAAGGCGGTGGGACACAGTTAAAATTAGACTACAAAGATATTTATGGTGTATGTTTCTTAAACTGAATTATTTATACTAACCACACATATAATCATATTCATTAAACCATAAGCTTTCAAAATATCCCTAACAGATGAACAGAAAAAATGATCTAATATAACAAAAATTCTTAAAAACTAGAGAGAAGAATTCAAATTCTATACAGTAAATGTTAGTGTCCATTTGCAAACAACTAAGAAAAGTATCTAAACAATCTCTTTCATTTTAAACACCAGAAAATTCTCTCTAGGCAGTATTGCAATATAAAATATGCTGGCTTTGAATTCAAATACAACCCAAAAAAAGAAATGGAGTTAAATCATATTGTTGGCTTAGAATGTAACTTTAAACTTGATGAACTTAAAATTTAAAAATATTCCAAAAAATATATTCAGTAAAGAAATTTTCAAAACAGCGTCACGGGGCAGTGATGACAGGAAGCCTGACAGAAAACATGAAGACCACCTGAAATTCTCAAAAATATGTTTTGATATCACAACATAGGTGGTTTAATATATAATAACTTGAAACTATTAACTCTGTGTTAGTTTGATCATAGTTGGTTGGCAACTGGACTGTGCCAGTATATTAAATCCAAAGTTACTGTATTTACTAAAAAAATTAAACACATTAACAAAAGTAAGAATAATCATGTGAGACAAAGAAGTTAAATTAAATTCTGTACATTCTTTGATGAATCAGTAACACTGGCAACAAGTGCTGGAATTATATAAAACATTAAATTAAATTTTAGATACAAATACTATACTGTATCTCTTCTTATTTCAGGTAACCATTTGAAATCTTCGCCCGGTGTGGGTGATGGCACATACAAATATATTAAGAAAATTACATTTTCAAAATTACTAAGTCATCTTATGTTGAAAGGTATGGTCCATTATCAAGCTTGCTTGCATATTTTAAGTTTTTGCTTTGTCTTTATAATGCTGGATAACATTTTGTACATATAAATAGTTACATATGCTAGCCTGGAACAGACAGGTTAGTAGAGAAAGTGTTAGACTTTATTTCCTATGCCAAGAATCACACAGCAACATTTTTACCATAACACTCCTGTTTACTTAGTGGAGCAAACTAAGGTGAATTGTTAATAATTTCATTTCCTGATATATTTGCCTAGAAATGTGTTTTTTGCTTTACCATAGTATTGGCCTTTTTATCACAAGTGAGGAGTTATTTATCACTTTATAATACATCTTTTATTAAGAAAATTATCCTTGCTATTTTCTTCTCTACTGAGGAACAATATTTGTGCATTTTTTGGTGAATGGTGTTTGTTTATGGTGTCTGTCTTCCTGCTAGACTTTCAGAGTTGCAAGCTTGGGAAGGCTTGTGTAATTTCATGTGAACATGATTTATAACTATAAGAGACAAACAATCACTGAAGGCTGAGATCTCACAGAGTGTATATAGTAACATAAGAGTGAAGTGTAAAAATACATTTTAAGCAAAAACATGTTAATGGAGTAAGATTAATGACAAACTTGACAAATGAATAGCACTATTTAAAAATGCGTAAATCTGAATTAAGATTCATAACAAAAGGCCACATAAATGTAACATAATTTGTGTTGCATCATTTTTAGCAGTGTTCTTTCATTGCATTGCTATCATACAAACTGTTAGCATCTCTACTCAATTAGAAAGGCTGGTTATTAAGCAACAACCTATAGCACGCATCACTTTGTCTCTTAACATTAACATACTAATTTATGGAGTACTGCTAGAGTATGCAAGAGTGAGTGGATAAGTTACTGATATAAAATTGGGTGGTTTCAGCTGTCACTGTCGACTTCAAAGTAAATTACAGCAGTAATAGATGGATGCCAGATCTGAAAGACGATTTTAAAGAGCTAGCTGTAATTCTTAGGGCAAAACTTCCAGAGAGTTTTTCTCACTAATTATCTCTGTGATATGTACTTTTCCATGTATAACTGAGAAGATCATAAGTTTTAAAACATGGGTCATACATTAACGTGGGAAAAAAACAACCAGCATTTTGAGCATTAGGGCACCTGTTGGAAAACATGTAACCAAAGGCATCAAGCAGTAACAAGAAGGTGATTGTACAGGCTGATTGAAGGCTTTTCTTTTTATAACAAAATAATATTTTTCCCAGATATATGTATTACAATTTATGACGTATGATGCAACAATTAAACACACATTACTAATAGCAAAAGATGAGAAATCAGTCCGAGCAAAATACAGCAAATCCAGTAAATTACAGAAACAGTTAGGTTTCATTAACCTTAAACAACACTAAAATCCCAACCATTACCCTAATTGGAGAGCTAATTAGTAAGAAAAAATCCATTCTATTATACATCCTCATATTGATTAAAATGAAAGGAATTAGGCCAAGATGGTAGGAGTCCAGCAGACATATTTTCGAATGCCATTAATGAATTCATATCAGATTTTAAGGAAGCTCTGCACTGTTCCACACAAAGAAAATTTGATTTTTTGAGTATTGGGTTTTATAAGATGTTTTTTGATACAGCTATGTAGCGTGCATTAGGATTCTTCTGCTTGAGCAAGATTAGTTGATGCCCCAACAAGGAAATGTGGAAAATCATGGAAAGTGTACATTTTAGTATAATCCTATCCACTATTACCCTACACACTGTTGTAACAGGATCTGGAACAATGGTAAATCCAAAGCTATATAATGTATAAGCAAAAACCTTTGATGGAAGACATTTTAATGTAAAATAGTCCCAAAATGTATATACCCAGTTAGACTAGAGCTGCATGGCAACCTCTGATCTGTTTAAGATAATTTTAGTCTCGAGCGGTGCCACCAATGTTAAGTACAACAAGTTTTACACAGATTAATGAAGAATGAACGTTATGAATAATTATATTCCACTCTTTGCCTGAGGTATTAATAAAGAGGTTTCTTCCCCAGAAATTCCTAAGATTGTCAGAAGTGTTAATTGATATGTTTCACTGATGACATTGCTCTTATCACTAGGGCATCTAAAGAACTGTCAACAATGCTCTCCCAGCTCATCCAGCCAAGCTCCCTTCAAGGAATGTACATCAGTTATTTCAAGATGCAAACGATGAGGAACCAGTTCACTGATACCAATCCCGTGAAACTGTACAATGACAACAATATAGTTACCAAAGACTCAACCTCAGATGACGTCTCATGATGCTCAATGATCTTGATGGAGAGATCAACAGACGTGTTAAAGAAGAAGAACCCCAAACTATTGGCAACCATCTTCAACACTGCTGTAATCCTTGCACTCTACCATGCAAGTGAGTCCTATGCAAACAATGGCACAGTAAAAGAGGCTCCATACTATCCATTGTGGAATGGACTGCCATCTGATAGGATATACTAGTAGTTGGCAGCATGCAGAAGGCCTAAACAGTGATCTAAAGAAGACGGGTCTACTGGCAGACCCCATCATCTATGCTGAGAATTCCAATCACTAATGGACCAGTCACATTATGAACTGCACTAACAACAGCTGGACCAAGGCAGTTTTAGAATGGCTGCCCTGCAACATGAAAAGGCCCCGTGGCCAACCTGGTCTGATGCTGTCATGGAGGCATCAGGCCATTTCTGAGAGCATCTCGAAGCCCTCCATTCATTATACACCACCAGCCTTACCTTACATTGAATCATTAACATTGGATAACAGCTGCTAGAGACCCAAACCTCTGGAGGACCATACTGTGACCCACAACCTAAGGCCAAGTAATGGATCAGCTAAAAATGTAAGTAAGTATTAATCAGTAAAATTGGAAATACTATTGATACTCTTCTCATGACTAGCTGAAATATTTTCAAATCATAGACAGGGGTTTAGTGGAGTTATTCAGATTCTTTTAAAAAAAGTTTCTGACTTGTAAACAGTAAAAAGTATAAACATGTAAACTTGTAAAATGTATGTTGGGGGAATGTAATAATTATAGTAGAGATAATGAAAAAGTGTAAAGGTTGAAACACCAAATAACTTCCATAATTCAAGGATGAAGGGAGTGGTGAGATAGCATATGACAGGTCAGGTTTACTTAAAGAATGTGAAATACAGTAATATTAATTAGTATATAAAGGAAAGAAAACATAAGATTAGATCAAAGATAGCTTGATTTATTGCTGTCTGTCTTTACATCAAGAGAAGGATGTGTATAAAGTAAACAGACACATATTATTTAGAACGGACAGGCATGAACAAAAAACAGTGAAGGTGACTATACACATGAAAGCAAGTTGATTTATCGGGTCAATTTATCAGGAAAATGAGCAAAATATCAGTGGGAATATTTGGAATACAACAGAAATCAAATATATTGACACAACACTGTCAGTGTGTTATAGACTGACTCCTAATTCTGGCAGAAGAGCCAATAAATAACTTTACATTGAGATATCACAGCAACAAGTAACTTTAATTACATATCAGAATACACATTAGATCCATGGGGAGAGATAATTAGAAAAGTGTCCATGGTGCATTATATTTATTATTTTTGACTTTAACAAGAGTCTGTTTTTCATTGCAAAGTGAGAAAGAGGATTAAATAATGACAATAAAAATGGCAAGATGTTCCACATCACCATTGAGATTTTTTTTTTTTTGGATTTGTTTTTTTTTTAGAAATACAGAAAGATTCAGAGCAATTTAGCAATTCTAGTATACTTCCTTATGGGTGTATCCAGTGGTATGACGGTCCGGGTTGTTTCCACGCTCCCTTGTTGCATGCGGGGAGCCTCTTGATTCCAGAACTATCAATAATCATAAATTGAGATGAGCCAGGTAAATGAGGACACACACAGTCAGCAAGGGCCCAGTGTAAAATGTTCAGTGCTTTTATTTACAAGTGCTAAAAAGTGCAGTGATTGAAAGAGTCAATATATAATCAATATAAAACCTGGAGCCATAAAGTGAAGGTTAAAATGTCCAAATATATAATTGCATTAAAATCAAGGGTAAACATATTCTCTCAAAACTACAAGCCTCTGTGCTTCTCTCTTAAATCCAACACCTCCTCAGTTTACCCTTTACAGATTCCTCAGCACGAGGAGACGCCCACCAGAAGGCACAGACAACTCCTAATCTTGCTCAGGTCCCTATTGCTGGTCCATCTGTGTTCGCAATCGCTGTGCTGAGCTTTGCTCCTTGCTCCATGCACACCACAGTCCATTGGGCTTTAGTGGGAGCCACCCAAAGCATTTGGCCATTCCTGATCCAAAAATGCTCAGCCACACACTCTGCTCACAGGGCTCACTTTCCTCTGCGCCAGCTTCCCCTCACATATTGCATCAGTCTCTGTTCCATTCCTGCCCTTCTCTCCATTGCTTTTCTTTAACCTCAATGTCTTTGTGTTTCCTTTTCTTCCTTTTTTGTTCACATCTGATTCTCTGTGCTGTGCATGCTTCCTATATACCCCTGGTTGGGTATAGGTAATATCTTCCACCCACTCAGAAGTGTGAATGAAGCATGTGACTGATCTGCTCTCATTTATATGTAAATGCACGATCAGCCAAGCACCCAAGTCATCCTAGGAGTGGCACCTGCATGCACACACCTGCACCCGTTCAGAGCCTGCACACACCCAAGACCAAATTATTTATTTGGAAATCGATCTTCCCCACAGAAATATTATCACAAGTGGGCAATATATATACATATATTTAATCATAGTTGGAAACTATGAGACAAGTGAGAGCCTGGATTGTCCAGTATCTGGTTTTTCAGACTTAAGCTTGCAGTGAAAGGATAATGTGAGAGAAGATATTCAAGATATTGTATGGCCGCAGGAGCTGGTGAGTGTGAAGTATTGCATTGCTTGTCACTTAGAAAGCATACTATAGTGATGAAAAGTAGAGAATCTTAAATAAAGGCTGCATTATTAACCAGCAATATCTTGTTTTTAGAAAGTGAGAATAGCTATTTTGTGCTAATGGTATTGTATATTTGCTATATGGACATCTGGATAGCCTGATAATTAAGTTCCCTTTTGACCAAATGCTGATGTGCCAAAAAGGCAGGAAAGCACAAGTAAAGACTTTGGTTTGGACATCTTTTTGGATTGAATCTTTTTGGACCACTGAATTAGATTGTTTGACTTTTTTTCCAGTAGAGTGCCACTTTTATTTAAGAAAGCATATAACATTTGGGAATACTAGTTTAAATAAAAGTGAGGTACTGCTGAAAATGGCTGCAACATGAATTCAGATTCATCCATCCATTATCCAACCCACTGAATCCAATCAGGGTCACAGGGGTCTGCTGGAGCCAATCCCAGCCAACACAGGGCACAAGGCAGGAACCAATCCTGGGCAGGGTGCCAACCCACCGCAGGACACACACAAAGCACACACTACGGCCAATTTAGAATCGCCAATCCACCTAACCTGCATGTCTTTGGACTGTGGGAGGAAACCGGAGTACCTGGAGGAAACCCACGCAGACACGGGGAGAACATGCAAACTCCACGCAGGGAGGACCCGGGAAGCGAACCCGGGTCTCCTAACTGCGAGGCAGCAGCGCTACCACTGCGCCACCATGCCGCCCGAATTCAGATTCATTTATAAATTAAACTTACATAATATAAATAACATTATATAAATTAAATCATTTTGAAGTTAGCCCTTCCCAAAACAATTCAAAGCTGAGCAACTTGTAGAACCGAATTGAAAACTGAAACGCATTTAGCAATAATGGACTCCTTGATCTTTGTACCAAGTCATTTAAAACTGTTAATTTTATTTATTGTGCCAACAATTGAAGTTATTGATGAACCTCAAACAAACAAATCTGACACAAAGAAACATAACGAATTGCTGAGTAAAATTTTCATCATTACTCTTAAAAGTAAAGGCGCCAGGACCGTTCTTAAGCCATAGGGGAACCATTTTTGGTTCCCAAAAGACCCATTGACATGAAGGTTCCTATATAGTTCTGTAACAGGCTCCATACAGTAAATAACCATGAATAGACAGAAACAGATTTATGAATTACCAATCGGTGATGATTTTGAAAAGAGTCTTACTGAATATGTAATGTTAACACAGGTAATTTCAGGTTTTCTTAATCTGTTACTGTCCTGCTAGTTAGCCTACCATTCATTAAAGATTTCTTTTTCTTTCTGCATCAGAGGAAGTTTTTGAAATCACAAAAATTTGCTTCATGTGCAAAGAATCCATCTCAGAATAAAATGGTGCTGAGTCAAGCAATAATTCTATGAGGAACCACGCAATCAAGTGAAGAACCATATAGAAAGGAACACTTCAGGGCTAAAACACTATGTTAGATAGAAAATAACAGAGACAGATGACTAGTATCATCTTTGAAGATCAACAATAGAGGATGAGATGTGTTGATACTGAAAACAGTTATTGGATAACAAACAGTTTCAAATGTTTGAATTCCCCGCTGAGAAAAAAACAGCAGAACACATAAAATGTTTTCCTGGTGCAAAAGAATCTACTATTGATGCCAATTTTATAAAATTGCAAACACTAAACTTTTTCATACTGATACTGCATTCAGTCCTAATGACATTTGTGTTTAGTAATGGAATGATTAACAAGGACCTTTGCAAGAAGCAAAAAACAAAACTAAGATGTCAAACAGTAGTTGTATCAGAGCCCTTACCAACATTCTACTAAGAAGATGTTATTTATAGTAGGCTAAATTCTTTTAGATGCTGCTTAAAACTTGGAATACATCTAAAATCAACTGTTTGTGAGTAGTTGAGACAATATTTGGATTTTAAAGATGGTCTCCACCCAGACTAAGGCATCTGAAGGGATCCTTTGCTTTAAATCAAAGTATTGTAACAAAACTTGGTTTGTTGAGTATTTAGACCACCATCCTGTCCACATATTATTCCTTATTTAATTTTAACTTATAACAATAAGCTTGCTGCACAAGTATAGAATTTATAGAATACACTTTTTGAAAATGATTCAAAACAAACTTCCAATCAAAGTTTTAATTATTATATAGATACCAACATTTAGGTGTGAGTAAATATATTAGAACTTACAAAATCTAATTAATTTTAAAGCACCAATAGGTGTCCCCTTTTAATTAAATTAAATAGTTACAGTGAACTTAAATTTGACTTAGTCCTTTCCCTTCATTTAAATCAGGGGTCTGCAAAGTCAGTCTATAAGAGCCACAGTGGCTGCAGGTTTTATTTTCAACCCAATTGCTTAATTAGAAACCAATAGCAATATTCCTTTCCAAGGATGTCATCCAAATTGTCTGTACCTTGAAGTGGCTGAGTAATTTTCAGTCCTTCATTTATTTTTTTTCAGTTTCCTTCTAAATATTGTATTAGTCCAAGACAGTACACAATGAATACACAATGGTGTAGATGGAAACAAGTTAGATGAAGAATTGCTGGTCCCTTTGTCAAATGCATCTTACTGTTAATAAGGAGCAATTGAAAACTGTGAATTTGACTGTTTAAGACTAAAATTGGCAATTTTAGCAAATGAGGCAAACAGAGTGATGAATACAAATGTTGTTTAAGCAAAGAGTGCCTCAGTAATAATAACTGATTACTTGTTAAGAAACAGGATTGAAACAAACAAGCTTTAGGATAACTTCATTTACTGGTGTCTCTTGACAGCATTACTGTTTACTAACATTTGAAATGCTGTATCATCTATCCTCAATCAACCTGACTGTCCTTCTAATGAGTACCTCCTCACACTCTGCCCACTTTTTACAAAGAAATATACAGTATGTTCCTTTAAAAGTACCCATGAAGAAAGTACTGTTATCATGATGGTTTTATTTATTTATTTATTTTACTTTTTTTCCCTCCCGGTATAAAATGAATTTTGTAAAAGACCTTACATTATTTAGTCTTAAAAGTTGACAGGCTGATTGAAACAATAAAGAAATAGTTTTTTTTTTCTTAGGATGGCATCACACTAAATGACTTTAACTCACTATATATTCTCAATTGCAGGATCTCATTGCCTTGAGGGTATCATATTAAATTACACAATCCTTCATGACTTCTCAGCATATTTTAAAACTGATAAAGTATTGCAGATTCACTACATTTTAACTAGTCTCACAGAGCTAGACACTGACTCTTAATCAAGAATAAATGTCTGGGGACAACTCATTAAAAAGTTTGCCATGAATAGCAGAGGAATCTGCCGCTGCAAAGGCTACACCCAAAGGGGTTCTTCCTAAAAATCTACCCTAATTCATCCAGTTTGTGCAATTTACAAAGCCAGGGTTTCAGGGAGAGAGTAAATGAAACTGAACAGAATATCAGAGAAAAAAAAAACTAAAATTGCTGTCATCATTTCAGGAGCTCAGTAACACAAAGTAACTGAAACTTAATGATTATTTTGTACATTATAATCGGAGTGATGACAGAAGAGACAGACACACATGTTGACCATTGCAGCTACTTGGCCCCACTCATTGAGAAGTGCTTCTGTCTACTATGATATCTTTCTGTCATTTTGGCTATGGCATCATTATATGGCACGACAACAACAAATGTAGTTTCGATAAGGATTGTGATATATGTATATACTATGTGTTAAAACTAATGTTGTTATAGTGGAAATATTCTGGTAGGATATATTTGCATTTCCAATTAGACAATTATGTTAACTTCCTGTGTAGCCTCGTGCTTCTACTGGTGTCGTTAGGCAGATTTGTTGAATCAGGTGTTTTGAGTACTGTGAGTCTTCATTATCAGCTCTCTTAACGTCCATCCTTTTCACATCCTTTTGATGGGGTTTGACACATAGTTTTCTTTAGATACATATTTTGCAATTCATATTTTCAAAAACATAGCTCTCAGTTCTTGCAACCTTTCATTGACTTCAGAACTGTTATCATAACTGAACAACAAAAAGCATAAGCAATGCCTGTAACAATGTATTGTTCAAGTTTACAATACATTCAACTCTTTTAGTTTTTTCACAACTGTACACAATTTCCTAAGATTA
This sequence comes from Polypterus bichir lapradei, assembly GCA_026402145.1. Taxonomy (NCBI): domain Eukaryota; kingdom Metazoa; phylum Chordata; class Cladistia; order Polypteriformes; family Polypteridae; genus Polypterus; species Polypterus bichir. The sequence continues at coordinate 109,410,018 of JANRMT010062854.1, read as the reverse complement.
TGTAAATGAAGGATATGACTGAAAATAATTAGAGTGGTGGCTCTGTGGCTGAGGATATGCTCTGGTAGTGCTGGGCGGTATGACCAAAATTCTATATCACGGTATTTTTCAAAATTACACTGGTTTTTACGGTATTCAACAGTATTTGTTTCCTATGCATGAGTGGATGTTAACCACATTTTCCACTGCAATTACTGCAGTAGACTGGCTAAGAATAACCTATTCCACTGTCATGAGAATTGTAAATTGTACAAAAAAAAAACATTTTAATGTGCACACAAGTATTAATACAGGTTTGCATGGCCCCAAAAAGTGATAGTTTTCAAGGGGGTGGCACTAATGAAGAGAAGGAATCACATTGCATGACAGTTGCAGTCAAAATATAGAATCTTTTTATTGAACAAATTTTGCAAACAACTTAAACTAAAATTTTGACAACATATTTTCAACCTATTGAAAAGGGATTTAGACTTAGTAAAATATCCAGAGGTGCTTGTTAAAAGTTGTATTGCACTGAACATGTCTTAGAAAAGGAATAAATAGTACATTTTTTTTGTAAACCAACTACACTTTCTGTTAAAGTTAACAATCTCAGTCCACTGACACATTAGCTAAATGAATTGTAATAGTGTTGGCTGTCTTGATCCACCACTTGCTCTTTTTGTTGCAGGCAGTACCTCTAGCAAACGCGTCTACAAGTGACGTCTGACTCGAGTGTACTCTAGCTTTTCCAGTTTTACCTGAGGACATGGAGGGTGCCAATCTTAGTTCCATACATTCATGGTACCCCAAAGCATGTGTGCGGCTAAGGTGGTGCAGCAAATTGCTTGTGTTGTCGACTCCGCTGTCAAATTTAGCTCTACAGCATTTGCAGTAAATAGTTGTTTGGTCCATATCCGACCTTTTAAAACCAAAGTATCTCCAGACAACAGACACGGCTGCTTTTTTCGGCAAAAGTTCTTCTTTGTCATCATATTCAACTTTATCATCTTCTACAGCTTCAGTTTCAGAATGTTCTCTGTCCATTTTCACCGCTTAATACCTCCACTAACGCATGTACTCCGTTGCATGAGTGTTTAGCGGTGTAACAGTGAAAAAGGTCACCCCTTAAACACTTTCCCGCTGCGCCACGTTCCAAACACTGTTTAGGCTATTTAAACCGGTATTGCGATATAAGGAAAATCCATACCATTACTAAAATAAAAAACGGTTTTCGGTATGAACCGGTATACCTCCCAGCACTATGCTCTGGTATCTGGAAAGTTGCTGGTTCAAATCCTATTACTACCAGAAGGGATCCTACTCAGTTGGGCCCTTAAGCAAGGCCCTTAACCTGAAAGTTACTCCAGTGGTGCTATATAAGGGTACAATTTCCCAAAGAGGATCCTTTGTTGAAAAACATGACATAAACATTTTTTTAAACATGCTTCCATTTGAATTTAATCACTAATGATGTGTGGTACAGTATAATTACAGTCATTGAGCAAATTTGTTTGTCTATGCCTGGATTCTTTTTAGTATGGTTTTTGTAATATTTGTGATCAGTTCTTTATTTGTTTTGGGTGTTGCATAAAAAAGTATTACAAATTGCTAGTCTTTTTGTTTTTGGATAAACAGTTTAGATGTTTAGATGAGTAAGCTCTGTTTGGAACAATAAACTCTACAAATAATTGATGTGTTTATATCAAAATGCATCTTAGTAAATGATATAAGAATGGTGTTATTTTGTTAAAAGCACAAAACATGCAGACAAATATGCTAACTAATTTGCAAATGTATAAGTATTTTTGATCCAAAGAAAGCACATTTTAATCAAAAAATCTAAAATTTAACTGCTTCATATGAAACGCTAAGATTTTCCTGTCATAATAATGGTGTTTATTTGGGATTCAAAATTACAGATACATTTCTGTTCACTATGTAGTATTTAATGTAATTCTTAAATTTTAATGTTAAAGGTAAGTTTAATTTGTGGAATAAATGTTACTTGAGGATTATTTTATTTGATGTATTTAGCACTAACTGACAGAATCATAAAATGTAAGAATGTTGACAATTGATACTAGTGTGAGACTCTGATAACCCAGTTTTCTATACATAAATATCTGTTAATTTACTTTGGTTTCTCTATTTTGTGACCTTGGGCATAATATTACCTGCTTTTGCATATATGACAGTCGATTCTAGCAATGTTAGAAAGTAAAAATGGCTGGCATTTGGTAATGGCTGGCATTTGAGCAATGGTAAAAAAAATATTTAGCTTTATAGACTAAGAATTTTTGATAGAAATTAATCCTGCCTGAACCATGAACTAATAATAAAGAACATTCTTTATGTCATCAACATGTGCAGTTGCTTAGAATATCAGTGAATTATTGATGTTACTGAATTTAGTCAATGTAATATATGACAAAGAAAGTAGTTTAATCTTATTGCTTACTGTCGTCATCCACACAAATGTATGCTTAACATTGCAGGTCAAAATCAGTGATGAAAACACTAGTAACTGTGACTTTAAAAGTCAAAAGGAGCTTCAGAATATGGAAAATAACAACAATATTTTAGCATTTTAAAACAAAGAAAGTTTTTGACACAATACATTAAGTCTTGAAAATAAATTAGTTACATTTGCAGTTATTGTAATCTTTACAAAGAAGACTGTAAGAAGGAAATTAGAATACAGAATTTCAACGGAGTATGAGAATCATCCACACTAGTTAACCTTACTGTGAGGATTTATTTAGTATTAATGTTTTCTTTTTTTTAGTAATGAATAATTACTTTCTAGGACAAAATTAATAAAAATAGGCTTTTTTTTTAGCAGGAAACAATATTGTATCTTTTCACTTACATTGCTGTAATACCTAGTGAGGTTTACTTCATGAAACAGAAATCCCAGCTATTATTGATATATTTATTGATTATTTTTTCCAAATGTGGAGACCATCCCAGGAGAATCAAGCACAAAGCTGGAAGCAATTCTGGTTAGAATATAAACGCATGACAGACCCTTAAATAAACACAAATAATTGCTGTTTTTAACTATCAACAATGATATCATTAGAAAATGTGTTTGTTAATTTTAATATTTTATTTAATTTTATACACAAAATAGAAGATGAATGTAATTTATATGAAAACCAACATTATGAACAGGTGAGTCTTCAATAAAAAAGTCACATTGTACAGCTGCTAGTATAATAAAACAATTTAGAATCTCCTCTTAACCTAATACATTTGTCTGTGGGAAACAGAAAGAAAACATGAGTACCTGGGGCCAACAATGGAACAAAAATTTGACCTATCCAACCAACAAAGGGCACAAGGCCAATACTACCACCAGTGACCACTAGGTGGCACTCACTCACTCACCCAAGGCACAAATAACAGTGGTTAGAGTTCCCATTCTTCTCATGGTCATAATGTTTTAATAGTAATTTTATAATTACATTTTTTTTAATAAAGCGCATTGCAAACACAGTTCTTCTACTTCTAACAAAAGGGAGTGCCAGTTATCTACAGTGGTCATATAATCAATCTAAACAAGATAATCTTTAACAAAGGTTTCAATGCCACCTTTTCACCCCATTCTCACAGCATGGTTTTTCTTGTCATGCCACCTTTTCTCTTATGGAGAAGTTCTTTTTTTTAGCAATTGCCGGAAGTAAACTCCAGGAGGCTGGGCTGACCCTTCTTTTATGTTAGCCTGGTGTCAGGTGACCTACTCACTATGATAGGCCTTACTGGGCTAGGACAGGCTTTCCCTTCTTCCAGCTCCTTTCATGGGCAAATCCTCCTTTGGAAGATTATGGTCCTCTCCTGAAAAGAAAGAAGAACATGCCCTGAGGCATCTGGAGCTTTTCATCTTATTCCCTAAGGTTTTCTCTGTGCTCCTATCACAGTTCTCATGGAGAGGTGGAGTAAACTGTGATAATGCAAATTAGTAAAAATAATATTAACATATAAAATTTGCTATATTTTACCCTACTTTATGATTATTTGTTTCAAAAGGACAGTGCTGCTGAAGGGGGGGGGGGGGTGCGGGGGAGATAGAATGTTCCTAAAGATTATAAGGAAAAATTCAAAAGTATAAGGAAAGCTTCAAAACAATAATACTTTTGTCAAATACCTTATTGTACCTAAGGATTAACAAAAGAAAAAAATATTCTTCCTCTTGTTTTTACAGAACCAATCTTGTAAAGCTATTCCAAATTGACTTTAATGGATGCTAACTGTTAGATGTTACCAGGGAGGGCCTGAAAGGCTGACATTAACAAAGCAAAGACAGGCTAACAAAGGTCCAGAAAAGCATCACACACCAAACAGCACCAGTATTTCTTAAAATTGTAGATTTCTTTTTTCATTTATACAAAACATTTTAAGTCAATCAAAATGAGTGAAGATGGGGTTTCCATCCCATCATCTTAGAAAACTAAAGCTCACATAAAGACAGCAATGTGCCAGCTAAGAAGAACAAATGAAATACTAGAAAAAGGAGATAAGCATTCTTTCAAAATGCTTAAAGAAAGAATAAGCTTTGCCAGTCACATGCCTGATAAGTTACTGTACCATGTATACGTGAAGTTGCTTGATGAGGTTAGTGTCACCTATCATGGGGCACCAAAATCTACCCTGTTGTTGATGGCAGATTAGTCAATTAAAATGTATATTTTCTTTTTATTTATTTGTTTTTGATGAGTACCTAGTAAAAGTAATAAGAAAAAGAAAAACAGTCAAAGCCCTACTTATTAAACTAAAAGGGCTGATGAAATTTTAGCGGATTTGAGTGGTACAAGAAAACAGCATAAATGCTTGATATCAATAAGTCCTGAATAAAGCATTATTACACCAAGTCTTGCTCACTGTAGCATCAGCCCACAGGAAACAAGTTAAAGCAAACTGGTAGCAAATTTTGAATGAGTGATTGGCAAACAGGCAAATCCCTAGCACATTCCGTTATCCCATGCTCAGCAGTATGTCTGTTGACAAAGACAATAAGAAAGTGCTCATAGCTGGCAATTCCATACTGTGAAATGTTAGGATTTCAAATATGTAAATGCAGCAGATGAAGTAAAAGGCCTTCCAGGTGCTGACACTGAAGCTAAATTGAACAACAATGAGTTAAGTTTACAGCAATATGAGGTATTAATGAATAAGTTCAAATCTATATTCAAAGGAAAGATCTTAACTTTTGTGGCTTATCAAGAATATACAAGGGGAATATCATCAATAGCAGAATGTCTTCCCATCAGTTCTGCTTAGGAATCTTGTGTGCAAATAAAACCATATTCCTGTACATATACCATATTGTAAATAAGTGGAATCATTTCTGGGAAAGCCCCTAGAGCTCATTTGTAAATGCATGTTTAGATCATTCCAACACATGATTATTTTCTAAAAGTTCTTATGACTTATAAAACATCCATACACGTGATGTGGTGGGCTAGCGCCCTGCCTGGGGCTTGTTTCCTGCCTTGCGCCCTGTGTTGGCTGGGATTGGCTCCAGCAGACCCCCGTGACCCTGTAGTTAGGATATAGCAGGTTGGATAATGGATGGATGGATACATGTGAATAAACATTCCTTAATTCATCCTAGTCATGGCTATGTATAAATCACAAATCATATTAAATGTGTATGAATGTGAATGTGCACGATGACTTTGCCAAAAGAACGCCCTCAAACGCCCATATGTGGTAGGGTGTAATGCCTTTTAAATGGCATTTTATTATGTCTTTAAGTCTTTTAAATGACATTTATTGAATTTTGGGGTTTCCTGAAGGTGTTTACATGCCAACATGGATGTACTTTTTCCAGCAATCACATTTGGGAATTTCATCTTCTGCTAAAATCCCCTCAAAATAAGACTTTCACCTCTTTCATCATAAGGGAAAATGATGAACTGTGGAGAAAGGAGAATGTTAGCCTTCAAAATAACAGACAAGGTTTGACTCAGAGTACTCTACAAGTTATCTCTGAAAGATCCCTATCACAGAGTGAACTTGAACATGTACTGGAAGAGCATGACTGTACATTTTAGAGAACTTATGGCTGAGACACAGCAGCTGACAGAAGTCTATAAGGATGGCTCTTGATACTTATGAAATACATTTCTGAATGTACTAAAGAATGACGACAGTACTCAGTCATTACGTTCTTATGTTAGATGTGGTGTCCCTTGGAGTTCAGTACTCAAACTATAATGATTTTCTCATGTTGCTCCTGGAAGATATCATTAGAAAACATAATATCTGTTTTCACTTGCAGAAAATACTGAGCTATATATTTCCTTTAGACCAAATGATGTTCCTCCTATTCTGCCTTTTATTCTTTCTGCCAGTGAGTTAAAAGATTGGATGAGCAATAACTATTTGTCTTTGAATAAAAACAAATATAGAAATGTTATTACCAGAGGAAATAATACAGAGAGCAACAAGGTCATGTCACTCAGTAGGCCTAAACATTAAATTTACTGAACTGTCACACAGTGGACATGCAAACAAGAATTTCATAGTATTATCCATACATGACAATATACTTGAACTAGAATTTAGGTATTTTCTTTGACACTAGACTTTTACTAAATATTATTTAAAACATGTCTTTCTAGCTAAAACACAGGAATCAATTGGTTATGGCACAATAAATTATATCAGAATTAGGTAATGTTGAAAGTGGTGTGGTGTCTCTTGTGGTTCACTGCTGGGGCCACTGCTATTTTTAGTATACAGTATATATAAAAGATCTGGATAGGTAGATAAATAAGAAGTTGGTTAGATTACAGACAATGCCAAACTAAGAGGAAGTGCACTTAATGTAAGCAAATGTAAGGAATTACACATATGAAGTAGAAATGTTAGATTTGTGTATACAATAGGAAGTGTAAAACATAAAAGTAACCTCACATGAGAAGGACCTAGGAAGCATAGTGGACTGATCAATATCTATACAACATCCAGATTATATACAGATGTGATCAGGAAAGCTAAAAGGATGTTAGGTTATATAGCAAAATGTGGGGAGTACAGGTTAAAGAAGGTTTTGCCTAAGTTACTGTATATAATGGACTAATGAGACCTCACTTAGAATACTGTGTACAGTTTAAATCTCCATATTACAAAAAAGACATAGGAGCTCTAGAGAAAGTCCACAGAAGAGCAAGTAGGCTAATTTTGGGATTAAGGGGTATAAGCTATAAGGAGATGTTGAAGGATTTGAACCTTTTAAGTTTAAGCAGATGGAAATTAAGAGGTGACATAATCAAAGTAGAAAAATTTTCTTCATACAAGGATTCTTAGACATATGAAATAAATTCCCAAGTACTGTGGTAGAGGGTAGGACTTTAGGGACCTTCAAATCTCAACTTCATAATGTTTTGGAGAATCTAGGTAAATTAGATAGAGGAGCTTGTTGGGATGAATGGCCTCTTCTCATCACATTTGTTCTAATGTTTTAATGTTAAAAATTTTAGTAAAATGATGACTTTTTTAAGTATGTAGGAAAGAGAGAAATGAATTCATGCATTTACTTTATTTCTGGTAGTATTGACTTATGCAAAACATTATCCCCAGGCTGATTATTCTATTTGTAGCTTTCAGTTAATTCAATAAGATGTTTTACATGTTGTTGCTAGAACAAGAAAGTATGACCACATAACTCCTGTTCTTATGTGTTTATATTGGCTTCCCATCAAGTTTAGTGCCAATTTCAAAATGATTAATTATAATAATTTAAAAATTTCTACTCTGTTGTCAATTGGCTGGGTGTTTAAACATCCAGTGTAACCTAAAGTTTAATAGTGAATCATTCAAACATTTGCTAATTTCAGACTGAGATCCCAGCAAGACAAATCCTTCAAAATTTTTTTTATTATTTTTCTGTAAGCAATATACCAAAGTAATAGTAAAACTGGTTAAATGATATACAGTATATATAAGCAAGCAACTACAAGCTGCTAACTTGGTCCTTAATGGTTTAGTTGAGCAATTTACTAATACTGAACTATCTCAGGTAACTTACACAGCAACAGCTATTATCAAGTTGAAATGTTCCATGATGACATTTACTCCCCAACTCCTCAAACTTGCCTCACATCCATCCTGATATGGAGGAAATTGAATGTAGGCCACTATATGTTAGATTCAGTCGTGATGCAGATATGAACTCCAGAAATAAGTTAATATCCATTAACAGCCTGGCAATACCCATTTACAGTATAGCTTTGCCATTCTTTAATTGTAAAGATAGGAGCTGGAATGTATGGAGTAGAAGTTGCATAAGTGTGCTGCAGTTTGTTTGGCGCAACTTTCAAAAGGTGCTAGACAATATTTATATCGCAAGCAGAATAGGTGCCACCATACCTATTGAGGTAGCATCTGTGTACAATTTACAATGGGAGGACATTGTGACTGTATCAGACAAGCCAAAAGGTAATTGACAAGTATGTGGAAAAAGCTTATATTAACAGATGCCAGTATCTTCTAATGGAAAATACTGCCTTTGCCATCACAAGGAAGGAGGTGTACAAAAAATAAATGCAAAATCCAATGTTAAAAGAAAAAAATCTCTTTGCTTATGAATCATGAAAATGTGTGTAAAATCAGGCAAGCTTAGAGGAAAAAATCTGTTAATATTTGAAAAATTAAGGTGAAAAACTTTTTTAAAATCATGTGCCTTTATGCACACAATCAGAAGATGAGTTTAAGCCTTTTTGTGGAAATTAATTGGCTTTCTTGCATTGACAACCTTAATTTTGTTCTATGAGCAACGGTACCCAATAATATCAGCCAACCATCAATTGACTTAAACGTTTTGATACTCATCACACTCTTGTAACAGGTCTATATGTATGCATAACCTTTTTTGATCTGAGGTATTTTTAATTTATAAATCACATGTCTTATTCTTCCCTCAGTTATGACTGGTCTCTGACAATGAAGCATGAATTTATGTGGGTCATGGGTAACAAGAAGAACCATTTTGCTTCAAACAATTCTATTGTTTACTTTCAGAAAACTAATTGAATTATTTCCTAACTAGATGACCAAATGAAGTACATGTATGAAGACACCTTCATCGTGCAAGCTATATCTCTGCAAAACAATACAAGACTTTTACAAAATGACATAATTATTATGAAATAATTCTATACTTGTAATACTTTTGAAAAATAATGCAAAATATACGTTGGCAATAAGCCCTAAAAATATTTCTGTAATATAGCAGCTTGTAACACAATCTTTTTGATTTTATCCTATAAGGATTTCTTCCACTGTTCTTTTAAAAATTATAATAAGCCTTCAAGCTACCTTTGAAATAATGGCAAAAAAGAGAAAAAGTCAATTGAAACTTGTGGGTATTCTGTAACAGCCTATGTATGATATGTCAAATCTGTAGAAAAAGTTTTTACCAGGGCTGAATTGGGATATCTGCTTACTGTACTATGTAAAGTTGTGTTTTGTTCCAACTTATGTGCATGGATTAAACTGTTATAAATAAATATAAATATATTTGTGTGAATAATATAAACCCTCAACATTTTACTCTAGGTGATGGCGCTAGACAGGCCTGCCCTTTGTCACTAATTGTATTTGCCATTGCCATTGAACTTCTTTTTGTTTGTATTAGTAAATAAACATATTTTTGAGCGTTCATATGGGATGTACTTGAAGAGAATATGTTTTAAGTGCCCATAACATCGTACTTTATATTACCAATTCATATTAATTTCTGTAACATATATTAGGCATAGTGGAGGAAAAATTCCATAAAATGTCTTAGTTTTAACTTAAGAGTATGTTCTTTATCAATATTCTTATTCTTCAGCTTGAATTTGATCTGTTTTTCTCTAACTTTCTCACAACAGTTCATATATCTTGAAAAAAATTAAAGATCCATTGAAGTTTAATTTTTGCAGCCTGATCAGAAGCATTAAGCTAGATTTTAATGGGTGGCTATCACCTTATATTAGATAAGAAGAATTAATATTTTCTAACTGAACATACTATGCTCCATTTTATATCATAAAAATAATTCATTTGTATTAATTAATCCAATAAAAAGTTAGTGTGAACATTGAAAATGCCAGACAAAATTAGATTCTTCATCCACACCAATGTAGAGATGACTCTGGAATTTGACATGTACTATGTAAGGAAGCAGCCAACTGAGGACTTGTAACTAAATACTCTGATGTCCTTATCCTCCTATGCAGTAGTGCGTCTCTGCCTTTTTCTTCTTCTTCTATCCTGATTGGATTCAATTTTCCCTCTTCTCTTAAGACAGTGGTGGACACCATTGCAAGAAATCTTCTAGTTTTTGTCAATGTGTTGCATGGAATAGCCTTCATTTTGCAAAACAACAATTGACTCACATGCTTTTTGAGAAAGCTGCTTTGTTTTTGGGCACTTAAACTAGAATTAAATTTTAGAAATTTTACTATTACAACACACAAAAATACAATTTCTTTGCTTTACTGAATGGAATAAAACAATTACAAAGGTTTCTCTAATAACCAGTTAGCATTTAAACATCATCAAGGATAAGGACACTGGAGTAACGGCCTGTGAAAATGGGATTTTTTACAGTCATATATTAATGATATGCTATATGTCAGTCATTTCAAGCAGTAATAGCCATTTGCAACATTAGTCATTTTTGGCTATAGTTTTAAATAAGTTTAATGGCACCTTGATAAAAAGTATTATTTTTTACTGAAACATGAACATTACTGAAATTAATTTTTTTTAACATTAATGTACATGTTTCACCAATCACTTTGGAGGTGAAAGTAGAATTTGTTAATATTGTACAAGGTAAACTCATTTTTAAATGAATACATGACTTAATTCTTTAACAACATTCAGTTTGCTTTCTAGATGTTGGCATAATCTATTATTACCAAATTATTTAGCCATCTGTTCTTATTTTAGTAGGTACCCAATGAGATTCATTCCAAATTTCCTTTAATTGGAAATTATATCAAAAGGGTTTGTGGAGGACATTGTACAGAGAGTATTTGATTAATATTTTGTCTGATTTTTTCTGGCTGATGTTTCTTTTTTGGAACAATAAATGGCCACGGTGTTTTTATTTTTCCTTATTTTTGTGTTATTTCCATGGAGGCATAGCCTATGTTTATTCTTTGTTTGAGTGAACCGTTACCAGGTTGGTGTTTCACTGTTCTATAAATTGAAACAAATGGAGTAAAAAGCATTTTACTCTATAACTGAACACCAATTAAGTAATTTAACTAACCTTAATTTTAATTCAAACTTGAAAACAAGCACAAAGCAATGTGGTCCATATTTAAAATATTATCTACACAGTGAAAAAGCCTATATATTAAAAAAAAAAAAAAAAAAAAAAAGCCTAGCTGTGACATTTTGTTAGTTTGTTAGCACAGATTATAATTTTGCTGCAGCTTTGATCTAGTGAAGATAGCAAATTCACTGTTTCTATTTCTCTGAAATCTACTTATAAGACCAATATACTATATACCATTACAAATACAATAAAATTAAAATAAACTATGACATGCAACATTATTCTTGCATTTCACAAAGTTGTATTGCCATTATTTAAAAATTCTTAGGTTTGTGATTCCTGCCTTCAAGAAATTGCACTTATCTGTTGTGAAGTTCCTTTGGTAGTAACACTGAAATCACACTAAAAACTCGCCCTTTTTATCTCGCAATTTATTCAGCTATACCTCTTTACCATCTATACTGTCCTGATTATACCACATTGTTATTTCTTACGATTAGCCTTTCTACTTCTTTGCTTATGTAGGCTATTTTAAGTTTTTTTTTGTTTATGTATTAAATACAATTGTATTTTTTATCCATTTCAAATTTGCCCTCTTGATCATTGTAATATTTCAGCGATGCTATATGAATTACAGATTGATTGGTTAACTGTTGGATCTTTGTTTATTAACTGCTTCAAAAACAAAATACTTATGCTATCTCATAGAAATCAAATACAAATTTATTTTCCTTATCTTTAATTTAAGTTCCATTTCACTGTCAAAATTATCATTATCATATCATTTTTTAGGTCATTATGTCAAATGATGATTGCGCACTGGTTAGCAATTCTGCCTCAAAAATCCAGTGTCCAATGTTTCAATCCCATGGCCAAATGTTTTTCATGTTTGTTATCCTCAAAGACATGCAAGATAGATTAATAGGCAATTCTAAGTTAATTGTGTATGTGTGAGTGAGTCCTGCAATGGACTGGCATCCTGCCCAGGGCTGTTGTCTGCCTTGCACCATATGCTGCTAGGATATGCCCTGGCTCCCTGCACCCTTCACTTGGATTAGGCTTTGAAAATGTTATATCAAGACTACCAAAGGCCATCCAACACTGTCGTAAAATGTCAATGTGTTCTTTTCAATATTAATTTATCACCAATGTCAAAATGAAACAAAATACAATACCAGTATTTTCCTTAAATTTACTGTCTCTTATGAATTCATCTGATTTTTATAACTGCCTAATGACAGAATTGAAACTACTATATGCTGTCCTGTTAAAGATCAACCACTGAACATAAAATTTTAATGTTTTTTCTTTTTTCTTTCTGTAGATTTTTTGTTTAGAACATATGATTAGCCCATTTTTCTAGGTTCACTGACCATATTCTCTCTATACATTTTTTTCTTATTTATTATATTTTATTTCTTACTTCTGCCACACCTGAATATGAACTGTGAATTGTTGTTCGCAGCAACAGTGATAAACAAATTTCAGGCTTTACATAGCTGAAATTGCCTCTGATGAAGTGATTCACTTCATGAAGATGTGGTGAAGAAAAATGCTTGTCTTTACATATTTAGCTATTACATAAGCAAGATCTCAAAAGTGTAATATAGATTGGATTTTAACCTGAAGTGTATAGTGCTTACTTAAATTTATATACCATTTGTTCATGTTCTTAATTTTAAGGGGTAAGTCAATCCTTCAGTTTTGCTGGACTAGTTTCTAACATTGTCATCAAAGGAAAACTGAGCAGTGTTATAGGCAGAGTAAAATGTTTGTCAGCCTCAACTGTTTAACTATATATACCCCACACCAATCCATCCATCTTTTAAATCATTTAGTTCATTTCAGCATTAGTGGGACACCAGTGTATCATAAGGCACACTTGCTGAGACATTCACACTCACTAATGTGGGACCATTTTAAAGTCATCAGTTAACCTAACATGCATAATAATACATTTTATTTATACAGCGCCTTTCCCATGCTCAAGGCACTTACAAATATAAGAAAGAACAGCAGGGTATACAGTATATAGCATTGTACAAACCAAATAAATAAATAAAGAAGATTAAGACAGTAAATTCAGAGAAAGTCTAACAGACAACATAATTGATGGCCTAGCACACACATACAGGTTACATGAGCATCTTGACAGAGATGTAAACTGAGAGAAGGATAATAAAGTCAAGTAGAGCTAAAAGCCTTCCTGAACAGATAAGTTTTGAGTTGTTTTTTAAAAGAATTCATGGAGTCAGCTGATCTAATTAATTTCGGTAGGTCATTCCAGAGTTTGGGTTCTGTACAGCTGAAGGCCCTGTCACCCATGGAGTGTAGATTAGTGTGGGGCACAACAAGATTGCCAGTATCAGAGGACCTAAGGCCGGAGTTATACTTCACGCGACACGACGCATGCTGCAGCGGACGCTCCTGCTACGCAAGCGTTGTAGTGTTCATACTTGCACGCGTACTTTACATAAATTTGGAGGAATCCACCAGGTGGCAGTGCGAGATATTATCATGGTGAAAACATGTTCGGCTTCTCTGTGTTGTGAATTGCCTAGAACACTCATTAAATTCTGATGACAACTTACTGCAATATCTCTGAAAATTATGTTTATTGATTAAATCCATCAATCCAGGGATGTGTCCATTCCAGCAAGCATTGGGCTCGAGTGAGAAACAATCCCTGGACGAGGCCTCAGCTCATCACAAGGTGAATACAAGCACTCGCATACACTAGCGTCATTTTAGCGGCACCAAATCCCCAAATCTGCATATCTTTGGAAGGAAACCGGAGCACAGTGTAGAATACAAGCAGGAAATACCAGCAACATAACTCCCTGTGAGACAGCAGTGCTACCGCTCCACCACCGTGTCACCCCCATGTGTGTAATTATTCTCCCTATGTGTGTAATTATTAACAGTATTCATTATTTAAACGAAATTATATGTAAAATGTAACATACACACTTTAATGCATTTCATCATGAAAGTGGTATCAAGTACAAATCTAAAGATTCTAAATGTGCAGAGAGTTGGAATATCATACATTTAATTTGTTCTGTGTGGTGATCTATTGCTGCTTGCCACTGATGTCAGGTCCAAGAAGCTCATAGTGATTAAAAACTGGGATGATGTTTACGATGGTCTGCTTAGTACACATAAAGACACATATTTATTAAAGCACATTGAAAACAAAGTAGAAACCTATTAACGTAACCAACAGTATCTTTCCATTAATTAATTGTTGAACATGTTTATTTTTTAAAATCACTTCTCCAAAGTCATCAAAGATGTTCTTCTAGATGGTCCATATTTCTGTTATAGTTCTGATTTATTTCTAAAGATCCTAATAATGTGAATGACCATCCAGCAGAATTTTTGCATAAAGAAACACAATTGCTTCTGCAATCTCAGAATCTTTTTTCAAAAATACATATAATTGCAATGGTCATCAGAACAATACACTCAGCAAATAACACAATTTCAGGCAAAGCAAAATAATCACTTTAGGAAAATAATAAAAAAAAAATTCTAACATATTGGAGTCTATCCCATCATTCTTTGAATTCAGAAACAGAAGAAAACATTAACACTTGAAATGTTGAAGACCTAAAAGATGGAATATATTTTGCGGCTGATTCTGTATGTTGCACAATTTTATGAGACGTGCTTAATTAATTCCATTACAGTTAATGCTTGTGTGGAGACTGAAAGTTCTCTCAGTGTCTGTATGGTTTATATTTCTGATTGCTTTGTTTTTTCTTCCACATCTCAACGCTGCATCTCTAAATTGGCCCAGTATGAGAGAGTGTGAGTGTGTGCATGAATGTGCCTGTGATGATATGTTGGCCCATCCAGAGTTAGTTCCTGTCTTGTGATCAATCCTGTTGGGACAAGCTCTGGCTGTCAGAAACTCTGAATTGGATTAAGTGGGTTTGACATTGGATAGACATATAATGAATTCATAAAATTGTTTCCCTTTTTCTATTTCCATTTCACACCCATCATATCAATGGCTATTGGCTAGAAAGTAAATGAATAAACAAAAGCTCCTGGATAAAATACATTAACAAAAAAGATGACATACACTTTAGCTTTGCCAACAGTGGTCCTGAGATCAGCTCAGAAAATGCCATGTGCCTTAATGCTATTGTGAAGACAAATGAAGAGCTTTCCTTTGACCCATTTGCCTGTGCTCTTGAGCGCACTTTGTTTCTCTTAAGAGAAGAAAGCAGAGTAGTAAAGCATTTTTTGCAGGATGTCATTCTCCCACAACAGTTTATGAAAGAAACATCTGTGACAGGAATCTCTAATGCTTCTTTCAAAGCAAAGCTTGACAGTAAACGAACTTGGCGCAAAGTGGCAAATCAATTCCCTCCAATCCTTGTGTGCTGTGCCACCTCATTTGTTATGTATCAAATGCAAACTTCTCACTCTTCTCCTCCCCTATGCTGGGAGGCTTTGACAGTGATGTGGTGGCTCCATTCCAGACTTCAGCTGAATAAACACAGTGGCCATTTGCGGGGCAGGTTGGCAGGCTTAAGAATGTTTGTCTTTCAGTACAAAGCTCTCTGCACCTGATGGGAAGCAACTTGTTCAACTTCTAACCTGAGGTAGAAAGACCGTCAGCACTGAGGAAGCCTTTGAATGGCTCATTGTGAAAAAAAAAAAAACTATCTGGAACATCTGAGCAACATAACACCAGCTTTGAAGTCTCAAAGAACACAGTGTCTTGGTGCAGTGTGTTTTCACAGATTTGCCTTTGCAGCTCTTACATGCAGTTAACCGAGGTTGCGTTTATTACTTCTACTCCTTTGACCATACTGGAAAGTAAAGAGTCACATGTAGAGTTATAGCAGAAATAGGTCTGTGATGCAGCTGAACAAATACATGTAAAGGACTTCACGCAGAAGGCTGCTGTACTCTATAATAAAAAATGTACTTCTGTGCCTTCTTACTTTTTTTTAACACATTTGGAGTTACACTATTGTGTGAAAATGTGCTGCTGTATATATATAAATATTGTTATTATTGTGCATGTGAAGCCATAGATAGCAAGTTGTTTCACAAAGTTATTTTTCATATACTAATAAATTAAAGTAATTAAAAGGTGAGGGTTTTGTTTAAAGATAAGGTTGAACCACCATCACTTGGATCTAGTACCATAGGTTCACATGCTATTCATTATTTTTGTGGAGTCTGCATGGTGTTTCCATTAATCTGTGGATTATCCTACAGGTTCTGGTTAAGGTAACTGGCAATTTCAAATCAATCCCATGTGAATGTGGATTTGGATGTGTGTATGAGTAGGCCTTATGATAAAACTGACTCCCTACCCAGGT
>JANRMT010062854.1:109329421-109393010 GCA_026402145.1 Polypterus bichir lapradei | reverse complement strand
CAGAGTGTAATTAAAACAGGCTTTTACAATGGACCTAGGCTCTGTTCACAGTCGTTTCAAAGGGCTTTACTTGATAAAAATAATAAAAGGTTGAGAACTGATTTCCTGTTAATCAACAATCATTTCCTTCTTCTTCCAATTAATGGTACATCAGGAGCAGAGACCCTGTCTGAGTAGTATACCCTTATTCTGTTTTTGGTGGAGTCTTATTTCCTCTGGTTGCTGGAAGAAAACTGATCATCTTCTGTTCCCAGCTCTTTTTATCTTAATTTGTGGCCGGCTCATTGGGAGAGACAGTCTGCTCCCTCATGTTCGCCATATTGGACTTGGCAACCTCTCTCGTACTTCCGTAGACCTTTCTTGGGAATGTCTACCTAATATGCTTTCAGTTCTGTTCTTAATAAATGTAGAATAAGAACACCTTGCACTCTGCTATGGGATTTACATCATTCTCTAACCTGAAGCAATTCTAGCTGTACAATTGTTGAGAATGAATGTGACCAAAGCTCTGTTTTTATAAAGTGAATCAGGATATTCACTAACCTACTTATCTATATGATTCTCTCTTCAGCTCTCCATCTCTTGTGAGGAAGACAAGCATAACTATCTGCCAAAGTTTTTTTACTAAGTAAAACAGTTTCACCCCATCCTTCCATTTTCTTATCTTTCTGAGTCCAGTATTGAGTTGTGGGAAAAAAAAAAAACCTATCCTAGCTATATCAGGCGCCAGATATGAGCAAACCCTTGGCAATACATTGTAGACCATTTTAATGTGTACTCACACAAACACACACTGGCCGTCACTTAAAATTTAAACTCAAACATTAATCTTAGGATGTAGAATGAAACAATGGTATCCAGAGAAAAATCACACAGATATGAGAAGAAAGTTAACACAGACAGTGATCAGGCTGAGAACTGAAACAATATTTTTTGCTTATGTTTGTTATTAAAGACCTGCAACAACATGATTTAATTTGCTTTATGAAATGTATGGAAACACCTCTATATAATATCAATGTAGTGTATATTTTTGGAAAAACTGTTTTTAAGAAATTATATCAAAAAAAAAAAAGATATATTAATGTTATAGAAACACAAACATGAAATGTTAAATTTCTTTAAAATCTAAATACACAAATAGTGTGAAAGTAATTTTTATATGACTGTATTTTTCATATTTATTTTCAATTTACCGACCACACTGTAATAAAAGTTGAGACAGTTTTCTCATATTTTTAAAAAAAAATGCCACCACTGCTAATAAAGAAATGACTCAATCCAGATATTTTACTGTTCCAAATGCAGCAAGTCAGCTAGTTACAGTCTATGCCATATACTTTTAAGTTGCAAGTGTATTCTTCTTTCCTTTTTTTTCTCTTTTACTGTATAGTGTATCTATCCCCCATGCTCTATCGTTTCCCTTTTCAGATGCCTCAGGCTTTGTCATAGGGATTTTTCAAATGAACAGAATTAATTTGTCATTTCGGAGACTTTTCTGTTCAATGTGTTCATTTGTCACTTTTTTTCTGTGCTGTTCCAAATACAGACTTGAATCAGCTTAAAGAACACATTGTAGACTCTTGGATTTTTTCACTTTTTAGCTTTATTCATAAGTAGTAAAATTTAGTCACAAATAAATAACTTTTTCCTTGTGTATCATAACAGACCCTCAAGTAAGTCAAGTACAATATTTACATTTGCTCTGTAAATTTTGAAAAGGGTTTTACCCACCGAGAACTGAATTAGAATTAGTAGATAATAACAGATTAAAAGGTTAAAGGACGGTGGTTATAGTGTGAGAGAGAGATGCAAATCCTGGCCTTAGGGCTTTGTGTTAAAATGCAATTCTGTGAAGCAGTAAAGCAGTCAACACTTTTTCATGTTCCAAATACCACCTGCATGACAATTAACCTCACTACAACCTTGAGGTCCCTGATTAGTAATGGCCTATTGTTTAACTCCCATTAGCACAGTCCTGATCTGCCCTCTTCTCACTCAAATGGACTAATCAAATCAGTCACTTAGGGCTTGAGCTCAGGGAGTTGCCTCCTTAGCAGGCAATGACTAGTAATGCTAGCAGAATGCTGCAGCGCCTACAAGTTTAATCACACGGTACATCTGAATTTTGTTGAAATACAACCATTTGATTTTTGCAGCTTTTGATACAATTTTCTATTCAATTAAAATAATTCAGTTGTTTAATGTATTTAGGCATCATTGTTACCATAATTTTTATTATTGCCATTTTTTACCTTAGGGAAAAAAGCTGAAAACAGAAAAGATTGAATAAACATTTAGGCCGTTTATCTTAGTATTTACAATATTGTCTTTCATGCTGAATAATATCAAAACAAATGCATTTCCAACAGATCACATTTAGAAATTGTTGTCAACTGATTCCATCAAATTACTGTTTTGTGTATAGTATCGTCATTAAGCCCACACACTTGGCAATAGTGTAAAATTTAGAATGTACACATTTTACACAAAGGATAAACATTTTCCAAATAATTATCAGTTTAAATATGGGATATGTTTGCCTCTAATTAGGTATCTTTATAATGGAGCAATGCTTAATCATAATATACAAAATAGACAAATATAAGTTGCATCCAAGTAAACCACTTAAACTGGCTCTGGCACTGCTAATATTTTGTGGTAATCACTGGCTAGAATTGTACTGAAGCATTACTTTCCATATTTAATTCAATGTCTTCTTGCATGTAAGTTATATAATTCAAAACATCTCAGAGAAGGGAATACAGTATGCAGTACTAAGCTTTAAAGTGGCATTCTAATAGAAGGCAGCGGTGTCTTTTCATAGAGTGGTTACCCTGGATGTGTGTTCACTGGAGTCTTTCAAGTTAAAGAAAGAAATGTTAGCATTGTACATGATAAACTGATCTTATCTATTAAAGCCTAGAGACTTTCTCAAATGTCACAGAAAATCCTACTTCCTCTGGTGAAGTAATAGAAATATTTTGAAAATCCATGAAACCTGTTGGACATAGAGTAGAAATGACAGCTCACAGGACTTTTTACCTGCCATACTCCTTTAATGCCAGAATAATAGTAGTAAGAACAGGGCACACAGAGAAGGCAGTACTCTGTTAAACTCT
Organism: Polypterus bichir lapradei; assembly: GCA_026402145.1. Classification (NCBI taxonomy): domain Eukaryota; kingdom Metazoa; phylum Chordata; class Cladistia; order Polypteriformes; family Polypteridae; genus Polypterus; species Polypterus bichir. The sequence continues at coordinate 109,389,888 of JANRMT010062854.1, read as the reverse complement.
GGTCCTTATAGGTTTTATAAAATGGATCTCCTAAGGGCTACTAATATCAGTTCCTTGTAGATAAATAACATACTCTGTGATGCAGGAGAAAACTGACAAGTCCTTGGATGGCAGAATAGAAGCCAGAATCTTAAGGTAAAAACAGGGTGGAGTAGAGAAAAAGAAAGATGTGAATAAAGCTTGTGAATCGACCTATCTGCTTGTCAGCGATGACTATTCAAGTCTATTATTTTATCATACTAAAAAAAGATTGTAAGGTTTAGAGTAGCATACATAAATCTGTCAGCTTCAAAAGGCTAATTAACTAATATGACCCTGATGGAACATGCATATTATCTTGCAGATGTGTTCACATGATTGAGTCCCACTAGTCAGTGATGGCAAACATCTATTATGACAGAGCCACTGTCAACCAATTCTCAGCCCTGCACGTTTTAGCCAGTATGTTTCATCCATTACTTTTCTGCCTACCAAGATCTCCTAGGTTTTCTTCTGGCACAAGTTTCTAATAAGATAATATTTCTGAGGAGAGATCTAGAAGAGGTTTGCATATATATGCTGTTAGGGTTTGAGGCACACAAATATAAAGAACATTTAGAATGAGGAAATTAGTCACAGTCAAAATATAAAAAAAGCTTCATTACCAAGAAAGTCAAAAGAGAAACTGATCACTGAAAACAAGACCAAGACTGTTGCCTGAATGGAAAAGACAAGAGTTTTGACACGAGGATATCAAATTTAGATGCACACAAAGTAAGGTTTACAATTTTAGCAATTTATCCAAATGACAGGTAGGGAAGTGAAGTGTCACTCTAGTACTAAACTAGCGCATTGATGATGTGACGACAAATGGTGCTGCACTTCTCAGCAAACAAGAGATGTGTCTTAGGAATGCAATTCACACAATGGTGCCACCTGTAAACAAAAAAAAATTGCATCATACGCAATAACATAAAAAAATAACACTCCCTGCTAGTAATAGTCTATGGGACAATTATATTAATATTGCCACACATCAGTAACAGCATTGCAAAACCAAGTAAAATAGTTTCCCAAGTGGCCCATTCAGAACACTGTTCTTGAATAGCTACTTATCTCAGGAAAAGCTAATAACCATGACAGTCTTTGGTAGAAAGTATATGGGTTATTGGCCCAATTGCTATATTTAAATTACTTATTTTATACAGTGCAACTGAGACTAGTTTTTGCAGATATACTGTAGTTCCACTTGAACACCATAAATCATTCCGAGACAGAATGTTTCTAAATTTCTGTTATAACAATTGTATTTTTGATGTGAAACTGCAGTTTGCTCGCTTATAGACTATAGTGCAGGAAGAGTTCAGAATTAGCTGATATTATCACTACTGAGTGAGATTTTCCACACTTTATGTTTTCAGTCCCTACACTCATTCTATATTTTATACAGTTGTTTGTGATGTCCGTTTCAAAATGTAACATGACATAACATTCTCAAACTTAATCTAATTCATGGTGGTGGGGGGTCAAAGCCTATCCCAGCAGTACTGGATGCAAAGCAGGAATAATGCTTGGATAGGATGCAAATCCAATGCATGCAAGAAACAAATACATGCTCATTCAAAAATAGCTGATTTTGAGTTACAAATTAATGTATCTTATACGTTTTTGGAAAGAAAACCAAAGCACACCAAGGAAAACCCCCACAGACAAGGACAGACCGAATGTATCATTTGTTTTTTTTTAACCTAGAAGCTTTGTTCTATTTCTTGCCAAGCACAATCATATTCACAGAAAAGAAATCAAATTGATAAAAACGGAATGTGTGTATAACATAAACATTGAAACTAAATTAGGACGTGAGAGTGTCAGTAGGCTTTGCACCCTAAAACCAAACTATTCTATAACATTACAGTAATTATTTACCGCTCTGATGCTGATCTTTCTGATCTTATAATAGTTCATTACGATAGCAATTGACTAGAAGAATTCATAATTGATTGCAAAATTATGGTGTTTAAGGGTTATTCTAGAGCAGGGCTGGCAAACTCCAGGCCCAGAGTGCCGCAGTGGCTGCAGGTTTTCATTCTTACCATTGTGACAGCTAGGGGTTGCTATTGCCCCCTGAACCCTCAGACAACACGTTTAGACACCAGGTAAAAGTCCCAATAATAAATTTATTTTTTCAATAATGTGCACAAAGCACCTCCACCTCCATAATCCTCAATAAATCAATACAATAATACAGTAAATCAATAATAACAAATCCTCCACTTCACCCAGCAGCTTCGTCACACTCCCACCCAACTTGGCTCTCCCTGCTGGGATTTTCCATAGTCCTTTTAAAGTCCATGACCCGGAAGTATTTCTCAACACCACATCTTTCTTCATCAAGTGTCCCTGAAGTACGGCCGGCTTCCGTCCTCGTGACCCCAAAGTACTTCCGGGGTGGCGTAATCGTAAAAGTCCCCGGTTCTTGGGGAGCTCCCCCTGGCTGCACCCACGGCACCCAACAATGCTGAAGAGACGGACTCCATGTCCCATGCTGCCCTGTGGGAATCCGAGGAACCATTTCCATCCAGGGGAGCTTCCATTTAGCGTCCCGGGGGATGTAGTGCCCTCAAAAGGCTGTCTTCTTTTGTTGAGGGACATCCCGGCTGGACTGAAACGCCGGCTGTCCATCACACCATCTTCTTAATTAGTGACCAGTTTTTGCTGCTGATTACTTCTTTTAATTAACTTGACTCAGGCCCCATAGTTATTTCTTTTTCTTTAATTAGCACCCAAACAATAATGAGACACAAAACAAGCCACCACATGACCAGTTCCCCTGTGTCCATTACACATTATCTGAAATTAAAGAGAGGTGATGGTCTTGGTAAGGTTGATCTCTCAAGTCACCAAAACATTTTGACGTTGCTCTTGGAAAGAACAGAAAAACAACAGTTTTCAAAATATGTGCTGTGGCAGAACGAGAGCAGCAACAAGCCATGGAATTAAATAACGGGTTTAATTAACAGCAAGAATGGGCTTCTCATTAAGAAAATGATTGGAGTGAAATTGGTTGGGGTTTGAAGCCCCAGTTTAGCTGGTCATCTTTTAGCTCGTTTCACATCTCATTTCTGCTTGGCTGTCATTTAATGAAGAAAGGAATCAATTCAGAGGGTTGAACTCTTCTAACAGGGCTATTAAAGTGATGGAGAAAAAGTAAATTAGCAGTGAAAACTGGTCACTGATTAGGAAAAGGGTTAGAATGAAAACCTGTAGCCACTGCGGCACTCCAGGCCTGGAGTTCGCCACCCCTGCTCTAGAGTGCCTTCTTTGTCTTGCACGATTTGGCTCAAAAACTAATAAGCACATTGTCATTTCATAACAGGCTTAAGTTTCGTCTTTGGTATATTGCCATACAGCCATTTTAGCTCTAGACTGTGCTCAAGCAATTGTGACACACACACACACACGCACACAGACAGACACAAACCCATCATCAAGATATCAATGTTTTCAATATCAGGGTACCCGAAAACATTGAGATCCGTCAAAAATCAGAGATCAAAATTTTTGACGAATCTAAAGCTTTCACTCCTCCCCCATAGATGGTAGGTTATGGCAGGGGAGGGTGCAAAGCAATAAGAAAACTTAGGTAAATGTTAGGTATTTGGCACTTTAAACAGACATGCAAGATAAGTGAATATTGGAAATAATTTTTAATTAAAGAAGGTAAGAGTGTTTACCTCACACAGACTTTGTTTAGGTAAATGGTGTTTATTCATGTGATCTTTTATTTCTTGCTGTGGAAGTACAAAACTAAAAACAAAAAAAAAAATAAAAGAATGATTAAAGGTAGGATACTGTCTATCTTATCTCACTAACATATGTAGTATTCATTTCTTCTAAGCTTCAGTTTACGTCGATTGACTTGAAGCAGATTAAAGAATTTGTACAAGGATGCTGTCATTGTAACAACTTTGAACAATTCACTATGGACATACTGTATGGTGGCATTGTAGCACAGAAGGTAGCACTGCTATTTCAGAACTCCCTTTTCCTGAGTATGGATCTTTGTTTGAGCACTATCTGTATGGAATTTGCACTATTTTCTCTTGGTACCCCAGATTCTCTTCTATACTTTATAGAGATGCTGTTAGGTGAGTCAGAGTCCCTGACATGAAATAATGCACTGTTCACGACTAATTCCTGCTTTGCATCCAGTGCTGTTGAGACACACTATTGCCCTAAGTGGATTTGCTGTGGAATAAAAGAATTCAGGTATTAATTAATTAATTTTATGTAAAAGACATAGTAGTGCATTGGGAAGCTTAGCTGTGTCACTGCACATCAACTCTTATTTGATTCCTGATTGAGGTTCATCTGAATTTCCTTGGAGTAACAAAAAGAAGCTTGGGGTTCAAGTGCTATAAAATAGCAATTTTGCTACCTACTACCCGTGTACGCCTATATAAATGAACAGTTTGTACGAGGGAAAGCTTTTCAGAAAGTAAAGGTTTTTCTGCCAACAATTACATCTTTACGGAACACATACACAAGATATTTAAAATAAAACACATAGAAATTGATATTGTCCCTCTGCCATCAAATTACATTTCTGCCTGACAAGTTTGAGCACTTTTATTTTTTTTAAACTTGCACCTGAGAGTTCTGATTAAAAAAGCATGCTTTAATGATATGGACTTGATTAAATAATACTGTACATAAATAAACACGTTAGCTTCAGCTTTCCCAGTTGTTTCACCAAGTAATGAAATATTTACAAACAAAATTCTGTCCATTTCCTATGCAAACCACAACACTAGGTCATAGCACATGGAACACTTTGGGAGTTTCAGCTCTATTAAGAAACAGGAAGTTCTTAAGCAGTTTCCTTTTCCTCCCCCTCAACTAATCTAGTTCTTTGATAGTCATGTGTTCTGAATAACCATGGGGGTCCTTGCTGAGCATGGTTACTTCTTAATACAAAAGGTTTAACTCTTAAGTAACCCACAAGTGGGGTGTAATTCAAACATTTGCACAGAGAACAGATGGGAATATTAGGTAGAAATTGCCTACACAAGCATATGGTACACTGCATGAACTATGTTTAAGAAGTGTCTGTCGTGATTTTTAGAGAAAGTAGTCAAAGAATACAAAGCATGCTGCTGAAGGAATTTTTACTTAGCTCATTTTTATGGAAATGCAGGCATGCATATACTTTTTAGTTTAATAAGGATATTCTTGTTCAACTAATATATTGTAGTTACAATGAAAATAACAGAACACACCCTAATTAATTACTCAAAAAAAAAACTTGTTGCCTGCAAAGTTTATAATAAAAGGTTAGAAGAATGAAACAAGTGTGCTGTGTGGTAGATAAAGCAATGGCTCTGGTAAACTAGCAGATAATCCCTCTCCTGCTGAGTGGCATCCCCAGTGGCCTAATACAGTGCCAAAGCCTCTTACATGCACTGAGACAAAGAATGCTCCTAGCAGATTTCACTTCTTCTTGCCATAGTACATTTCTTCAGAATATCTGTTTGCCAGACTTCATGTTCTATATTTTACTTTCCTAGTGGGGCAATGCAAACTTGTATATTTTAATATGGGATGCATGGATTCTCCCAAAATCTATTTAATCCAGGTGAGGGCTGACTTTAGTTTTACATAAATCTTAGCATAATTTATGTAATTAAAAAGTCAGATATAATCAGGGACTCCATTTAATTAATTAGTTTTAAGATTTCCATTCTGCCTGCACCATATAAACTAAATAGCATGAATGGTTTGCTAATAGCCTGATGGTAACTACACATTGACTCTCAGTTCATTTTATTTCAAAACCCTTAAATGAAAATTAGATACACAGCAGTTAAAAGAAAAAGGTGTGAAGCTATCATTTGATGTAATATAACTTCAGTGCAAAGAACATTTTTAATTAAAGCAAGCATTTGCATTTGCATAGTGGTTAGTTGTGCTGTCTCACAACTCCAGTGACCTGAGTTCGCCTCCACTCTGATCGCTTTCTATGTGGAGTTTGCATGTTTATTCTGTGCCTATGAGGGTTTTCTCTAGTTTCCCCAATATCATAAAAATGTGCATGTTAGAATAACTGATTACACTAATTTGGTGCAAGCCTGACTGAGTGTACTGGCTGGATACCATACAGATTTGGTTGCTATTAAGATAAACCGTGATGACCTGTGCCTCTACAATAGAAAAGCATATTCACAAGACAAACAAATGGATACAATTCAGAGATACAAAATAATATGCAAATGTAAAATTAAAAAATATATAAAGTGTGTTGTGCAGTAAAACAGCATAATCACAGTTTCAGTAGTGCAGTATTTTCTATGTATAAACAGTAAAAAAATAGCAACAATTGTGCATTTTGAAAAATAAAATTCTATGTAATGAAAAAGTGTAATATGTTAAAATATATAACTGATTCGGACTGTAGCGGATATTTTTGTGGTAACTCATGTACCCACCAAATCAGAAAAAATGCCATAGTAATTCAAAATAGGAATTTACAGCATATTAAAGAAATAAAAATATACAAGGGATGAACATATGGAGCAAGTACAATACAAAGGAATCGAGAAAAAATCACAATGATCATTTCCCATTAAGCTTTCCTACACTGGTGTCAGAGCCCATTTTATGTTCTTACCAACTACAGTACTCTACCACTTGTTCTGTTTCTCACCTCCTGTAACCCACCCACCCCCTTCAGAGTCTGACTTCTCTTAAGAATTGATTGCTTAATTAACCCCAGCTCAACTTCAATTTCCACACTAAATTTAGCACCAACTGAACAGTGGCTTCATACTGAAATCCAAGAGATATCATCTTCCAAAATCAGAGGCAAACTTCTCTCTACTCCAGGTGCATCAATGTTGAGCTCTGCTTTGTGGCCCCTGATATCCTTGCACGTCAAAGAATTCCAAAGGCCTTAAAAGCCCTGGTCTCAAAGAGCAGCTTTGTAGCTGTCTGCATTGCCAGAGGGACAGAACAGTCTCATTATTTTCCTTTTGGGACCATTTGCCCTGTAGAATACTGGATATGTATTACTTCTGTAATGTCCTCGTCGGCTTTGGTTTCTCGATTTCTGTCTTTCTGTCTCTGTCTTTTTTTCGCACTCTCACACACACTGAACAAATCAGGCTACCTAGTCAACTGTTGGATCACTAGTTCCTTTGCATTTTGATAGCACAATGTATGTGTCCACCCTGGATACAGTTCCACTCTTTCCTTGATGGTGCCCTTGCATCTAGCCTTTCCAGAGCACACTAGATACTCATAAATTATACAGTCCCCTGGATGTGTACCAATTGTGAGTCTTAGCATGGCAACTTGTGTTTCTACTACTAGAGTATTATTTGGTCAAATATCTACAATCATGGGCCTGACTAGGCCTTGTGTTATGAAGTATTGTGGAGTAGTGTCTTTTCCTCAATGTGTTGTTATGGTAATAGTGACACCAGGGTGAAAAATACAGGAAAGGGCCTAATGTAACCCAAAAGTAAGAAAAGAATATCCTAACTGGTAATGAAAAGGCATCACCAAATATAAGTGTAAGATGACAAATGTTGACTTACAATTTCAAGTTCCCCACATGAAGTTGATTCTCTGGAAGCAACCTACTAGATAATATAAGAGGGAGAGAGTGAGACCAAGTAAGCTTGACAAAATGCTAGAGCACATCTTTATTAAAAGATTCCATCAAATAAACTTCAGCCAGCAAGGCAAAGACAATGATGTTTTTTGAAGGGTGAAGGCCAGGAGGAATGACAGGAAGCTAATTGTTATTTTGTAATCCTCTACTATAAGGAGTTGGAACAGCATTTAGTATTTAGGGAAGGAAGTCTTCAAGATTCTTGAGAGATCAAACACTTTATAGAACCTTCGTGTGCAAGGGCACAGGGAATCACTAGCGGGAAATCTTTTATGCTGCCACTGCAGCCAAAGCTTGCTGCCCTAATGTTGGAAGTGGTTTTAGAGCTTTATAGCAAGTGACCCTGGAAGAGGATTTAATGCTACTTTAGGCCAAATAACTAGCCAGTGTACAGTCAGCAATAAAGAGCAATAAAATGAATGTTGCCTGGAGAGATAAAAAATGATTTGGTGCAGTACTTGGGAGGTAAGGTACAGGTACAACAAAGTCTGATTTTGTGGTTTCTTTACTTTTGTACATGGTGCTGTGTTTTTCTCTGGCTTCTTCTATCTTACTCCTGGCATGGCCTGTCTCCAAAAGGGGCACTCTTCACCCAACAATTTCACTACCTTGATTACCTACTGTTGGCTTTAATATTTCCCATCTTTGAAGGTGACTTTCAGTGTGCCTCCTATGTTTTTACTCCTTCTCATGTGTCTCGCACTCGCACATCCTCTTTCGATTGTGTCACCACAGCCAAACTGACCAATCAGTTTGCTTGTAGGGACAGGACAAATACAAAGACCTAAGTGCTTTATTATAAAGTAGAGAGCATACTGTATGTATCCATTTTCAGCATTTTCATTATTGGGTATTGGGGACTTGAAACCCTTCCTGGTAACAGTATTAGAAGGTGGGAAAAATCTCTGGATAGTGTCATACACACTGTAATGAAAATGTTATGCTTATTATGACAATTTTAACTGTTATATTATAAGCTGCTTTATATGTGTAGTTTGCTCCATTCTGAGTCTTTCTGTTATCAGGATCCTGTTTCTGAAGTCTAATTTTAGTTTCAGTCAGTTTTGACAGTTTTATTTTTATCCTCTCTTGTTTGGCACTGTTTGTGCGATGCATTTTATACATAAAAGCTTTCAAGACAAATGTTCATGATTCTAGTTTAGTTAGAGAATAGTTATTCTAGTGATAGCTATGACTTATTTTCAACTTTGATTTTAGTCTATTGATTCTGCTCTGTCTTTTTAACTCTGACACCTGCTATGTTTCTCATTTCTTTTCTTTTCTTTTTTATTATTGGTGTGGTTTCAGTCCCCTGGTCTTTATTCCATTTCTGTTTTGTTGATTGCCAAGTCTCACTTACTCATACTAGATCAATTTAGAGTTACCAGTTAACTTAGCATTCATGTCTTTATGATTTGTGTGAAAAACATATTTTGACAATTACTTACATTTACTGTAAGCATTAATAGAAATATTTGTTTATATCTATATTTATGGCTATGGCAGACTTAGTTATACTAAACACCATCTATACATTTCCTAAAACCATAGCAAGTAGCAATATGCATAAAGCATGGACTGTAGACATTGTTGTGAAGCCAAGTGTCCTGACTGTATGTATTAGAACAAGAACTCATGTGAAAAAGAAAATAAAACTCAAATTTCACACAGAAGTCCTTTAAATCTTAAAATATGGCAGACTCCATTTTTGTCAATAATCCCAGAGTGTAACAAAGTTGCTCACTGCTAGATGTGATCTCATTAAATCTCTGACTTCCATTTACCAGATATAGAGTATCATTTGTTACTTTGAGTTTTGGTTTAGTTTAACTAATTTCTAGGAGAGACAAACTGTTTTACACAAATTAATAGCAATGGTAATATTAATAAGTGAAACATGGAAAAGAACATTTCCTGCCAGGGCCAAAGGTCTGGAATTGTAAACCTAAAACTAAACACATTGTATCGTTTTTGGCATAGTGTTTTATTATTGCCCAGTACAAGCCTGGGTAAACAACTTTGTGTGCTTTGAACACAGTGCCTCACAAGATTGAGATGAGCATCAGATGTCATCAACCCTTGTCCTAAGGGAAAAGAAATACAGAGGAAAGGCTTCCCACATGTTTCTATTCCCTCAAAAGAATTCTCTGATCTGCCGTCAGCGGTACCATGCAGTTGGTCTGACTAAAATTTTATTTAACCAGCTTTTTGAGTCAGACCCACACAATAATTGGACTGTTTAAATTTAGTTAGTAACAGTCCCCTTTACAACTTTCTAACAGTTTGTACTGAGAAGATACTTTGAAACAAGAATAAATTATGATGGACACATCCTATTTTCTCTTCTAGAATGTATTTTTAAAATATTACTGGATAAAATAACCATAAAGAACATAAAGACTCTTCAATCACTACTCTCACTTCCTCTCTTGGATGCTTTCTGTGTCAGTTTGCCTGGAATTGCATACAGCAGTGGTTCTCATCCTTTATTCTGCCAAGGTCCACCAGTGTACCATGAAAATATGCAAGGGCCATGATACCCTGAGTCAGCCATGATATTTACCATCTTTACTTTTGCTGTAGTCTAAACATTTATCAGCAAAAGTATATTTGCTGTCAGTGCTATTATACTCCTATGTTTTTAAAAGCATAACAGAAAGTTAAAAGGCCATTTCAAAAAAACCTGTACATTTTTCTTAAATTAAACTTGGGAGCTTCGCTCCCTGCTCACTTCGCTCGCAGTCCCCCTCGGCCTGTGTTACGAGCCAGCCACTTTGCATTTCTGCCGCTCCCGTATGTGAATTTCACTTTCACCAAACAACAAATCTTTTAATTCTTGCGGATACACCTCTTCATTGGGAAGAAACACTACTTCTCCCTGATGGCAACACAAATTAGACGATCTACAAGTCTTAAAATTTAAATCCGAACAATATATTCAATTTCTTTTCGCTGTTCTGTTATTTCACCGAGTAATAATTTCCGTTTGTTTGCGCTAATGTGATCTTTACTATCATTTTTTTGAGACTTTTGAATTTTAGTACTTTCATTATCTCTAACCTGCTCTGCATATGTATCACGCCAATGTTTTTTTATTCTTTACGCCGTTTTACTTTGTCATCTATTCTTTGTCTTTTATTTCCGGCCTGGGGCGTGGTTAAATCGCTTGACACAAAGTTTCATCTCGCTGGACGTGAAAGTATCTCTCTGAAAATGTCACGTCTCGGGCCAGGATTTTTTTTATTATCATAGAGAGATGTATTTTTACTAGTGCCTGACTTTCTTAATCAGAAGACGAGCTAACATTTTGTAGTCATTATTAGGGTAAAATAATAACCATAATACAGTGGAACCTCGGTTCACAACCATAATTCGTTCCAAAACTCTGGTCGTAAACCGAGTTGGTCCTGAACCGAAGAAATTTCCTCCATAGGATTGTATGTAAATACAATTAATCAGTTCCAGACCGTACAAACTGTATGTAAATATATTTTTTTAAAACATTAAGCACAAATATAGTTAATTACACCATAGAATGCACAGTGTAATAGTAAACTAATGTAAAAACATTGAATAACACTGACACAAAACACCCAGGCTCCCTGCTCGCGCTCTCTCTCTCTCTCAGCAGCACGGAGCCACCCCCCCCCTTTCAGCACACGCTCGCTCTCTCTCTCTCAGCAGCACGCACCCTTCCCCGCTCTCTCAGCAGCACGCACCCTCCCCCCCAGCAGCACGCGCTCGCTCACTCTCTCTCTCTCTCTCTCAGAACAGAGAGGAACACTTGAACAAATCCGAACTTTAATTTAAAAACAGGAGTTCATGCTAATAGCCTTACAGTCATATCGCTGTACTGTACAGTAAACACTTTTTTTTTAAATGAGTTTTAAGCACAGGGAAAAAAAGGAACATTTGAAAAAAGAGAAAAGTAACATTGCAACAATTCACGCTACGAACTGAAAAATTAACTTTTGAAAAATCCGTAATACAAAAACTATAAACCACCAAGAAAACTAACCTTGCATGAGTCGAGTTCTGGCATGAAGTGAGGAGGAACTGGGTGTAGAGGAGGTTACAGTTTTGAGGGAGAGTCCAGCTCCGCGATGGAGGGATGTTTTCCTTCAGGTATTTTCTCTGTTGTGATTTCTTGGGTTTCTTTTGCAGGCAGGCAGGCAGGCACGTCTGACCGAGAACAATGCAACACGTGCGGAAATCATCGGGGTGCACAAACCGAAAGGGAAACTGGCTTGTTCGTATACCGAGTGTGTGGTCGTGAACCGAGGCAAAAGTTTGGCAAACTTTTTGGTCGTGAACCGAGTTGTACGTGTACCGAGACGTTCGTGAACCGAGGTTCCACTGTACAGAATTTGTCACTGCAGATATGTGATAATAACAAAAGGTGCTGACTACTTACTTTTATTTAAGTACGGTAAACATAAAAAATAATTATGTATTTTTGAAAATAAAAATTCAAAAGTAATTTTTGAAATGCAAAACTAGTTGCTGCAGACATTTTTTCATAACTTAATTACAGAAGCTACTTTGTTTACCAATGGGTTCAACACTGGAGTGTTTTCATCAACAACACTCATATTTAATGAGTTGAAATGCAAATGCATTTCCTATTCATATACAACAAGTCAGTAGAAAAATACAAAAGCATCATGTAGGGTGGTGGAAGCTGGTAAGCTGCCACAGGGCTAGTCCTGGTATCTATGCAGCTTTATAAAGTGAGCAAAATGTCAGGAACTGTTCCATGAAGTCTACTATCTCCTTGACATCTTTTGCACTATTAAAAAACATTCAACTTTTTTATGGCAGTGTGGTATATCATCTTTTTTCACATTTCCCTTGTTGGGTTATTATGAGCAGCATGTTCCCATTATAATCATAAGTTAGTAGCTGCGATGCATCATCCTACACAGATAAATCCAAGTGGCCACTGTGTATATGTGTGGAGCTCTATCTGAACCTGATGCTGATGGTTGAGCGGCATTTTAATATAAGGTATATTTGAGAAAACTGAGTTACTGAGATCCGTATATATCATGTTTTGCGTATTGATGAAGTTGTACGTGTTAAAAAGATACGTTTCATGCCCCAGCTATAGCTTGCTTTTTTAGTAATTTAAGTATATTGCTATTTTATAACTATTTTTGGTCATTTCAAGGCTCCTGTAGACGTTTACTGGGGTCCTGTAGTGGGCTGTGTTCCCCAGGTTGAGAACTATGGGTGTATAACTCTGCAGAGGCAGAAGTGCAGAGTATAAGATGCCCAAAAAATCTCCTCCAATGACACAGGACAGAGCAGTGCTATTTTCTTCTTAGTTTAGACTCACTTTCTCTCAGTCATTTTTAAAACGTTTACCTAATGTACATTTTATTTAAATCAGACAAACCACAAGACAAAATTTTTACATCTGTTAACATAGCCTCTTGGAAAGGGCCATCTCAGCATATGTACAGAATGTTAAAATAAAGGAAACAGTTGTAATTTTGAAGTTTTTAGATTTGATTGGGATTTTAACTTAATGGATGGCTCTTCTTAAAGAAAATTTTAATCTACACAAAACAAGGAGGGCCTGGCTTAACATTGGAGGCTCTTCAATTTAAGTAACACTTTTCCTCAGACTGTAGCTCCTTATAGGTAGAAGTTCTGAGATAATGGTACTCATTGATTACTGATTAATGGTAATCATTTTCCCCTGCATGGAACAAAGATGTCTCAGGCAGAGATGCTATGTATTAATAGCTTGATGGTGACTTTCTGTATTTGTGAGCAGCCACCTTGCAAATACAAACAAAAATTGTGATACATCAAAAATTTAAATAATACACAGTATTTTGTGTTCTGCAGGATTTTGCATCCAGATCAGCCAGAAATGAATCCAGTCCCCAACACACATACTAAAATTGGACTACACACATTCTGAAAACAGAAGATGGATGAATAGATGGTTAGCAAGGTGGGTCAGTAGTTAGCCTTGCAGCTTTAAGAGATTAGGATCAACTCCCAGCCCAGTTGTTCTCTGTGTGTAGTCTGCTCATTCTCTTTGTGTCTGTGTCAATTTTATGCCAAGCACTCTGATTTTCCAGCTACCTCTCACTGGTTAGACTGAATGATGACTTTAAATTGTCTCATTTTTGTATATAGGTGTGTGCATGAGTGGGCCCAATGACCTGAAACATCACCCAGCCATGCACCCATTGAAGTTGGGATAGGCTTTGTCTGCCTATGAACCAGAATTGGACAAGCCAGTTATGAAAAATGGGTAAAAATATATTGTGAGCACTTCCAATGGTCTAATATATATAAGTCACACACATTCTTACTTACAATTTAGTGTCACCAGTTATTCAAATACACATGAACACAGGCTCAAACTCCATACAGACAGATGTCTAAGCCAAAAAATAAGACTACACAATGGAATGAAAAATACAATACAGGTCTTAGAATATTTGACATGCAATTGATATATATATTGCTAACTAGCTATGCTTACCTGTCAAAGACAGGTAATAGACTCAATTTTAAAATAGTGTTTCTCCTGCACCTTTCCTCAGTATCTTCACATACCTCAACCTCGCTTGCTCCTGGCAGCACTGCTTTTATGCCTTTCTTCAGTATCCTTGGGTGTCACAACCTCTCTTGCCTTCTGCCTCCACTCTTGATTGCATTCCTGCAAAGCCTACTTCTCAGACTGCCATTTCATGGGCCCTTGCTGTGTCACTTGTGTAGTTATTTTATATTTTATATTAATACCGTTCCATCCCAAGAATAATGTGGAGACATACAAACCTAGACAGCAGATGATGCTTTTGCAATGACTTTCATCAGCTTAATCAAGTCTCCTGATTTGACGCATACCTAATTCCATGAGTGGACGATCTCCTTAAGTGTCTAGGGAAAGCAAAATAGTTGACTATGCTTGATGTAACAAAAGTTTACTGGCAAATTCCTTTAACAGAGTCTGCTAAGGAAAAGGTTGCATTCAGTGCCCAGAGTGGACACTGGCAGTATCGTGTCCTCCCATTTGGATTACATGGGGAGCCAGCCACCCTCTAAAGTCTGGTGGATAAAGTTCTACTGCCCCGCAACTCCTATAGTTCTGCTTATTTGGATGATGTCATCATCACTGTCAGCATGCAGGAAGAACATGTGTAACATTTCCGAGCAGTTTTTCCCACAGTTTGTGAAGCTGGGCTTCAGATAAATCAAAAGAATTTTTTTTTTTCAGGCTAAAATGGCAGGGTGAAGGACAGTTTGAACACAGTGTTTTAAAGTCTGTACAATCCAGCATTGGCCCTGGCTGTGAACCAAGAGGCAGATGCAAGCTTTTTTGTGATTAGTGGGTTACTACTGCCAATTTGTTCCCTATTTTTCTGAAAGAACAATGCCCTTGAAAAATTTGAGGAAAAACACGTGCTTCTAATACTGTGGCATGGGATGAAAAAATGGAGGCTGCATTTAATAACCAAAAGCAGGCCCTCACATCGACACCAGTTTTGAGGACTCCTGACCTTTCTCTCTCTTTTATCCTCCAGACCAATGATTCACACACAGGTGTTGGTGCTGTACTGACCCAACGCGTCAATGGTGCTAAATACTCAATAATGTACCTGAGCCAGAAACTAATGGAATAGGAAACCAGGCATGCAATGGTGAAGCAGGAAGCCTTTGTGACTAAATGGGCCATCCAACAGTTGAGGTACTACCTTCTCGGCTGTGAATTCACTCTTGTTACAGACCATGCACTTTTACAGTGAATGGCTCTATACAAGGAGTCAAATCTGTAGGTCACTAGATTGTTTTTGGACAAATTCAAGGTACAGCATCGCCAATGTTAATGCTCTTTCTCGGGTATGCCTGTTTGGTCCACCAATCCTGCCAGCCTGGCCTTAGGGGTGCGTCATACATATAAGCTTGAGAGACAACTTGTGAGCTTACCAAATTGTAATCGCCATCCTGGGACAGTCTGATTGTTGGCTCACAGTTGAAATCATGAATTAAACATTAACCCTTTTTTTTGTTTGTTTTATCATCAAATATACGGGGATCCCAAATCTTCATACACTCTTTTTTTTTTTTTTACTATATACTGTATGCATATATAATATATACTATATATGTAGTATATATATATGTATATACAGTATATATGTGTGTGTATGTGTGCATGTGTTTGTCCCAAAAAAGTGTAATCAGCTTGGTGTTAGATGTCTTAAAATTTACTACAGATTTCTAGCATTTTTTTTATTAAGAGTCCCATGTGGCTGAAAAAATATGAAAGATTTTAAATAAGTAATAATGAGGTGATGAATAAAATGCACTCATTAGTTGGCAGCAAAGAGTGTTACTACAAATTATGACTTTGTTATGTGGCGCAAAAGGCAGTTTATGGACTCAAATTACAGGTAAAGCATCCTATCCATGAAGCTAACATTAGCATAACTACTGCTAAAATGCCAAGAGTGAAGAGGGAGAACAACAGACATAAGAGAAGAGGAAGAGAGAAGCAAAAATGAGATAGGAAAAAAGAGACAGTGAAAGAAGTGGAATATCAAAAAATTGCCGCAGGAAATTTAGGCTCCATCAGAGTGATGATTCAAAACTCAAAATTGCAAAATGATATGTAGGTTAACTGTTATTAGGCAACTGAAAGACAAAATGCACTTTTACCTGGAGTCTAGGAACTCTACATAATCAGCCATTTGAAACTACAAAATGCACTTTTCCAGCCAATCCTGTATTATCCACTCTGCTTAAATGCACAAATATCCTTCAGGAGACTGACTATCTAGGGGAAGAGTAATACTAATAGGTGTATTTATTTTATATTAGAAGTCATCCTTATAGATAAATGGGTTAATATTAACACCATTTGCAATGAGAAAAAGTCACAAAAACATCACATGAGGATAAGATGCTGTAAGGATTCTTTCTGTTTAATGAAATTATAAGTAACCATATTAAAGTGTTGTATGTGGAAGATTAGTGCTACTGGACAGATTGTCATTTTATTTTACTGATAGAGGTCTGAGTAAGGAATGTATGTATATCATGTGGTGCTTTCCTTAAAACAAATCCAGTATTCAATCTCTTGAAAGTATTGTATGACTCTTTACTAGTCAAGAGCACACATACAAAGCCAGACTTAGACAGATCAAGTGCTAGTAAGAGGTATATTCTTCATTCATGCAAAATCTTCATTATGCTTTTCTTGTCCCTTCTTGGATGTGGATGCTTCCTTTACATCCTCCAAAATACTGGCACTCCTTTGCAAGACTATTTTATTACATTTGGTAAAAAATTCTGCTGGCAGTGTCCTATGTTAGGACACAGGGAGTCTACTGATGGTTTATGTTTGGTTATGAAATTAGAACTAGTACACAGTAATGTGTACAGCATTGGAATTACAAATAAATGAATTTAATATAAATGATTGCTTTTAGTAACTTTGAACAATGTTCAGTGTAACTGCTAATTAGGAAAGTGAAAATATTAAATGAAACATTAATTGACTGGTATAGTGTTGTGCATTTTCTTATGAAAATATAAAAAGAAAATTTAAATTTACCATTCAATTTATAATGGCATGTTTTAATAGAATGTTGAGAGTAATTGCATCAGCTCATAGTGCTAACTATATTGGAATTTTACTTTAGTTTGTTAGAATAAGGCTACAGGAGCTGGAGAATATCACTATCCATGTTATTATGGAACAGGAGTACATCAGGTAAGCTTTGTTTTTCCAATAAATAAAATGGAATTATTCATTTAAATAAATTCATCATGATGCTGCAAAGTGGCGATGTATTGCGTGTTGTTTGAAAATGCACGTGAGTATTTCACTGTTCTCTGTATGCTTGGTAATACCTCTACAACTACTGCTACATTACTTGTACATAATCATAACTTGCAAATTTCAAAGCAGGTAGATTTTTCTGCAGTGCCCTTCCAGAGTAATTTACATCAACCAGTAAAATGTAATCTGTATCTTTTAATTAAAGGTGGCATCATAGGTTCGTATCCCACATCCAGTTGCTTGTGTAGAGTATGCACATTCTCCCCAAGTCATCCTAGAAAATCCATGATGTGCTTGGTGGGTTAAGATGATCCTGCATGAGTCAATTTGAGTGTGCATGTGACTAGGCCCTCAAATGGACTGCTACTCTGTCTTGGTCTGTTTCCTGCCTTTCTTGTACCAAAGGCTGGCGAGATATGTTATGGACCTTGATTTGGATTAAGCAGTCTAAAAATATTACTTTATTTTTAAAATAATTAGGATACAATTATTATGGTGTCATTTCTAATTTGTGTTAAACTTTGAATTTCTACACTCATAATCCCAAAAACGAACTATGATTTGTTTGATACTAGCACATTTTATAATGTGTTTTGTTGCAAGAATACTAGAAAACATGCAATCGATATGATCTGATTTTTGTGTAGTATTCTTCTAATGAAACTAAGGTGTATTTGTTTGGCTGAGGAGCCAATGGTGCAAAGCTACCATATGTGAGATTAAGTCAGAATCCTTCCTAAATGTGACAATACCTTAGCGCCACAGAGTCTGGATGGGCCAGGGATAGGTGGAGACTTCAAACACAGGGCAGACTGGCACAGACAGCCTTTCGAGATGGGGCCGGGGAGTGGCCTGGATGAGCAGCCGTTCCCTCTTTCTCTTCTGTACCACACATTCATGGGGAACCCAGTGCAGAAGAGCTTTAATGATCAGTTTGTTGTGATTTTCAAAATCTTTTATTTTTTCTAATTACACTATTAATTAAAAGTGTTTAGTGAGAATTCAAAGTGGCAAAAGTTTTACTGAAATGAAAAAAAAAATCAATTAATTCTTTTCATTTTAAAGTCAGTATTTAAACCAGTGGGGAAAATAAGTATTGAACGCATCAATGTTTTTCTCAGTAAATATATTTCTAATGGGTCTATTGACATAAAATTTTTTTTTCCTTTTTATTAATTTTATTACAATCCATACAAATCAATCAAGTTTTTACAAAAAGAAAAATTGAGTTAAGAACAAATCGATCCCCACCCCTGACAGAGAGAGCAAGCCAAACGGCATGAAATTTAAGACCTGTAAACATACCTAAATTAATAAATTCTCTGTGCTTTATGAGCTTATTTTAAAATATTACTGATTAGATCCTGCCATGTTTTGAAAAAAGTCTGTACAGATCCTCTAACTGAGTATTTGATTTTTTCCAATTTCAAATAGTATAACACATCAGTTTCCCACTACTTAAAAGAAGAGAGTTTGGGATTTCCAGTTTATCAGAATAAGTCTGCGTGCCAAAAGTGTAGTGAATGCAATCACAATTTGTTTGTCTTTCTCCACCTTAAACCCATCTGGAAGAACCCCAAACACAGCTGTTAATGGGTAAGGAGGGATTGTGAGACCAAGGCTGTCTGAAAGGTAATTAAAAATTTTTGTCCACAACGATGTTAATTTGGTGCAGGCCCAGAACATGTGACCCAGTGAGGCTGGAACAAGTTTGCAGCGTTCGCAGGTTGGATCATGCCCTGGAAACATTTTGGAGAGTTTTAGTCGAGACAGATGTGCTTGATATATAATTTTGAGTTGTATAATTGTATGCTTTGCGCATATGGAGCTCGAGTGAATTCTCTGCATTGCTACTTTCCACTCCTTTTCTGATATATTAAATTAGAGATTTTTTTCCCAGTGTCCTCTTGGATCTTTGAAAGGGAGGGATTGTAAAATGATTTTATATATTGTAGAGATGGTGTCTAAGTCCTTGAGATTGAGCAATATTTTTTCCAGCATGGATGTGGGTGCAAGATGAGGAAAATCTGGAAGGTTCTGTTTAACAAAGTTACTGATTTGAAGATAGTGAAAGAAATGTGTAGTTGGAATGTTAAATTTGGAATGTAATTGTTCATAGGATGCAAAGACGTTGTCTATATAAAGATCTTTAAGCAAGTTAATTCCAAATTTTTTCCAGATATTAAAAACTGCACATGTTTGCGAAGGTTGAAAGAGGTGGTTCTCTTGCAGAGGTACAGATAAAAGCTTCTCCGTCTTAAAATGCTTTCTACATTGGTTCCAGATTCTAAGCGAGTGGAGCACAATTGGGTTATTAGTATATTGCCGATAACGTGTGTTTATTGGAGCACAGAGCAAGGAATACAAAGAAGTACTGCAGGATTTTACTTCTATTGCGGTCCATGCCTGTGTATGTTCTTCTGTTTGTGTCCAGCTTCTTATCGCCTGCATATTTGCTGCCCAGTAATAAAACTGGAGGTTAGGTAGAGCCATGCCGCCTTCTGCCTTTTGTCTTTGTAGGGTCGCTCTTTGGATGCGTGGATGTTTTGAATTCCAAATAAATGAGGTTATTGTTGAATCGAATTGCTTAAAGAATGATTTATTAATGTATATTGGAATGTTTTGAAATAAAAAAGGAGTTTAGGAAGAATATTCATCTTAACAGTGTTAATTCTTCCAGCTAGTGTGAGATGATGGGTTGACCATCTATGCAAGTCTTGCTTGATTTTTTCCATGCAGACGGCGAAATTTTGTTGATAAAGAGCTTTATGTTTACTGGTGATGTTTACCCCTAGGTATTTAAACTGTTCTGCAATGATAAAAGGTAGGGTATCTAATCTAATATTATGTGCTTGAGAATTCACTGGAAAGAGTACACTTTTATTCAGATTAATTCTGAGACCAGAGATCTTTTGAAATTCTGTGAGTGCTGTTAAGACTGCAGGCACAGAATTTTCTGGGTCCGATATATACAGTATCATATCATCTACAAATAATGAAATTTTCTGTTCCAGTCCTTCTCTGCTAATCCCTTTTATCTGATCAGTATTTCGACAATGTATTGCCAGTGGTTCAATGGCAATTGCAAACAGCAGCGGTGACAAGGGGCATCCTTGTCTAGTACCACATTCTAGTTTAAAGTAGTCTGAGCAAATGTTGGCTGATGCAAACTGAAGCTTCTGGGTTAGTATACAGTAATTTAATCCATGCACAAATGTTTGGGCCAAACCCAAACCTCTCCAATGTAGTAAAAAGGCATTTCCATTCAATCATGTCAAATGCTTTTTCTGCATCCAATGATAATAATATTTCTGGGGTGTTTGATTTAGTTGGTGAGTATATTACATTAAACAGGCGTCGAAGATTTGAAGATAAGTGTCGACCCCTAATAAATCCAGTTTGGTCTTGTGATATTACCGAGGGGAGTACTTTCTCCATCCTTCTAGTTATGATTTTAGAGAATATTTTAATGTCGTTATTCAGAAGTGAAATTGGTCTGTATGATGCACAATGTAATAAGTCCTTATTTTGTTTTGGAAAAACGGTGATTAGTGCTTGGAGAAAGGTTTGAGGAAGAGATTGGTTATCTCTGGCTTCTGTAAGTGTTGCCAATAGGAGAGGAGCTAGCTGAGCGGAAAATTTCTTGTAAAATTCTGCAGGGTAGCCATCAGGGCCTGCTGCTTTCCCGCCTTGGAGTGACTTTATAGCATCTAGTAATTCTGATAATGCCAGAGGTTTCTCAAGTTCCTCCACACTAAACGTGTCTATTTGTGGTATTTGTAATGTATCCAGAAATGCATTAGATTGTGTATTGTCTTCTTTAAACTCAGTAGTATATAAGGATTTATAGTAGTCTGTGCATTATATTTTTGTGGTCGACGATTTTATCTCCGTTCGCGTTGGTGATTACTGAGATTGCGTTGCGCACTTCTTGCTTGTGAATTTGTTGAGCTAAAAGCTTATTAGCTTTCTCTCCATGTTCATAGTAATGATGTCTGGATTTATAAATTAGTTGTTCAGTTTCTTTAGTTGTCAAGAGGTTTAATTCTGAATGTAGAGCCTGCCTTGTCCTATGTAGAGTCTCGCGTGGTAGTCTGGCATGTTCTTCATCTATTCTAGTAATTTCGCTTTTTATCTCTGCTACTTTCTTGACTTCGAATTTATTTCTGTGGGAAAGATATGAGATAATCTGTCCTCTTAAGAAGGCCTTAAGAGTTTCCTGGAGTATTCCTGCAGAGATCTCGGAGGATGTATTTGTCTCTAGAAAGAATTTGTTTTGTTTGGATATAAATTCTGTACAATTCTCATCTGCTAATAGAAGCGGGTTGAGATGCCATCTGCGGGGTGAGTGTATGGGGCTTAGTAGTTTTAGCTCCAAGATCATAGGTGCATGGTCAGAAATAACAATAGCATCATATTCGCAAGATTTAATCATAGGCAAGAAGTTATTGTCTATAAAGAAGTAATCAATCCTTGAGTAGCAATGATGTATTGGTGAGTAGAAAGAATATGTTCTTGAATTTGGGTTTAAAAACCTCCAGGGGTCTGATAAGTTGTGATCAGTTATAAACTTTGTAATTATCTTTGCGGTGTTAGATGCCGCTCCCCCTGTGGAAGAAGTCCTATCTAAAAGTGGATTTAGAACACAATTAAAGTCCCCAGCCATTATAACTTTATGAGTGTTCAGATTGGGAATGGATGCAAATAAATTTTGTATAAATTCCTTATCATCGATATTAGGTGCATAAACATTTATCAAGATCATTTTACAGTTAGAAAAGTCTCCCATGACCATTACATATCTCCCTTCAGGATCAAATACTACATCTGATGCTGCAAATGGGACTGTTCTATGTATGAGAATTCCCACACCTCTTGTTTTCTTTGTAAAACTAGAATGGAACATTTGGCCAGTCCAGTCTTTTTGCAGCCGGAACTGATCCTTGCTTAGTAAGTGGGTCTCCTGTAAAAATACTATTTTATCGTTTAGAACTGTTAGGTGAGAGAGTACTTTCTTTCTCTTCAATTCATGATTCAAGCCTTTAACATTCCAGCTCACGAAGTTATCTGTCCCATCATGGAGACATTGATTTTGAGTTTTTGATGTCATTTTATAGTCTTAACTGGAAGTGAGACAGCTTCGGCCTTAATTTCCTATTTCCCCTAGAGTTGTTGCCATGCAGCTTATTATTACATTGGTAGTTATAATTATAAAGATTAAGAGGATAGATTAGGTATAGATCAAGCCTGCTCTGTTTCTCTCCCTCCCTTTTTGCCTCCCTAAGTGAGGCTAGAACCCACTTCACACATTCCCAGTCCTCTGACATACCCAGAGACAGAGCACGTCCAAAGCAAAACAAGCCCCCACGCAGTAGCATTTTAGGGTTAAAAGATAGAGATATCTATTACCAATAAAGTCTAAAAAAAAAAAAAATTGTGCACTTAAAATATATATAGTCTTCAGCAATCTTAGTGCATTAAGATAATACACCCAGACAATAAACCCGGGGGATTTTTAGAAGTTTGTCCAGAATAAGCATAATAAGTCTTAATGCAATAATAGCAATAACAATAAACCAAGGGTTTGATGTTGAACAGTCTCGTTTAGGGTAGAGATAAAATAATTAGCTAAAAAAAAACCAAAGAAAAGAGAAAAAAAAAGAGAAAAAAGAAAAAGTAATTAAACACAATAAAACATAAACAGATAGTGCCCTAGTAATACTAAGTAATACTAATAGTGAGAAAGTGAGAATATATGATGATAAAAACCCGTATTTTAAACAAAAAGATCAGACAGTAGATTATTAGTCCTTGCTATATCATTAACGGCCATGACTCACTATTATGTATCAGAATAGTCCCGGGATCAGCTTTCTTAATTCCTTTCCTGCTTCTTCCTTGCTAGCCAAGACATAGAATTGACCTTGCAATTCCACTTTCAGTTTGGCCGGATACAAGAGGCTGTATTTGACGTTGGCTTGCCGTAACCGCTGTTTAATGTTGTAGAAGGCTGCGCATTTAGTAGCTGTTGCTGGAGAGAAGTCAGGGAAGATACGAATGCGGTTATTTTCATATATAATATCTTGCTTGTTTCTGAGGAGTGCCATCACCTCTAGCTTAAATGATAATCTTTCAAAGCGAATAATAAAAGATCTGGGTCTAACGGTATTTGATCCGCGTACACAGTAAGCCGATGCTATCTCAGATTCTGCTTTAAAGTCCTCCCCGATTATTTTAGAGAAGAGTTCAGCTGCGAATTTCACAGGGTTTGGACTTTCTCGATTCTCAGGCAGACCTTCAATTCTGATATTATACCTTCTGCTTCCATCTTCCAAAGCAGCCAGTCTGTCTCCGAGTTTTTTGCATTCGGAGCTGACATTTACTGCTTTTTCTTCGGCACATGAAATTTTCACCAGAAATCAGTAACAACCCAATCCACATATACAAAGAAATCAAAACAAGTCCATTAATTAAGTTATGTGTAATAAAGTGGAATGACAAAGGGAATAAGTATAGAACACGCTTACTGAAACGTATTTAATACTTTTAGAAAAGCCTTTGCTGGTAATGACAGCTTCAAGACGCCTCCTGTATGGAGAAACTAGTCGCATGCATTGCTCAGGTGTGATTTTGGCCCATTCTTCCACACAAACTGTCTTCAAATCTTGAAGGTTCCCGGGGCCTCTTCTATGAATTCTGATCTTCAGTTCTTTCCATATATTTTCAGATGAATTCAAGTCGAGTTATTGACTGGGTCATTCTAGCAGCTTTATTTTCTTCTCATCCTGGTAGATGGCAGCAGATTCTTATCAAGAATGTCCCAGTACAATTCTCCATTCATCCTTCCTTCAATTATATGAAGCCTGCCAGTACCATATGCTGAAAAACAGCCCCACACCATGATGATGTGCAGTGCCATTTCTCCTCCAAACATGGTGTATGCAATTACATCCAAAATATTACATTTTTGTCTCATCTGACCAGACTATATTCTCCCAGTATTTCATTGGCTTTTCCAAATATTGTGCAGCAAACTATAAACAAGCTTCGACATGCTTTTTCTTCAGCAGTGGAGTCTTGCTTAGTGAGCGTGCATAGAGGCCATGGCAGTTGAGTGCATTACTTATTGTTTTCTTTGAAACAACTGTACCTGCTAATTCCAGGTCTTTCTGAAACTCTTCATGAGTGGCCCTTGGCTCTTGGACAACTCTTTTGATTATTCTTTTGATTCCTCTGTCAGAAATCTATACCTATAAAACATGTGAAGCAGACAGAGAGACCCAAGAGAACATTAAATTCTATGGACATGACTAGCATGAAAAAACACTTTTATTAACATTTATGCTGCCATAAACCATATTGTAAACTATGCATTTGCATCACAGATACTTTTGAGTTGTCCTGTCTAGGAGTTTTTCCTTCTTTGCACCTGATGCTTGCTGGGAAGTGGTCCAGTTTCTCCGCAACCCTGCCCTGCTTATGTGGGTTGGGTTGACGGATACTTTTGAGTTTGCTGTTTCAGCATTCAGTTTTCATTGCTAATCCTAGGAGAAAATCCTAATTTATATATGTGGTGTGATGGACATAATGGATGAGCTGGCATCCCAACTGGGATGTAGAGTGGATCCTTACCCAACTGGGAGACAGAGCAGATGGATGTGTACCCCAGCCAGGATCCTGTACCCTTTCACAGTTTGAGAGAAGATATAATGATCTTGGATTGGGAGAGACTGCCCACCAAGAACAATTCTTCTCCTAATATGATATGTGGCAGTGTTTTTCTGGCATGGTCCCTGTTTAGACATCTGCAGGACTGCATGGTACTCATAGTTCAGGAGGTCAACATTGTTGGGGGTCTGTTAGGTGCAACCAGAGAGTGCTACCAAAAAAGGAGTCCCCTGTTTCATGGTGGTTTGGCGTGACTCGGAACTGGTTCCTGGGTGCAATGTTGTGGCACTGGAAGTACTACCGGGTCCAGCATAAAAGAAGCTGCCTCACCCCACTTTGGGAGTTAGAGTTGGTGGTGGACCAAGCTAGCCTGGAGGAAATGGAGAAAGGGAAGGGAAGAGAAAGAGAGAGAGATATATAAAGAAATTTATTTTGTTTTGGTAGAGAATCTGTAAAAGTATTATGGTGAATAAAAAGTCTTTTGAACCTGAGGCTGGCATCTGCGGGGATGTTTGGAGCTCTGAGAAGCATGCTCCCTACAGGGCACAGTATGATATCTGATAACATGAAATTCACTGTCAGCCTATGATAAAAAATAATGCTCTTGATGAAAATGCAACATATCAAAAGGACTGTAATTATATAACACTTATCTTACTGTTTACTACCTATTTTTATGACTATAATAAATGCAGTGTTTAAGTTCTAGCATGCATTTTATCACATTTAGGTATTTAAGTGCTTTACCTCATTGGTTGTGTTTACTATAGGTGCTTTACCTGTTTATTTAAGGAAAATAAATTACAATAACAAGTGTTGTGATTATAATTTGTGTTGTGATGGTGCTGTGGATACAAGTAATTTTCTAAATGTTCTCTAACTTGCCCAGAGATGTTTTACTATTAAAGCTTTAGCTGATCTTTCTATAGTCAAAATGGACTGGAAGGAGAAGGTAAAGAATGGAATATCTATTAAAATATGCAAAATGAGTTTTTAGCAACATGGGAAATTGTTTATTTTTACATATTGTGGACACCCCTGCACACTATATTCAGAGGGAGCAGCCCTGGACAGTGTAATACCTCCCACTGGACGCTAGATGGCGGTGTCTCGATTTCCCACAGGGCTCCATGACAATTGGAGTTGGGTGCAGCCCTGTTGGGTCCCACAGGCACTGCCAGGGTGTGCTGTGTTTGGGACTCCTGAGCCCAGGTGGGCAGCATATTCATCACACCCGGAAGTGTAGCCGGAACTCGGTGATCAAGCACCTGGAGCACTTCTGGGCGAACTATGAAAGGAGCCAATGACCACCACTCTGCGGCCAGAGTCGGGAGGAGAGGACGAAGCTTCAAGGGAGGAGTGGTGGTGCCAGAAGGGCGTGTTTTGGTTTGGTTTGGTTTGCTTTGGTGCTTTATTTGGGACTGTGTTATGCCTGTGGGGTTCACGGGGAAGACGTGCCTCACAGGTGAAGAAAAATAAAACTTTTTGTGTTGTTTTTATACATGCCTCCGTGTGAGTCGGTGCCGGGTCGGGCACTATATAGCGTCTTCTTACAATATATATTTGAAATAAAATAAAAGGAACAATAATCCCTTCACTGATACTTGCGTTGACTTAACTTTGAAATAAACCGAATTTAAAGAGATTCTGGCATTATAATCAATTATGTTTTAAAAGAAATCTATGTCCATCTGCACAATGCATTCTGAATCATGGTCTCTTGTAACTTCATATGCACATCACTGGGAACCTTTTGAAAAACATACTGAATACTGTAATGTTATTGAATTTTTAAAGTGCATCCTCATTAATCTCCAGTTTCTTCAGTGAGGGTTAGTAAGTACGGTAAGTCTTATGGTTAACAATTACAGTTTTCTTACATGTGTTGCAGAACTGGGCTGCATAATACTTTGTGCTACCACTTCACAGCTTAAGGTCGTTGTTTGTGTTGAGTTGCATATTATGCCCATGTCAGACTGGCTTTTCACTGAGTGGTCCAGGTAAATGTTATTTCAGTGTGACTGCATATTCTGAAATGTCCTAATATGGGTGAATATAGGTCTGTGTGTTAGTGTGCCCTGTCTTGGACTGGTGTGCTTTTCAGGGCTGGTCTTTGCTTGAGCCCAATGCTTGAGAGCAGATCTTCATCAGGGTGTTCTGGGTGTGCTCCCAAGAAAACATTCGGAATATTACAGCTCTCTGAATAATTCAAATACTGAGATGTATACATGATATCATTTTCATGATGATAGGAGTTAAAGCATGTTATTAAACATGAGAACACGGTGGAGCAGTGATTGTTCATGTCTCACGCAAGATGCTTGCTGCGACCGTGCACGACCTTCGATGAAATACTTTATTGTAGCAGTACTGTCTCTTTCAAACGTACTAACCCCCAATTCCTGTCCATCCTTTTCTTTCTCCAAATACCCAATCGCCACACAATCAGCTCTGTAATAGACATTAAGCCATCTGTAAGCTTAGAACGCCAATTCTTCAAAACTTTTAAGGAACATTGAAATATCTTTGTAGTACATGTTTAATTATTCTATCCATCTATCCATCTAGTGTCGCTCCAGCCCGAGCAAGAATACAGTGCGAGACAGGAACAATCCATGAATGGAGCGCCAGTTCCTTGCTAGCGCTGCGACACCATGTCCTCACATGTTTAATTATTAACAATATAGATTATTTAAATGAAATTAAAGTTTTATCTGTATAATATAATAAACATATTTTGCTGCATTTCATCTTAAAAATGATATCGTCATCATATGTAAATACGCGCTTTATAAAGTGGCTCAGGTTGTGCAATATTATAACTGTAGTGCAAGTTTACAGTGAGGTGATTGTACTAATAAGTACAAACAGTTCTACAAGGAGCACTTGATGGACTGATTGAGTGTGTTTATAGTTCTTGGGATGAAACTGTTTCTGAACCGCAAAGTACGTACAGGAAAAGCTTTGAAGCGTTCGCCATGTGAGAGCGGTTCAATAGACAGCATGGCTGAAGCAGCTGTGCTTAATGCTGTATACCAATAATTCTTTTTCTGATCAGCTGCTGTAGATCTGTGATTCCCCACTCAGATACAGTGATATAAATACTCTGAGTGGTGCAGTGAGAGTAGTATGGAAAAAGATGATCCTCTGTGGCAACCCCTAACGGGAGCAGCTGAAAGAAGAAAAAGAAGATGCAATGAGAGTAACAATGCTAATGCAGCTATAGTATTTAGAATACTTTGGCTATTCCCTGGACCATTATATTGTTACAAGTTAATTACAATCAGAGGCCTTAAACTAATAAACAATATGCAGTTAGTTTCAGTGTATTTACAGTATAAAGCCGCATCAGGGACGTGGATCTAAAAAAGAAAGGGTAACCACGCAGGAACAGTAGCTTTGCTTTGACGCAGGGTGCCGCCAGTTTGCAAAACAGAGCGGAAAACTTGCATACGCCAGGGTTGGAGCTACTGTGAAAATGTGCGTGGCTTTATGCCAAGTTTAGGTTTTATACATCATAATTTGTGTGTGGAAAAGTTCATATGCAACATTTTTGTGCATATGCACCGTTTATACATAAGGCCCCAGGTATCTGCACACTGCATTTTTAAAAGTACGATTGACTCTCTGTTAAGGAGCTCTATTCAATATGCCACCCAGGTTTGACAATGTTGTTGGGTTAGACTCTAGCTTTCAACAACCTTGACATTTATTAAGCAAGTTTGAGAGATTTTTTTCTACCTTATGTAAAGTAAAATACAATTTTACTAAAACACTCTGATTGTGTTAAGGATTTAGTTTAAAATGATACTTCATATCCTTAATTTACAAAATAATGCATGGCATACTATGTAAAAAATGTTCATTAGTATGATTTGTTATTAGAATGATTTTGTTGCTTTGTCATTTCTCCAATATTGACTATACTCTTAAATGATATTTATTCAATGCTCCCTTCCTCCTTCCATTCTTGAATTTAAGCAGACCTCATTTAGTCGCACATTAGTACTCTTTTGATTCAAGCACAGCCCTTCTCAGTTAGGGTGGAGTGGTGGCTCTGAGTCTAGGGATCAGAACTGGTAATCAGAAGGTTGCCAGTTTGAATCCAATAAATGGCAGAAGCTCTGCCAGCAGGTTCTCCAAACATTCCATTTGAACTAGTGTGGTGCTGAGGTGTTGCACGACTGCACTTGGGTACTAATTTGGAATCCTGAGGTGGTTTGTCATGTGGTGAGTACAGCAATGTGCTATATCAGTGCATGTTCCCAACCCCTCTTTCTCAGCATAGGTTCCATCTACACTACTGGTCAAAAGTTTTATAACACCTCAGTTTTTCCATGTTTTCCTCAACTTGAATCAGTTGAAATGCCATGAATGACCTAAAATGGTGAAAAGGTAGGCAGTAAACTGCCAGAGGATTAAATTGAAAGTTTAGGTTAGCAAGAACTGAAAAAAAGAAATATCAGAATATTTCAAATGGGCCATCTTAAGGAAATAACTAATAGGTTACAACCTACAGACATTCTACAGCAATTAAAGTAAATTACACCTTGCAAGTTGAAGCAAACAATTTGCACAGGTGTCCTAACTTCTGTTGATAACTTTAACATACTCTGTCTTAAAGCAGACTGTTTTACTATAACCTCTGAAGTACTACTTGGACAATATTACACTGTAGAACATTGTAAATTCCAGTGATAATGGCAAGTAAGCGACATTTAAACAAATTAAATGAGGCAGAGGATTAGAAGTGTTGGCCTTTCATTTAGAGTAATTGCAAAAAAAAAAAAAATATCAAAGTGTCAATGAGTATGGTGTCCTAATCCAAAGGCGATTGGAAACTGGAAGAAACTCTGATAGGAAGAGATCTGGCAGAACCAAAGTCACAACCCAATCAGAAGACAAGTTTCTGAGGCGCCTTACAACACAACAGCTTGTAGCAAAGCTTAAGAGTGGTCAAAAAAACAAGTCTTGGTTTCTAATGTGAAGATGACTGCAGGTGACATAGGGCAAGTGGCAATAAGAAAGCCATTCCTTTAAAGGACAAAATAGGGCCATTGAAATACCAGCTGTGGACTGCTGCTGACTGGAAGAAAGTCTTATGGACTGATGAATCAAAATTTGAAATGTTCAGTTCATTATGCAGGATGTTTGTACGCCATCAAGTTGTTAAAAGGATGGTTCCTCAGTGTATGACACCAACTATCAAACATGGAGGAGGAAGTGTGATGGTCTGGGGTTCTTTTGCTGGAGGCAGAGTTGGTGACTTACACAGAGTGACTGGCATTCTGAATCAAAAGGGTTACCACAGTTTGGCTGTTATATCAGCAAAAAGTAGCTATTTTGATGAAACAAAACTTTGAATAAAATTTTGTATACTTAATGATTCCTTAATTTATTCTTATTTGCCATTGTATATTTGTTCTATGCCTTAATTTAATGAAACATTATGACTTTAAACTGCCTGCATTTCCATAAAAACTAAAAAAATGAAGGAGTTCTAAAACCTTTGGCCTGTAGAGTATTCAAACTGTGCCCCGGTGCCTCATAAACCGATATCCTATACCAACATTTGAGTCGCAGGTAGAATTCTGTTAAAAAGAAGAGAACTATGTTTTTGTTAGCAATCTACATCCTCCCTACTTTTTATTCCAAATGTATCTGAGTTGCCATTCATCTCTAAATAATGACTCTAAATCTAAAAATGTTGTCCTTTGAGCACCGTCTTATCATGTTTTTACATCCTAAATAATCTGTCTACTGTATAACTACATTTTTAGGCAGGGGTCTCCTCTTTCCAAAATATTTGGGAAAATGTTTCTTTTTGTATATGATTTGCTCCCACTCCTTCTCTTCAGGTGTGTTTCTAGGATTGTGGTATACTGGAGCAGAGAGCTTAAGACAGAAGAGATGAAAGTCACTAAAGTATTCTTTAAAAGTGATTTGATAGTGTGAAAAAGACTACAAGACACAAACAAATAAATCGATCAGATTCATGAAAGAATTAAAATGCCAATATTGGAAATAGTCAAAAATAAATACAAAAGCAAGCAAAATCATTAACAAAGGACAAAATAAATGTTGTAAATGATATAGTGGGAACCAGTCCTAGTCACAGTTAGAAATAACTTATGAAAATTAAAGCAGTACAGACAACTTTTAATGAATCTGTTTGTACAATTAAGGCTAAAATTGGGCTTGAATGACAGGTGTGTAATTACAGTGTCCAAGAAATAGCAAGTGGTTGACGTGGCTAAGGTTTGGTTGAAAGTAAGGCACAACATGAAGTATAATTCCTGCCTAATCAATAATTCATTAAATCTGTTTAGACATGCTGCTCTTTAGAGGCTTTTCGGCAACACTTGTATGGCCTCATTAGCCTTTTTTTCTCATTCTCTATTAAAATCTACACTTTTTCTATTTAATCACAATTGTATTGCTTTAGTAACTATTTGAATATTGTAACCTTAGCTGAGGAAAATTGACATGAGAACTTACTTTATGCTTTACTGTAAAATTCTGTACAATATTGTTAAAACCGTTACAGCTATACAAGTTCATTGGTTGATCAACCAATCATCTCGAGTTCTGTTATCTGAGGAAGTTGCTTTGCAGTAGCTTGTTGAAACCAAGTGTCTCTTTTCTGAGAAAATACTATGCCCAAGGTTTCGAGCGTGTTAATCCTCATCCTTATCTAATCATATTCAGATGTGCCAGAGATGAGGTCTGATGAGACCAAGAGAATATCATCACAGTTGCAACCATCACATCACCAAACTAGATATATGATATGAAATGATATTTTGTTCATGAAAATCAAACAACAGCAAAGGAGATAGGATGCACTCTGCATTTGGTCTTACGCACACCGTAATCAACCCCATTTAACAGCAAATACATAAGCTTCAAATACTACTAGACACCACTGTGACAAACAAAATACACAAAGGGTAAAATTATTTATAGTTATAGAAATGGCTTGAGTAAGAGAGGTGAGAAGTGAAAAATAACAGGCTAGGATCAAAGCATCAGTGGGGCTGGTGAAGTGGCATCTTTTAAGTTCCCTCAAGCCCTCATCTGTTCCTTTTTAAAAATGAAGATCATCATTCCATTCTGATAATATTCAAGCAATACCAAAAGCTCATTTTAATGTGAACAAATTTCTCAGCGTTTCTGGTGTACAGGATTATGAAGATAATATTCTTTTTTTAATTTTTATTAATCCTGTCCTAAGAAAGTGATAACACTATTGACAATATTTTATAAGATTATTTTTTTCTTAGAAGCTGCAACTTTGTGTTTTGTTTGATCTGTGCTTCTGTTTTTGGTTTTCATGGATGTAGTCATTTTCTGTGTCTGGATACTATGCTGCTATATGGTTTCTAAGTCAGTGATGCACATTTCCTGTGACCCATGACATCATGGCAGTCATGTTATATAAAATGGCAGCATAGTTAAAAAAGTTGAATAAAACAGGAATGAATCATAAGAAAAGTGTAATTTTTATAACTATTTTGGTTACAAATCTATCTTTGATAATGACTGAGTTTTGGTATTTTCTAATACTCTTGACCCTTAATGCCCATTTATATTTGGTGCATCCCAGTCGCTGCAAGGGTCTACTATGGTGTGTATGCCGTAAAATTAGTACAATAGTCTTGGACAGTGGACTCTTGCATGAGCGACCACATATTCCCAAAATTTTGTAACCATGTAGCCCTATGCATGCCCATGCACATCAACTGTGCATGCGCTAGACAAGGAAACATGGATTCATTCGAGGAACAGTTGTGTCAAGTGTCCCTACCCGAACCTATAGAATCCAACAGTAAAAGCATACAGCAATAGCAAAATGTCCACAAATTCATGGACAGAAATCACCTAGACCCTGGCAAAGAATAAAGTTTGTGTAGGCTGGAGAGGAAATACATGTTAGAGTAATATGTGAATGTAATGAAAATACTTTGGGTATTTTGGGGATTCTGTTACCACACAGTGTCACACACTGAATGCATGAACTATAACAAGATCATATGTGCATGACTGTGTCTGGAGCTAAACACTCCTTTATTGTTACAAACTTTGGGTACATTTAATTTCTCTTTAGTAACATCCTTAAATAAATTAAATTTTTGGTCCATCAGAATTTTTGTTTAAGCTTTTGATGGTCAGAAGGCTTGTCAGATCTCATCTATCCCAGGACAGCCCATGGCCAATCAAAAAGCATACTCCCAGAGCCA
Source organism: Polypterus bichir lapradei (assembly GCA_026402145.1). Taxonomy (NCBI): domain Eukaryota; kingdom Metazoa; phylum Chordata; class Cladistia; order Polypteriformes; family Polypteridae; genus Polypterus; species Polypterus bichir. The sequence continues at coordinate 109,356,521 of JANRMT010062854.1, read as the reverse complement.
GCTCTCTATTTAGCAGTGGGATTGAGTATATCTAGTCAGTATTCTTCAACCTTCTACAAGGGTTTGGCTCAACAACCTATGTCAATTCCCAATGCCTAACATCTGACATTCCATTTAGTGGGCTATAATGGGGCTCTACACTACCCTTGAAAAATGTGACATAATAAAAGGTCTTAAATTTTATTTAGGTATTGGAGACATTTAATACAATTGCTTGTGTTTTTTAGAGAAGTAAAATTCAAAAGGAAACTATACAACTCAACCACCCCAAAACACCAGCTGACAGGAACATAGCTAAAAGAAACTAAAATAAAATGTATAATCTATGGTATGTAAAACCTCCTAATAACCAATAGTTTTGTTCAGAAGTAAGACAATTTAGCCATTAATTTGGCCCTTAAATTAAAAAATAGAAATAGCAATTTAAAGTTGCACTATGTCTATTTAGATATGATTAATTTCCTTTTCAAACCTGCACACTCCCACAAAGGGACATGGTAGGTCAGATCCACAACAGAATGAGGTACATTGGGATGCAAATACATCACAGGGCACACACTCTCAGCCATACAGGACCAGACAAATTTATAGCAGTTACTCAGCCTAAGCTGCATGTGTTTGTGCTTTTGGAAGAAGCAGAATACTCAGAAAAATCTATAAACTCAGTGGAATTAGAATCTGGCATTCTAGATCTCTGAGCCAACAATACTAACTACTAACCTCTGGAACATTATACTGCCAAATATGTTAATATACTGTATATTGCAATATATTATTTAGATTTTTGAAAATGTCAGTAGTAACTATTTTTGTGATTGTGTGTTTTTCTTCAAAATGCATAGTGAGACTGTTAAGACTGTATTGAAAACATTAAATTAAAAATGAAATCTTGAATGTTGACTCTACAATAAAAAATACAATGGAGAAAACAGAAATGATATGTGAGCTATACAGACTTAAATATCTACAGTATATCAACCTAAATATAACCATCATGGTTTTGAATCTGCTTTTCCAGTGGAAGGTCACAGTAAAATGCACATTTTATGTTATTTTTGAAACAACAGAAATTAATCATAGTATTCCATGTCTCACATTAAGGTGAGTTTATTCTTGTTGGGGTTTTGCCATATTACTGGTATGTTTTACCTAATAAACCTTAACACTTTAAAGATGCTTAACAGTTTTTATGCATTCTGATATGATTAAGTTGTGCAAAGTGCGATTTTTGTCAGACCTATATTGCGTAACTTGCAGCTGTCCAGATGCCATTGCTTTTAAAGCTCAGAGACCTTAGAATAATATGTGCATGTGGTTATAATCATGTTATGTTTACTTTAATCCCATTGCTCAATTACACTGAAGAAGAGCTTCCTGGAGAATCTTTACAAATCTTCTTTTTACCCTCATTCACTTTAATTTCATAGCTGCTCCCTATCATAATTTATGGCCTTAAGTCTGTTTTCATCTAGAATCCACAGCACATGTGCTTTGGAAGGAATGTCATCCAGCATTCTGTACAGTGTGTGCAGTGAAGGACTATTTATTTACCTTCACCATATGTTGCCCAAATTTTCAGTCCGGTAACATACTTAACAGATCTTGTACGCTTTTCACTGGCATTAAGCCACGTTGCCATTTTGCAGCAAAAACAAGATGATCAGATTTTCATAAAACAAGCTGTTTCAAAGGCATTCTCCTTTTCATAATCTGTGTCAAACTTATTATAAAATAACTTATTTGAGAATTCTTTTTTTTATGAATTCTTGCACTGCTTTTAAAATCTTAGATAATTTCTGACTACTGATCATTAATTTACATGTGTCAAAGAACAAAGAGCACAGGTGGAAGGCCCTTAAAAAGACCCCTTTAAAACACAGAATGAAAGGTGTATCTCTAATCAAACTTGGATTTTTATTTAGGAATGATATATCATGCTATGTTTAATGCCAAACAACAGTTGCCTTTAAAACACAGCTAGGTTCCTTATGCTTTGATGGGATGAAAGAGGCATTTTTTGTTTTTTACTTTTTAATGTTAATGCTTTGCCCTTATTTTTGTAGATATGCTGAGATGTGTGACTGAATGTGTGTGTTACAAAAAAAGTACATAGAAAGAGATGGAAAGAAAATATCTAAAAAGAGGATAAAAATGATGTGTGTACAGTACAATGCCGATTTTAAAAATCTATTTTAATAAATTCACAACATATTTGCCATTTGGGATGCTGTATATAATATATCTACTTACAGTAGTCTCATTGCATGGACATGTGACTCAAAAATATTTATACTTGAAGTAGTACAGGAATATAATTTAATTTTAAACCAAATCTATTTTTTGTTTAGCACTCCTCACACAGTATAAGCTCCGAGCCTTACACATATTAACAACTACATACAGTGTATTAACAGTAAATTATTACACCAGTAATAATATAATATAATAAGTAATGCCATATTCTAACCTTTGCAACATTCTTCTAATGCAATGTTTCTTAAGTTTTTTTTCCTCGCAACTCAATCATGCTCCTCTTAGTGTCTTTGAGGCCCAGTTCATGATGATTGTCAGTCTTTCCCTCTTCAAAAATCTACACCAACAGTCAAAGGGGGTTGGGGGGGTGGGGGGTTTGGCGTTCTCTGAGTACACTGCACAACAAAGTTTTTGCTTCCTGAACACTGTTGGGTATTTCTTATAGATTGTTGGGTGCTGATCACATATATCACATCAAAACTTACCTATCACATACCGTTTCAGAGAAATCTTCATGATTTTTTCTTATATTTGTATCCAAACATTTTTGCTTCTGTAAGTGACTTATCAACAACGGTTTGTGCAGCCTGGGCATGTCCAGGCATGGAATCAGGCCAGGTTGGAAGCTGTTCTGTGGAAGTTGACATCATGGGCATGCCTGGGCAGGTCTGAACGAGCTTGACACTGTCTCAGCATGCTATAAAGGTGGCTCATTTGGTTAATATAGATAGTCAGTGTGTATGTATAGCATCAGTATAGTAAAGTACAGTATCTGTAGCAATATAACAGTAAGTAGGCTTGATGCTATAGACGTTTTGGTGTTGGGCGATATGTCTCATCAAGGTACAGCCGCGATACATTCTGCTATATCGGTTGTGAATATATACTTGCGCCTCAGAGACGTTGAATGACTGCTCTTGTGAAGAAAGCTTATCATCTGTATTTCGGCTGCAGAATTGGTGATCAAGACAAGGAATGGGCGCCTCAAATTTACTGTCCGACATGTGCTGTCAGTCTGAGAGCCTGGCTCAGAGGCACTCAAAAGACGACGTCGTTTGCTGTTCCATAAATATGGCAAAAACAGAAAGACCATATGATGGACTGTTACTTCTGTTTGACTAATGTGTCTGGTTTCTCTGCCAAAAACAAGAAGTCAATTGAATATCCTAATCTGCCTTCAGCAATACGACCCGTGCCACATGATGACAGTCTTCCAATTCTGAAACCACCAGAGGATTGGACCTTAGACGAACCAGATTAAGAAACTGCAATGAAGGGTACTGACAGTGACATGAACCCGGCTTTTGAACCGTGCTCATAAGGCGATCCAAATCTGATAACACAGTCTGAATTGAACGATTTGGTCAGAGATTTGGGTCTGTCAAAAGCAAAAGCCGAGCTGCTGGGTTTGAGACTGCAGGAATGGTGCTTGCTGTCACCAGGTACGAAAATGTCTGTGTTTTGAGGCCGACATCATGATATAACCAAATTTTTTGCATAAGTCGACAGTCTCTGTTTCTGCTGTGACATTGAAGGATTGTTCTTGGCATTGGGTTGTGATCACAACCCGGAAGAGTAGCATCTCTTCATTGATTCGTCAATGTTAAGCCTGAAAGCTGTTCTGCTACACAATGGCAACATTTATCCGTCAGTACCTGTTGGCTATGCAGCACACATGAAAGAAACGTATGAGAATATGGAACTGTTGCTGAAGCACGTCCAGTATAGCAGGTACAACTGGAATATCTGTGGAGATCTTAAAGTTGTTGCTCTGTTACTAGGACTGCAGCGCGTCTATACAAAGTACTGTTGTTTCACCTGTGAATGGGACAGCTGTGCCAAAGAGTCGCACTATTCTCGACAGAACTGGCCACTCCGTAAAAAGTTAGTTCCAAGACAGAAAAATGTGGAACATGAATCGCTTGTCAACCCGGCAAAGATATTTTTGCCTCCTCTTCACATAAAACTGGGACTCATGAAGAATTTCGTGAAAGCACTGAACAAGGAAGGCAAAGGTTTTCATTATTTAAGACAGATTTTCCCAAGAATAACTGACGCCAAGATCAAAGAGGACATTTTTGTTGCCCCCCAGATCAGACATGTTATGAGTTATAAGTGGTTTGAAGATCTGTTAGTTGGGCCGGAAAAAATTGTTTGGAAAGCCTTCAAAGACGTTGTTGACAATTTTCTGGGCAATTACAGAGCCCCAAACTACATTCAGCTGGTAGAGAAGCTTCTCAAAGCATACAAGACAATGAAGTGCAACATGTCACTCAAGATTCATTTCCTCCACTCACACTTGGACTTCTTCCACGCAAATCTTGGTGCTGTCAGTGATGCACACAGTAAGGTTTCACCAGGAAATTGATACGATGGAGAAACGATACCAGGGCAACTGGAATCTGTCAATGCTTGCTCACCACTGTTGTACATTGCAACATGATGCACCAGACATTGAATACAAAAGAAAATCAGAAGCAAAGCACTTTTAATTCTGTTGAATTTAATAGCTTTAATAGCTGCGAAACATAAACATGACTAAATACATTATTGTCAGTAAACATATAAACGTCTATTTCTCAGAGTTCCTACGTGATGCAGTAAAACCAAAACTATATTTGTGCATACCCAATAGGTAAAATATTGTTGTGCAGTATCATAGTGTAGCAATGCTGATTGTTTAAACTGCCCAAAGAGACCCATCACAAGTCAAATTGCAAACTTCATGGGACCCTTTCCCATTGAATTCATATTCGATGCCTTTTTCATATTTTAGGTGTTTGATCAATCAAAATGTCACAAAAACTTACCTAAAGGGACATGTACTTTTCGCTGAGCTAATTATTAGGTGCACTATACTAATACTAGGTAGGCCCTCCTTTTGCTTTGATAATTAACCTAAATTATTTGTGGCATGATTTCTAGGAAGATTTTGGAACCATTCTCTTGAGATTCTGGCCCATGTTGACATGATTGCATCACATAATTTCTGAACATGGCCTGAATGTACAACTGAGAAATCTACAGAAATTTCCTAAAGGTGTTGTACTGGATTCAGATATGATGACTGGGAAGAACACTGAATGCCACCACAGCCTGAACAATTGACACAAAGTGACGTTGTGTGCATGGATTCATGCTATTGATGCCAAATTGTAATCCTACCATCTTAGTGTCTCAGCAGAAACTTAGATTCATTAAACCAGACATTTTTCCAGTCTTCAACACATTTCTAGCTGCAGACCTGACTCTCACTGATCTTTTTTAGTTTCTTGTATCATTAGTAGTAAACTCCAGAGACTGCACCAACAATCATGAGAACACACTTTTTCCTTCCATTCTGGTGTTTGATGTGAAAATTAACTGAACCTCCTGATCAGTATCTATATGATTTTATGCATTGTACTGCTGTCTCATGACTCGCTGATAATATAATTGCATAGGTAAGTAGATGCACATCACACACATGATGGGATGGTACTTTGGAAAAGCAGGTAGAGTTGTTGTATTACAGTGTTTAGGCCTATGTGATATTTCAGCCTGTAGTTTCTTTGGGATGTTGAAATCCTTTCACTGTCCAAAGACAGGATGAATGTAATTTTTGTCTGCTTTGTGAATGTACACAAATGTATCCTGGAACTAGAATTCATTTACAGTATTGCCTAGTTCTTTTTGTTGGTGCTGCAAATGTCTAAGTTCCCTGTTGTCTTAAACAGGATAAAAGCAGGTATGAAAAAGAATGGTACAGAAATATGGATACTGTGATGTATTGTGCCCAAGTGTGAAGTCTAGGACTATTTGTATTTATCATTATAATGGATGGATTATTAAGTTCATTTCGGTTGTTCAGCTTTTTGTTTCTTCTAGACTGCAACTTACAAAATTAGGACTACAAGTAAGCATCACATGACTATGAAATAGACAGGCCCTGAAAACAAACGGAAGTATTAAACAGACTTGTAAATTAAAGAGGTTGCTTTCCAGATTTGCTGTGCTAAATACCTCAGAGGTACAGAATGAGAATCTTGCAGGATAGCTGTCAAACAGTATGGTAAAAATTCAAAAGGGAAAACATCTGACAGACAGTGAAGGGAAAAAGAACTCATTAAACATGTGAGCTAAACTGTGTTAATGTTTTCTATAAAAAAAAAAGTCACAATGTATTAAAGTATGTGTAGACTCATGGGTACATTCTTTTGATTCTAATCAGGTGTAATTAAATTACAAGTGTAGTTTTCTCTGGCTATCTCCCTAAAGAGATCCCTGTCCACTTACCAGCGATAAGTATCTATCTATCTATCTATCTATCTATCTATCTATCTATCTATCTATCTAAAACCTTCTCTGAAATGTTTGCATAACACCAAAGCTCATGTACACCCTAGTAAGACCTCATGCAGGCAAAGTTCTCGGACTTCCTGGCATGAAGCACTGTATCTTTTTTGTATGAACACATTTGTATACAATCCTGACAACAGTCACTATTGCCCCAAAGGAATCAGAATGCAGAAATGACAGACAGGAGCCTAGGAATCTATTTAACACATAAACACTATACTATGAGGTACACACACTTGTATTGAATAGGCTGATTCACATTGCACTTACACATTGTATTTGATTATTACTATTAATAGATTAGAAAACATTTTATTTGTCCTCAGGGGCAATAAAAATTTTACAGAAGGTCCCAAAATAAACAAATAAATATAAAAATTTTTGGTATCTAACAGCACAGCAGTTTATTTATGAAATAATACAACTTTCTATTGTATTTACTGCAAATCGGCTAGCTCTGGTAATACATTACAAAACACTACCAACAGAAATTGTTTAATCAGATCAACAGTGTATTTTGCAAAGTATTTAAGTGTTTAAACATACTTTACAAAAAAATAAACAGCAACCAAGGGAGGCACACACAACCAGGATGGGTAGGCGGCATAGGTCTTTTAATTTCTCTCTGTCCATACTGGTTGGGTGTCTCACAGTCTTGGAGGCTGAAGGTGAGCCATAATAACGTTTTCAGAACCTTTTGGTTGCAGCAAGTGTCTCCACATAGGATTTCTGTGCATTATTATAACCTTACTCTGATATTCAGTTTTGATTGTATGATTTTCATGAATTTTTTTGTACCCAATTAGGGTTTACAAGGTCAAGGATTCCAGGCTAATATTTTTACAGAACTGCAGTATTTTGAGTTTTTAAATTTTATTTAGTACCACTTCTGACACAATTTTGTTCTGATTTTGCATGGCTCTGTGAACTGGTCATTAGGATGTAGCTCCCAGTTTCTAAGGGGCATGTCCCGGGAAGTTGTGACATTACAACGTAACAGATTTAAAGGTTGGCAATTAACGTTTTTCTTCACCTGAGATTGTGGATAACATAAACCTTTATTTATGAATTGCCTTCCAAAAATATCCACCTGACTTTGATCCCTTGCTTTGTATTTTTGAGTTTGATTTTTGCCTAATGGTCTGGTTTTGATTGTCTGTTTCTTTTGGTTCTCACAGTTTAAACCCTAGATTTGTTTCTTCTGGTCATTTTCTTTCTTTCAACTAGTTTTTGCTAGCCCAACATGCATACCCCCATTCTATACAGTAGGTTTAACACTGTTTACATGAATTATAGATTAACATGTTGTTTATTTTGGTTAAAATCAAACATCAATAGTTCATTATTTATTTCCTCTATTTGGTGTCTTGACATTGCTCCCTTCCGTATCTCTAGCTTATTGTTGATTTATTCCAAGAATGGGGTAGCTTATTATCTGTTTATTCCAAGGATGGTGTGGTTGGCTCCCTCAAGTCCATCAGGTAAACATGTACAGTCATGTCCATAAGTATTTGGACAGTGTCACAATTTTGGCTATATATGCCACCATAATGGATTTAAAATAATGCAATCATTATGTGATTGAAGTGTCCCCTTTTGGCTTTAATTTAAGGGGTTTAGGCGGCATGGTGGCACAGTAGTAGCTCTGCTGCCTCTCAGTAAGGAGACCCAGGATCGCTTCCCGGGTCCTCCTTGCGTGGAGTTTGCATGCTCTCCCCGTGTCTGCGTGGGTTTCCTCCAGGTGCTCCGGTTTCCTCCCACAGTCCAAAGACATGCAAGTTAGGTGCATTGGCGATCCTAAATTGTCCCTAGTGTGTGCTTGGTGTGTGGGTATGTGTGCCCTGGCTGGCACCCTGCCCGGGATTTGTTCCTGCCTTGCACCCTGTCTTTGCTGGGATTGTCTGCAGCAGACCCCCGTGACCCTGTAGTTAGGATATAGCGGGTTAGATGATGACTGACTGACTTAAGGGGTTTACCAAAAATATTGTTTGAGCCTTTTAAGAATGACAGACATTTTTAAACATGGCCCCTCTATTTTCAGGAACTCAAAAATATTTGGATAAACTAACATAATCATAAATATAAGATCATTTTCAATATTTGGTTGAAAATCATTTAGAGTCAATGACTGCCTCAAGTCTGGAACACACAGCCATTGTTTTATTTCAAATCAATTGTGGTGGCATACAGAGCCAAAATTACAAAGATTGTGTCACTGTTCAAATACTTACAGACCTAACTGTATGTTCTCAAGTTCACTCCTGGGTTATGCATTCTTTTTAAGTGTTTTTGCCTCCATTTAAGTAGCTTTAATAAGCAAAAACAAAAACGGCAGCTTTCTCACAGTATATAAAATCAGAAGAAATAATGATAACATTAAAAATGATGGCATTAAAAATAACTCACATATCTGTATCCCACATACCTCTCACAAAATTTGCCCATATGAAAGTGCAAAATCAAGGCATTGCTTTGTAATTTTTTATTTTACCACTGTTCAAAAACATACAGTATATGTAGTGACTGTGTATTTAAAAAAAATACTTTAAAGTTTATTTTCATGTATTTTACAAGAAGAATGTCTAACTGTTCTGTGCTACCTATTTGTATGCCACTATAAGCAGGTTAATGTTTGAATCATTGCCATTTCTTTCCTGTGCACCCACTTGTATGTATCCATTATTAGCTTGCTAGCTTTTATATCTTGATAAAGAGAGGAAAGCACTTTTTGTTAATCTGCTGGAACACAATACTGCCTAAGGCACTATAGTCATCAGCTAATGTTTCTGGTACAATGCACAATCACATAATGATCATCTTTGTATGTCAATATTTGGTTGTAAATGTTTAAGTATCTTTTAACTAACAGCACAAAATATGATTCACATTGATATCTGTGATGTCAAAATATTTTGCATGTTGAAAAACCAACAAGATAAGTATAAATGAATTTTTAAAAATCCAATAGATTTCAATAAGATGGTAAAACCCTTAAACTCTCTAGACCTGGATAATACAAATGACTATTGGGTCAAACTTGAGAAGTGGTTTGTCCAATACAAAACACCTTTTTAATGGAAGGAAGCAAGTTTATCATGATGTGACTAAAGATCGAAGGAGCTGATGTTAATGTATGAAATCAATTACAATTGGATTGGAAAGAAGACCTAATTTTTAACTGGTATTCAGACATTCAGCTTAATTGTCATTTTAGTTTAGTTTGGATCTCTGAGAGACAATATGTTTTTTTACATCTGCCTGTATGGCTATTTCTCAGATCACACACATGGAAAAAATGAGAACTATTGGTACCTTTTTCTGTCTTAGAATCTTTTCTATATACTGCTATTAAAGCCAAATTAAAGATTGCACAAAAATGTTGGTAATCAAATAGTGAGCACATAATATTTCTCACAGCACTATATTCATCCATCCATCCATTATCAAACCCGCTATATACTAACTACAGGTTCATGGGGGTCTACCGGAGCCAATCCCAGCCAACATAGGGCACAAGGCAGGGAACAAACTCTGGGCAGGGTGCCAGCCCACCGCAGGGCGCACACACACACCCACACACCAAGCACACACTAGGTACAATCTGGAATTGCCAAGGCACCTAACCTGCATGTCTTAGGACTGTGAGAGGAAACCGGAGCACCCGAAGGAAACCCACGCAGTCACGGGGAAGCACTACATTCAGTTATTTGTAAATAGCCTTAAGGAAGGTAATATAACTTTTCAATCATCCTGTTAGCTGTTTTCTTACAGGGCACCATATTGCAAGCAGAATAATATGTACTTCACTGCTGGCTACAAACCTGGTGTGCAAATAAAAACATAGCGTTTGTGAACAATTGGGATGATTTTTGGGAAAGGCCTGGATTTTTCAAAAGAGATGGTCTTCATCCTAACTGGAGGGGATCTTATGTATTATCCCAAAATATGGCAGCAAAACTGCCTGGTTGACTGATTAGAGCACCATCCAGGCCGCAGTCATGTGATCTTAAATCACAGGCTGTTGTTTATCCCACCTGTTACTATCCTGAAGCTGTTACCCATAATCCCTGTTGTGGGGCATCCAATAAATTTAGTCTTGATGCAAACCTTAAATTACCTGATAACCAAAAAATAAGGTATAATTAGACCAAGGGATAAAAATAGAAATTTACTTCAAATTAAAACAAAAAATATATCACCAGTTCAGAAAGAAGCCTGCAGTTTTAAATGCTGCTCATTGAACATTCACTCTCTTGGCAGTAAAGCTGTTTTGGTAAATGATATTATATTAAGTACAAAATCTGATTTGTGTCTTCTCACTGAAACCTGGGTTAGTAAATGTGACACTGTTCCCCTAGCTGAGGTGTCTCCAGATGGATAGTCGTTTCTTCATAAGTCTAGAGATTCTGGTCAAGGAGGAGGCTTTGGAATAATTAATTGTAACAAAATGCAAATCACGTCTAAAAATTTAGGCGACTTTACTTCCTTTGAGTCGTTCATTTTAAATATTAAAATAGATTTCAACACAATTATAGTGCTAGTCTACAGACCACCAGGGCCATATTCATTGTTCATGACTGAATTTAGCAACCTTTTATCTGATTTCGCTATAAATTATGATCACGTAGTACTGATGGGGGATTTTAATGTACACATTGATGTGGAAACTGACACTTTTAGCAAATGTTTTACTTATTTGTTTTATAAATTCAGTAGGATTTTGTCAGAATGTCAAAGGTGCAACTCATAATCATAACCACACATTAGATTTAATTATAACTTACAAAGTTGAAATTCAAAATTTAAATATCACTCCATTAAATGAAATTATTTCTGATCACTACTTAATTACATTTGATTTAGTCCTGCCCTTGCCAACACATTCACAAATTAAAACAAAGGCAGTGCGACATCTAGATTATAATTCTGCTTCAAAATTTATAGATACTTTGAGTAAGTCGAGTGTAATTGTGGAAAACCATTTAGATCAGTTAACATCAAATGTAAACGTGAAAAACAATTTAGATCAGCAAACATCACATTATAATGTGACCTTGAGAAATGCTTTGGACACAGTGGCTCCCCTTAAAAGAAAAGCGATCAAAGCACATAGAAACTCTCCCTGGTTTAATGAAAACACTCAAGCTCTTAAATTAGTGTTGAAAACTGGAGCGCAGATGGAGAACAACAAAGCTACATGTCTTTCAAATTGCATGGACAGAGAGTGTTAAAAAATATAAAAAAAGCTCACTTTAAAGCTCACTCAGAATACTATTCTACAATAATAGATAGTAATAATAAAAATCCTCGGGTACTGTTTAGAACAGTGGCTAAATTAACAAATGGAAATTGTGGAAAATACCAACAGATATTAGCAGTACACACTTTATGAACTTCTTCAATGAGAAAATAAAAAATATAAGATCCCAGATCTTAGCATCACAGTACAAACCAAATACTAGCTTAGCAGACCCTGTCTCACATTGCATTCAGCACTTTAATAATTTTAATCATGTAACTGAGCAAGAAGTCTTAACTTTAATTTCTAAAATGAAGCCCACTACTTGTTCCCTAGATCCAGTGCCAACAAAACTAGTAAAAAGTGCAATGGATGTTCTTGAAGAGCCTATTCTAACCATTATCAATAGTTCGTTATTGCATGGCACAGTACCTGATGCACTAAAAGTGTCTGTCATTAAACCATTACTTAAAAAGTCAAACCTAGACCCACACATACTAAATAATTATAGGCCTATTTCAAATTTACCCTTTCTCTCTAAAATACTAGAAAAAGTAGTTGCCAATCAGCTTCAGTCACATCTTACGCATTACAATTTATTTGAGAAATTCCATTCTGGTTTCTGCACTGGTCATAGTACAGAAACGACACTAACGTGGGTTGTAAACAACATTCTGATATCCTCAGATGAAGGAAACTCCACTGTAATTATGTTGTTAGACTTAAGTGCAGCATTTGACACCATTGACCATTCTATTTTACTGCACAGGCTAGAAAATGATGTTTGGCTTACAGGCACTGTGCTCGCTTGGTTTAGTTCTTATTTATCAAATCGATTCCAATATGTAAAGAAATGTGCTGACAGCACTCCATCATTATACACAGAAGTGAGATATGGTGTCCCGCAGGGCTCAGGACTGGGACCTTTACTGTTTTCACTTTAAATGCTTCCACTGGGATCAATCATTAGGAAACATAATGTTAATTTTCACACGTATGCCGATGACACCCAGTTATACCTTTCATTTAGATCAAATGAAGTTTCTCTGATGTTGTCTTTAATTAGTTGTGTTAGTGAATTAAAGGAGTGGATGGAGGAGTACTACTTGTCTTTAAACACCGATAAAACAGAGATGTTAATTGTTGGAGGGAATGACGCTGATCACAACAATATTCTGTCATCATTTAACAGTTGGAATCATCATTAATTTTACTGAATTTCATCCCGCAATCTAGGAGTTATCTTTGACTCTAGCATGTCATTTAAAGTGCATATTACAAAGTTGTCCAAATCATGTTTCTTCCATCTTAAAAATGTTGGGAAATTAAGGCGCTTTCTAAATAAACAGGATTCTGAGAAATGAATTCATGCATTTATTTCTAGTAGGATTGACTACTGCAATGTGGTGCTCACTGGATGTTCAAACTGTTCTTTATACAGCCTCCAGTTAATCCAAAATGCTGCAGCAAAAATTATTACAAGAACAAGAAAATACGAACACATAACTCCAGTTCTTAAATCCTTACACTGGCTCCCAGATAAGTTTAGGGCAGATTTCAAAATCCTCCTTTTAACATATAAAGCATTAAATGGCCAAGGCCAGAGCGCAAATTAAGATCTCAAGATGCCGGTCTGCTTATGATTCCAAAAATTTATAAAATAACAGTGGGAGGTTGAGCTTTTAGTTACAGGGTCCCTAAACTGTGGAATGGTCTGCCTGCTACTATAAGAGATGCCCCTTCGGTCTCAGCTTTTAAATCCCGGCTGAAGACTCACTACTTCAGTTTAGCATATCCTGACTAGAGCTGCTGATTAACTGTACATACTGCATCTCTGTTGTTAGTCATTAGCACTAAAACATAAGTAACATGATAGTTATAATTGGATACTAACCCTCACCTATTCTGTTTCTCTTCTCGGTACTCAAATGTGGCACTTGGTGCCATGGCCCACCTGCCAAGTTGTTTTGCCTGCCTAAAGTAAAGTCATCCCTGATGGAGGATCTCAGGAATCGTGGGAAAGATGGGTCCTTTCATCGGATTAGCGCTATTTCAGCTGTGGAATGGCCAAATGGGGGAGGCAGCTTGATGGATGAGGTCTCCACGACTCTAAACAAATCCAAATCATATTATGTGATATTATCTACTGTTAAATTCTGCTCTGTACTTTTAAAATTTTTATTTTTATACTGTATTGAGGACTTGTTCTGTTCTGTGTATTGTATTGTATTATATTGACCCCCTTCTTTTTGACACCCACTGCATGCCCAACCTACCTGGAAAGGTGTCTCTCTTTGAACTGCCTTTCCCAAGGTTTCTTCGATTTTTTCCCTACAAGGGTTTTTTTGTGGGAGTTTTTTCTGGTCTTCTTAGAGGGTCAAGGCTGGGGGGCTGTCAAGAGGCAGGGCCTGTTAAAGCCCATTGCGGTACTTGTTGTGTGAATTTGGGCTATACAAAAATAAATTGTATGTAATTATGCTTATTTCAACATATCAATACATATAGAAATGTGTTTAATTTGTGATATGAATGAGCACATTCCATCTGACGTGTGTTAACTTTCAGTATTCTTGGAAAGTACCAGTAATTTTCATTTACAGGACAACAGAGAAGAAAGCAAAGATAAATTAAATAAACTCTTGGCCATCAAATAGTTCTTTTTAGAGTTTATAAAACAATTTTAGGTTTAAATGTAATTTAAAAAAAAAGCATTATATATAGACAATTAACAATTGCAGAAATAAAACACAAGAGGACACAATAACAAAAAGTATGGGTTTGCTGAAATGACAGACCCAACAAGTGGCTATACAAGTAGTTGCATAAGCTACTGACATGCATTTGGAGGAGTGCATTTGTCTTATTATTGGCTCAAAAATGAATTAGCCTAAACAAAAACTTTATCTATAACATTTAAAAATCCAGTTTAATGTGAATTTTGTACATTGCAGCAAATAATACTATAATATTAAATTATCAAAGCCACTTAATTAGAGTGGGACAGATGCCTATCCTGGCAACACTGAATGCAAGGCAGGTATATGGCATGAAGATGGTGCCAGTCCACCACAATTGCCACTCACACACACACAACCACATAATCACTTCCACCGAGTCAATATATAGAGACACCAATTATTCTACCAAGCACGTTTTTGGGGATCTGGGAGGAAAACCTATTCAGACATGGGCAGAATGTGCAGTCTTCATACAGACCATGTCTATGTGTAGGTTTGAATTCAGGACACTGAATCTATGAGACTTTTAGCAAATAATTCTTACCAAAAGAACCTTGAACAAGTCCAAATATATAACATTATATTTTTCCATTTTTCTTATACCACATTAAATCTTTAGTTTCTGTATATCAGCTTACTTAACAAGTTTGGTCTAGACATTTACTCAAGTAACTTTCTATCTTCTAGAATGCATTTATTTAATACATTGACTGCAGAAAACTAGCTTTAACAACACACCCTGCTTTCTATGGAAAGAAGCTCTAATACCGGATAGGTGAAGCATTTAAAGAAAAATGGGTAAATAACTTGTATTCTTACATTCTTCTATGTGTATATTTAACTTGCATGTATAAATGCTTATTATACTGTACATATATTTGCATGCGTACATAATACCTTATTGAAATAAATAACATATGTAAAATGAAAATACTTCCTTATGCACAATATTTTCAAAAAATACTTTCCTTTCTTTATGAAGAACTTTTATTTTGACTTTTACTGTTGAGGTTTCTCTAGATCTAATAACATATGCTTGGTCATGTGTAAAAACTGGTGATGATCAATAAATACCAACAATGCCTAAACTTTACTGAGTGATGAAGATGGAGAAAATGGCTGCAAACGTACTGCAAAGCTTTTTTGGTATAAGAAAGTGACGCCATTATTTGTGTGTGTACTCATGGTACTTTAAAACAGGGACACCTAATAAATTCATAATCAGTTCAAGATTTAAGATTTCACAATGGTATTGACAATCATTTTCTGAAGAACAGTAAAGGAAAGACTTTTAATCTTTAACATGTGAAATGAATCAATTAAAATTAACTTTTACTGCATACATAACACCTGGGGTGGGCTGGCGCCCTGCCCAGGGTTTGTTTCCTGCCTTGAGCCCTGTGTTGGCTGGGATTGGCTTCAGCAGACCCCCGTGACCCTGTAGTTAGGATATAGCGGGTTGGATAATGGATGGATGGATGGATGTATACATAACACTCACATGTTTATATAAGCATTCATTGTAATAAATCTCACTGTAGTCCATCTCTGGCTCATCACAAATGAGTATTTTACAAGCACGGTAACAAGCATTCATTCTTACAAATCTTTGAAAGCACTTTTAAAATTGCAGTTATTACAGTTTTATAGTTAACTTCAAAAGAAATGAACATTAAATATCTTTTGTTTCAAAAATACCTTAACTATAAAATATTTTCATTTATCAGCTTGTTTATTAGATCCAGCCAAATAAACTATCTCCAAGCTTCCTCCTTCATGCATGAACATTCTAAAAGATGCCTTTGAACTTTTTGAACTTAGCCAGAAAATAATCAGTTTAGTACATAAACAAAATCGAGAAATAAATCCTCTGTAACTACTGAAAAGCATTTTTAAAAATTATACCCCCTCATCCATATTATTTCAACAAACATTTTAAAAAATGGATTTTACAAAGTGGGCCTGGACTCAATAAACCTTCTTTGTTGCATTATTATATGTACTGCTGACACAATCATCCAAGGCAACTTACAAGATCAGAATATATTGAAATTGCTTATATACGTTTGTATTTTTACAATTAGGTGCAGACAGGTTAAGTGACTTTCTCAGGTTCACACAATATGTCAGGGAGGAGAATTAAACTGGCATGCATGTAGTCAGAGGTTCAAACCTGTAAATGAGGACCTCCAAACATCCACCGTTGGAGTTTTCAATCTGGTCTGGAAGAGAAAATTCCTTCAACAGTCACGTTTAAAGCATATTGATATTTTTTTACTTGCACACAAGCATATGATTTTACATGTAATGTGTCCTTGCTGGCCAGTCTGTTTACAAGTTCCTCAACGTATGCATTCTGCACATATCCAACAGTCAAAACAATGAAAACCAGTTTAAAATCACCTCCAAAATCCACTAGCTGAAGAAAAGCTCACTTGTCTAAGCCCAAAAGACAGTAGTCCTTCTCAGTATAAACAAATATATAATTAAATATATGTTAATAAGGATATTGAAATTAATTTAACATAAATAATTAAAATCTTTATACAAATCAACAAGAAACAAAATAACTGTAAAAGATCTATTTAGCACTCCTCTCAATTCAACTACATTTATTACTACCTTAAAAACCTAAAATCTTAGCATCTGTTTGACCAGATCAGGTTCAAAGGATTAGACGATCATTAGAGAGTATCTTGGAGAGGATAATTACATTGGTTTGCACTTTGTTGATGAATAGTATGTTATCACCATGCCTAGATTGAAAGAGCTCTGTGAAGCCTTCAAAAAGAAGGTTACAGATGCCTATGAGTCTAGAAGGGGTTTTAAAAAGATCTCCAAAAAACTGGAAATCAGCCATTCCACTATTTGTAAGATCATCTACAAGTAAAGAAGACTGCAAACAATGGCCATTGTGTCCAGTCCGGTTCACCACAGTACGTTTGGATCAAAAGCAAACACAAGATGCTGAAAGAAGTCCTTAAGAACCCCAGAATTTCCTCATGGGACCTAGCTCTTGCCACTGTTGATGTTAAAATGCATAAGTCTACTGTTAGAAAGAAGTTGCACACATTAGATTTACATGGGAGGTGTGGAAGGAGGATAATTTTGTTGTCCAGAAAGACCTTTCGGACTAAACTAACTGTCTATAAAAACCTGCGCAAAGACCAGGATTTGTGGAGCAATGTCCCATGAAAAGACGAGGAAGAGTTACTTGGTCACAGTACCAGAAAACATGTTTTGCGAAAACTAAAGATAACATCTGACCAGAAGACTCTGATAATAGCTTTTGGAATTTTATGGTCTGGAGCTGCTTTACTGCATCATAGAACATCATAGAATCAACTAAAAAATTTTCATTGTACCAGAAGGTACTTAAGAATAATGTAAAACAATCTGTCAGATGGTTGCAGGTTACATTACCCACCTTCTTTGTACAGTATTTACTTCTGAAGATTGCCCTGGTCTTTAGAGATTTTAATTTTTGTTTCCTCAGTGGCCATTATTCTTTTATGTTACTTGCTATATTACAATCAATTACACCAATTTCAGTTAGAAAAAGAAAGCACATCTCCCACAGATAGCTATTGATGGATGCATTGATAATTCATCAGATCAGTTGCAAGGTCAACAAATCACAAGTTTTTACTTTCAAACAGATAACACAAAACAGAATATCTTCATAAAACTAATGATTGTATGAACAAGAACACATCTTGTTGATAAGTCTTCACCCTGTCAGCATCTGTCAAGATGATCCGTGAAATTAACAAACTTGACCCAGACATTTCCTCTAATCAATAGCAAGCATCTACAGTGCAGTAAATTAATAATTTATAAAAAAAATTAATTCCTAATGGGTTAAAATGGTGGTAAAGCAGTGGTTGCCAACTAGTCGATTGCTGTAAGGCTTCTTCTTACATCCAAGTTATGGAGCTTACTCATAGCAATGGACTTTAGAACAATAAGTAAAACAAAAACATAATAATGAAGAAAAACAAAAAAGCTTTAAAATCCAATAAAAAACCCAAAATAGATATTAATTAATATAAAAATGTGTCAGTACATACATACATACAAACATTTACAAAGCACACCTACAGAAAAATATGTGTGTTGGTCTATAAAATGACTAAGAAAGCTGAAATTATATATCAGCCAATCACTGCAAAACTAGAGTTTGACCCTGGCACAGTATCCCCCTCTCTCAATGTTTGCAAACCAGACTTTTCTTATATTTACATGCTTCATGATAATTGAATTTTAGATTACTTATGTGCCTCGAAGAGCTGAAAACCAGTGAGAAAGGTGCAATGAAGCTCTTTAGAACAACTCTGTCTATGACAGATAACCATGAGTTACTAGTGTGGAACCAAATTAAGCCACAATAGTAATTAACCAAAGGAGGTCTTTACTAGCAAGGGTTTATATCTCTAAGCAGAACATAGACATGTAATCATACTTGTATTATAAAGAAAATTATACAGAAGAAAATGAAAACTCCTATTTATATGAATTGTAGAATAACGAGACAACTAATCCCAAATCCACATATTCTGTTTTTAATTTTTTTTAAACAGTGAATATTGTTTTATGCTTTTATCAGTGGGGAACATAAGAAAGTAAAAAAGATTTTATTGTTTGTCATATTTCTTGCAGACTAAGTTACAAAAGTTTGCATTTAATACAAACTAAAATAAAAAACTTTGTATTTAACTTCCACATTAGACAAGTTGAAAAGGGGTTTTCTGTAGCAAAAGTTTGGGAAGAATACCATATGTGTAAATTTATTTATGTCTTCATATAATAAAACAAAAGTTTCTTACAGGGGCTATTTTCTGTTTTCAGGATAAACTGGGGTAGAAGTTGGGGAGTAAAATGATTATTCACATGGTTTTCATTTCCCTCTATAGATTGGAGGAGCACAACAAAGAAGAAGTCTGGCGTCACTTCTGCATCTAACCCAACACACTATTGGGTAAAAAGAATAAAGCTTAGCCCAGATTCTTGCTTACGTCTTCATTAAGATTACATTTGATTTTGATCCTGACTTTCACTGAGTGCAGCCACTAGAATCTGAATAAATGGATTTTAAATATACCAGCGATTTGCATTGCACTCAAATCCTGACACCAGCTTATCGTCCATTTCAAACTTGGATGGAGTCACAAAGTGGACCCAGAGGTTGTCTTATGTCAACAACTAGAGACATAAGAAACACGGAGAAAATAAAAGCAGGGTTATTAAATACTCCCATAGTCAGCTACTTGCAGTAAGATCACGAGGGCCTAAACAGATCAGTTTCACTGTACCGCAAGAGATATTTGTCCAGAGACTAAGAGGGCGACGGGCTGGTGTGAAAGTAAAAGCCAAGCAAATAGATTTTAGAATTGGACTGCCATTATTTCTAATGGGCAATGTTCGATTGCTGTCATAGAAGATGGATGAAATGCGTTTTGTCTTTTACAGAGAGTTGGCTTAAACCTGATATACCTGGCACTGTTTTAATGCAGGACAGGTTTTGTCTTATTTGAGCAGACAGAGCCCCAGTGTGATGTGGAAAAAACACAGAAGGGAGACTAGTTACGTATGTGAATGTGGAATGGTATAAAATGGAGCATATCACAGTTAAAAGTACAGTTTGTAATTCAGACATTGAAATTCTGTCTGTTGGAATATATCCACATTGTTTGCCAAGGTAGATAAGTTATATTATCCTTATTAATGCTTATATTCGTTTTTCTGCAAATGGGGACTCAGCAATGGAAATAATTAATTCTGTTACCATCACTTTAACGATGGCTCATTCTGACCCTGCAGTTATAATATGTGGTGACTTCAACCATGTGACTTTTGAAGGAACTATATCAAAATTTACATCAGTTTGTGTAATGTTCAACCCAAGAAAATAACAAGCTGGACCTTCTTATTCAAATGTTAAAGATGTCTTTTATTGTAAACTACTGGAATCTTTGACTAGATCTGACCACATCTTGATTGATCTTATTCCAAGCAACAAGCCTTTTATTAGATGGCAACCTGTTACTACCAGAATAGTGAGGAAGTAGAGCCTGGAGAGTGAAATGGTTCTGAATGACCTCTTCCAAATTACATACTGAGAAATGATGTGCGAATCACAGGGGGATGATATTGAGGGACTCAGTCACTGCATCACAGACTATATTAACTTTTGTGTCGATACTGTGGTACCCATAAAGACAGTGCATTGCCTTCCAAACAACAAGCCCTGGAATATTAAGGAGCTAAAAAGTCTCCTGAATGAGAAAAAGAAAGTATTCAAATCTGGCAGCAGAGAGGCTCTGTGGGGCGCACTGTGAGTGCTAAAGAAAAAGCTGAGTGAAGGAAAGGAAGTTTACAAAGCTAAAATAAAAAAGCAAACTTTGACAGAATAACAAATATGACTGGAAAGGACTGGGTGTTATTACTGGAGTCACACAATCCAGGATTCAAATACTAAAAAAGAATGTGAACACAGATAACACCCTGAATATTTTTTTTTTTCCCACCTTCTTCCAGTAACTCGTCTCCACACACCATCCCTAAACCATCAAAACTTTACCATGTCAACTGAATTTGTCAGTGATGAGCCTACGTCTGACCATTGGCATGGGCTCTCCATAACTGAAAGCCAAGTAAAGAGAAAACTGAGGAAGCTACCTACAAGAAAAGCCACAGGACGAGATGGCGTCAGTCCTCAAGTTCTTATGGCCTGTGTTGACCAACTTTGTGGTATCCTCTGTTGCCTGTTCATTTTGTCCCTAAGGCTTCAGAATATGCTACTACTATGGAGAACATTCTGCACTGTTCCTGTTCCAAAGAGAGCAGGTGCCTCTTCACCTAACGACTACAGAACAATGGAACTTACATCCCACATCATGACAACCTTTAAGAGGGTGTTGCTGGACTATATGAGTCCTCTTGTGGCAGACCACCTGGACCCGCTGCAGCCTACTGGACAAAGACTGGAGTGAAGGATGCAATTATATATGTGCTCCACAAGGCTAATTCTCACTTGGACAAAGCTAACAGCACACTGAGGAGTATGTTTTTGTTTACTCCAATGCCTTCAAAACCATCCAGCCATCCCTGTTAACCAATAAGCTCAGAGATATGCATATGGATAAGCCTATGGCGTCCTGGATAATGGACTATCTGTTGGGAAGGCCGCAAGACTCAAGGACTGTGTTTTTGTTACGAAGGCAAGCAACACTGGAATACCACAAAGAACAGTCATGTCTCCTTTTTTCTTCACTCTGTACACCTCCAGCTATAAATGGAACACCAGGTCACATCACTTACAGAAATTATCAGATGATTCTGCATTGGGTGTATTAATGAAGGGGATGATACAGAGTATATGAGTCGGGTGGAGAACTTTGTTTCTGGTTATTGACTTTCATTTCACGAAAGAGACCCTATGTCGGGTCACTTGGGGGGCCCATATCAATGACAGGTTGCAATGGTCTTGTAACACAGAGGAAGTTTATAAAAAAGGGTAATAGCAGGCTCTTTTACTTAATGTGGGAAGTGACATGCTTTACAACTCTGTGATGGCCAGTGTGGTTTACAAAGTTACAAGCTAACTTAGATCACCTCATGAGGAGGTTTAACAGACTTGGAACAGTGGGTAATATTACAAAATTGCTTTTGCATGCATCAGACAGACTTTAACAAATATGAAAAACCACTTATATGCCATTAAAAATATTTTAAAAATTTTATATTTATTTTTGACTGAAGTATAGTGTGATACTAAATCAAATATATTTAACTCAGTGCCACTGAAAAAAAACAAACATTACATGGAAATATGTAGATTGTGTAAAATAAGAAATAAAAAAACACGGATTGACGTACATTTGGACATGTCACTGTTGTTATTGTTTACATCCCTCCTCGCTCGGACGTGGAGATAGCGTGTGACATCATCTATTCCACTGTTGCTAAACTACAAACACAGCACCCCGAGTCGCTTGTGCTAATCTCTGGAGATTTCAACCATATGACACTGGACAAAACATTACCTGCCTTCTCCCAGTATGTGGATTGTAACACCCGGGGAAATAGGATTATTGACCTGCTGTATGCAAACATTAAGGACGCATACAGCGCCACCCAGCTGCCTGCACTTGGGAAAGCAGATCATAACCTGGTTCTGCTTCAGCCTCACTACAAACCAAGAGTGAGGGAGCTACCTACAACCACACGCTCATTCAGGAAGTGGTCCTCTGAGGCAGAGCAGGCTCTGAGAGACTGCTTTAGAACTACAGACTGGGATATCTTGCCGGGGTCACATAGTGAGAACATTGAGGAGGTTGTTGACTGTACTACTGACTACATCAACTTCTTTATGGACATTGTAGTTCCACTAAGAACAGTACACTGCTATTCTAACAACAAGCCATGGATTACAAGTGAGTTCAAGGGCCTTTTGAACCAGAAGAAAAGGGCTTTTAAATGCAGCAATCAGCATGAGCTCAAGCGCGTGCAGAAGGAACTCCGAGTCCAGCTCAGGGTGGCGAAGGAGCAGTACAAGAGAAAACTGGAGCAAAAGTTGCAAAATAACAGCATGAAGGAAGTGTGAGATGGGATGAAGATCATCACTGGCTGCAGCTCGAAGCGGGGTGCCTTCATCGAGAGAGACAGGGTTTGATCACCCTAACCCACTCTCACTCTCACCTCAGAGTACTGCATCCTCCACCCATCCTTCTGCTGATACCAGCATACGAGAGATTTTTCCCCCCACCCTCAATTACAGCAGTCCAGGTAAGCAGAGAGCTGAGGAGACTTCGTGCCAGCAAAGCAGTAGGTCCAGATGGAATATCGCCACGACTGTTGAAGGCCTGTGCGTTGGAGCTGGAGAGTCCTCTACAGTGCATCTTCAACCTGAGCCTGGAACAGGGGAGAGTCCCGAGGCTTTGAAAAATATCTTGCATCACCCCAGTTTCAAAGGTATCACATCCTGGTGAGCTGAATGCCTGTCGCCCTGACATCACATGTGACGAAGACCATGGAGGGACTGCTGCTTCACCACCTGAGGCCACAGGTCTGCCACACCCTCGACCTGCTGCAGTTTGCATACCAGGAGAAGGTGGGAGCGGAGGATGCCATCATCTACATGCTACACCGATCCCTCTCCCACTTGGACAGAGGCAGTGGTGCTGTAAGAATTATGTTTCTAGACTTCTCTTGCGTTTTCAACACCATCCAACCTCTGCTCCTTAGGGGCAAGCTGACAGAGATGAGAGTAGATTCATACCTGGTGGCATGGATTGTGGACTATCTTACAGACAGACCTCAGTATGTGCATCTCAGGAACTGCAGGTCTGACATTGTGGTCAGCAGCACAGGAGCGCCACAGGGGACTGTGCTTCCTCCAGTCCTGTTCAGCCTATATGCATCGGATTTCCAATACAACTTGGAGTCCTGCTACATGCAAAAGTTTGCTGACGACACTGCTATCGTGGGCTGTATCAGAAGTGGGCAGGAGGAGAAGTATAGGAACCTAGTCAAAGACTTTGTTAAATGGTGTGACTCAAACCACCTACAACTGGACACCAGCAAAACCAAGGAGCTGGTGGTGGATTTTAGGAGGCCCAGGCCCCTCATGGCCCAAGTGATCATCAGAGGTGACTGTGTACAGAGCATGCAGACCTATAAATACCTGGGAGTGCAGCTGGATGATAAATTGGACTGGACTGCCAATACTGATACTCTGTGCAAGAAAGGACAGAACCAACTATACTTCCTTAGAAGGCTGGTGTCCTTCAACATCTGCAATAAGATGCTGCAGATGTTCTATCAGACGGTTGTGGCGAGCGCCCTCTTCTATGCGGTGGTGTGCTGGGGAGGCAGCATAAAGAAGAGGGATGCCTCACGCCTGGACAAACTGGTGAGGAAGGCAGGCTCTATTGTAGGCATGGAGCTGGACAGTTTGACAACTGTGGCAGAGTGACAGGCACTGACCAGGCTCCTGTCAGTCATGGAGAATTCACTGCATCCACCAAACAGTGTCATCTCCAGGCAGTGACAGACTGCTGTCACTGTCCTGCTCCACTGACAGACTGAGGAGATCGTTCCTCCCCCACACTATGCGACTCTTCAATTCCACCCGGGATGGGTAAACCTTAACATTATTATACAATGTTATTGACTGTTATACCTGCCTTTGCACTCTCCTCTCCATCTTGCATTTTTTAACTTGCACTGCATTTATATTTAATTAATATTGTTTTTATCAGTATGCTGCTGCTGGAGTATGTGAATTTCCCCTTGGGGATTAATAAAGTATCTATCTATCTATCTATCTATCTATCTATCTATCTATCTATCTATCTATCTATCTATCTGTCATAAGATGCAGAGTTGATGTCCCTAATCAAGAAATTGCTTGGCTGCCAGTTCAGAAAGTACACATCCTAGCAAATAGCTAATGTAACACTAACGTTACCTTTTGATTGCCTGTTGGTTACTGGATAATCTAACATTTATAATATCAGACTGCTTAAAAACCATATACTATATTTTAATTGCTATATTAAATCATAATAGTCCTTTAAATTAATAAAACTAACATATTTACTGATATTATCATTTGCTTTGCAAATAATCAATGTACAATTTTGAGTTTTTACTTTTTTATATAACATTAAAATTTTTGCTTTTTATTTAGCTAACAGGGAAGAAACCTGGTCCAGATATTCAAGTGGTTATGGATAAAGATGCTGAGAAAGATTAATAAATATAAAGATGCATAAAAAATGCAGCATTTTTTGCTCAGAACTCAGAATTGTCTAGATCTGCAACCTCAAGCACAGATTCACAGGGTTGTTTAGCTTATCCCTACAGTCCTAGCAGCAAAGCACAAGTTATGGCTCCAGAAACCTGGTAGTTGGCAAGCCCCCATAATACACACTTCAAGTTCTTTAAAGGTTGCCAGCTGGTTATTTGATAATATTCCACATAATATTAGATAACATTCTGGGAATGGATTAAAAAATTTCCATTTTAACATTATGGTAAAGTTGCTGAGTAATATTCCAGTTACCTAGATGTAACGTTCAGACAACCTTGCAAAAATGTTCAGCTTGTTGCGGGTATTGGATGATACTACCAGTTTCTTCCACCCTGTATACCGTCAGAGTGTTGTGGAAGCACCTTTGCAGGTGTCCTCCAGATCTAATCTGTGATCTCTGAAATATACTTATATAGAGCTTCTAGCAATAAGTAAACACGTTTTGCATTGGTTTCATTTTGCTTTTGATATGGGCACCGCTTGTTTGTACATTTTCTTTGGTCTGGTTGCCAAGCAGTTGCTAGGCAAGGTCAATTGGAAATGTGCTGCACATGACATCAGCATGTCAAGGATATAAAGGTCAGTGTTATGTGCTTCTTAATTTGTCCAAGTTTGTGGATACAACTAAGAAAAGATGGCATTCTGATTAGTGTTTCAATCTGATTTTTGGCAACAGATTCTTTTGTTAATTGACTATGAGTTTTGTCTTATATTTTGGTTCTCATTAAAAGAAATTAGTTTCATATCCTGGGTTTGTTTTTAGTGCATTCTCTTTCTAGTATTGACCTTTGCCTGTTAATAAAACCTCAATCCTTCCCCTGATTCCATTCTTACTTAAATATTTCTAACACCCAGCAGCGTCAGGATACTATACTGTATGTATGTGTATAAATGTGTTTAAATGGAAATATGAAGCATTAGAAATAATAGACTTTTTGAGCAACAGGGCTGTCTCTCCCAAACTTGCTCTGAATCAATGGTTTTTCACTAGTTAAACAGGAAGCTATCAAAACAGCTGTAAAATTATACAATTCTAACTAGATTATTATATTTCCTTTACTCAGTAAAAATAATGTGGAAGGCCTGTCCAAAAAGGCAAAATAGAAGACTAAGACTGACAATGCTTGAAAACGTAGGTTGTGTAACAACTGTTTTCTACCATATCTTCCTGCCCTGTCGAATTTTGCTGCCATAGGTGTCAAAATCAAGGGAAGCAAACTATGTCAGATATGGCTGACATATCATTATTCTTATCAGATTGTTTTGCCATTACATAGAGTAATGGAGAATGTGTTGGGTTACAAATCAAAATAAAAAATAAGGAAAAAATTACTTTTAGGTTATTACATCCATCCATCTAGCTACCAACCCTGCATATCCAGAGCAAGGTCACTGGAAAGCTGAAGCCAATACCAGCAAGCATTGGGTGCAAGGCAGGATTGATCAATGCTGCAACCTAATGCAGAATGACTAAATATTGCTAATATGATATACAAATTGGAAACACACAGAAAAATGTGAATATAGCAAATTACTTTGCAGAACAGATAGATAGATAGATAGATAGATAGATAGATAGATAGATAGATAGATAGATAGATAGATAGATAGATCTTTGCTTGTCCATGTTGGAAATTTGACTTTTTAGTGAAGTTCTTTAAATAAATACATAGATAGATAGATAGATAGATAGATAGATAGATAGATAGATAGATA
>JANRMT010062854.1:109307062-109329411 GCA_026402145.1 Polypterus bichir lapradei | reverse complement strand
AGATAGATAGATAGATAGATAGATAGATAGATAGATAGATAGATAGACACACACACTACGGTCTACACATACACACACTTGAATGAAAAAAGGAAGAAAATTTAAAAAGAAACAAGATGTCTGATTGGGCAGTCACAGTCACAGTGAGGCATGATGCAGATGCGTTGCTGTTGGTATTAAGGAGCCCCAGTAGCATTTCTTAACGTACTTCTGCTGAATAATTTGTTGGCTGAAAATCTTCAGTGTTAGTGTGTCAGAGAGAGGACGTGCAACATTGTTCATAATGGCACTCAGTTTTATTTTAATTAGTATGCAAATGTATTACAAATTCTGCATAAATGCTTCAAATTCCACTATCAGAAATTGGTATTGAAACCGAAAACTTAAGCAATAACTACAAACTTGATTGGCATGAGCATGCTGCAGATAATAATATTAATAATAATATCCTAATAATAAAAATATTAATAATAATAAGATAATAAAGTCAGATAATAAGAAAAATAGAAGTGCAGGATCTTTGGTGGGTATAGAACTATGACAGAACACCATTTTATAAGAATGTCAACTGACCAACTGTATAAGACTTGCTGTTTTGAACTTTACTCCAGAATACAAAGTACTTGCTAATAGTGGGAAACTACAGGCATCTCACTGATTGTTAATGCCATGGATATAAACACATTTCAGGACTTTGATAAATTAAGTAAACATTGATACTTTGTGTAATTGAAACTACAGCAAAGTGGTAATGAGCTAAATGCACGCCTATTGTAGAAAGTATACCTCCAGTATATATGAAGGCAGATATTTGATTTGTTTTGAATTCAAAATGTGATCTTATGGATGAAAAGACTGGTGACAAAGAATATTGAGTTGTAGTCAACAAAAATTTAGAATGTATAGCCAATACTGTGGTTTAGCTAATGCAACCCATTTTTTTAGTGTAACCATATAAAACATAAGGATGATCAGGTAAAATAATAGTTATCGAAAACTAACTATAGCTTGAGGCAGTTACAAAAGACACCACTCAGTAGGCAATAAGGTAATATAAGCCTGGTCTTCTGCTATCATATGAAGAAGATGATTGTTCTTATGTGATCTCTAATACGGTACTAACTAGCAAGTTGTTTGCTTACATCTTCTGTTGAAACTTACCTTTATGCACATTATATCCAGTGCTGTAGCCAAATATCTGCCTTATAAAGATGCCTACTATGAAAGCAGTATATAAAAGCAGAATGACTCTCCATTCATGTGCTGCTGAACCTCTGATGACAGCATTTCTACCTTGGGAACAAGGTGATAACACATTTTTATTTGCTCTTCTACATTTATTTAAACACATTTTCCAAACACAGTGCTGAGAAAAAGTGTCTTCCCTTTCTGAACTAAAGCATTATTACAATTTTGTTTAGTATGAATTTGTATCTTTATCAAAAACTAGTATTATATAAAAAGCAGCATGATAAATAATATATTTATTTATTTACTTAGAATAGAAAGTTGTCCACACATCCATACATTTTCTGCCAGAGCAAAGTTGCAGGGAAACTGGAGGCTATGCCAGCAAGCAGAAACTCTAAACATGGAGCCAGCCCATTGCAGTAAAGAACGTTGTGCAATACTTCACTCATCATGTAGAAAAAAAAGTAACTACCTCCTACGATTTAGTAACTGATTATGCAGCCTTTCATAGGAATAACTGTCACAATGCATTTCCTTTAATTATTGAGTCATATCCCACTGCACTGTGGGAGAGGTACAGGTCAATCCTCCTTAAGAACTGCTTCAAATCAGTGACCTTGTAGGGTCTGAGCATGAACTGCTCATTTTAGATTATGTCACAACATCTCACTTGGGTATAGGTCTTTGCCTTGGTTAGGCAATTCCATAACTGTAAATAACTTTTTCTTTAACTTGTCTCATATAGAGTTTCTTGTCATTGTCTCAGAGCATGAACAACGTCAGCAGGCAGTCAGAAGACTTGACATTATCCTAAATAATCCTCTAATGCCGAGCAAATTTTGACATTCCTTCAATGAAAGCAAGTCAGTGATGTAGCAAATCACCTCCAAATCACACTACAACTGCCAGGCTCAACTACTGGTATGAGGTTCCTAATGTGGATCATTGTTATGCCTCAGAACAGATAAAATAAGGCTCATGTCAGGATTCTATCAATTATTATTCCTGAAATCATAAGGATAATCTAAAAGTATATGGCAAAAACAAGTCACCACCAGTGATGAGCTAAACGATTAGTGTGTAATTGAATTTGTAGTTTCACTTGGAAAACATTTTGCAAATAAATCGTGTTTCACCACCAGAAAAATTAATGCCATTAGCACATATGTTTTTCATGTCACCTGTAACCTTTTTCTACATGTGCAAAATCATTAAGGACATGTATTCTGGTTCAGAGCATAGAAAGAGGGGCACAGATAGAGGACACTTCTTTGCTCAAATTCATTGGTATTGATGTTTGATGGCAAATCTCCTGGGCAAATCTGCAGAAGGATCCTGGATTGGATTACTTTTGTAAATTTAGCTATCACAATTAGGAAACATTTTTCATGGCTTACAGCCATTGTGTTTCTTGTGTGATAGAATTAGGGTTCGCTCGCACCCTTGTACCCTCAGACCACACGTCAGACACCAGATAAAAGTCCAAATAATTATTTATTATAATAATAAAGTGCACAAAGCACGCTCCACTCCTTAATACTCCAATAATAAATCACAAATAAACCAACAATACAATCCTCCAGCTCCCAGACGCGTTGCCACCCTTCCACCCAGCTCAGCTCGCCATCTGGGAGCTCCCACAGTCCTTTTATATCCCCCGACCCGGAAGTGTTCCCAATCCAACAGTCCACAAATCCATATTCCTTCCGGGTCAGGGTAAACACTGCTTTTTCTCACCCCGGAAGTCCGTCGCTCTTCCTATGACGAACTTCCGGGTCATAGGGCACGAAGAACTCTTCGGTCCTCCCTGCAGCTCCCTCTCGTGGCCCCCATGGCATCCAGCAGGGCGGTGCATAAAAACTCCATTGTCCATGATGCCCTGCTGGTCTTCTGGGAACCTCCATGCTGCAAGGAGGGCTCCACCTGGCGGCTTGGGGGTATTGGCCGGGGTACATAGCCGGCCATATCTTACACTTGATAAGGTGCCATTGCCAGTCATGTGTCTTTGTCATGTTGCTATGTGTGACATCACTGCATGCACCATATTTCAAATGGCAGTGCCATATTACCTGCATCAAAAAAATCTTTGTCAGTGTTATGTTCAGAAATAATCTATAAGTAGCCAGGATTTTTGCTTTTGTTCTCTAAACTTATATTTTTTTATCTTATGAGTATTGTCACTAGGCTTTCTTGTTACTTTCAGGGCTGATTCTCTGCATCCACCTCAATTATTTTTGACTGTTATTTTGGTTTGGCCCATTAAAGTCACCTTCTTTTTCCAGTCCATTAGCATGTCTTTCTTTACAAATATGAGCTTCAGTCAGCTCTTAACAGTAGCTACATGGATCTGAATTCTTCTGAGCATCTATGGGATATCCTGGAATGACAAGTGACATAATTTTGTACCTTGAGCTGACACAGAGGGCCCATGCTCCAAATTTAAAGCATATACTTTTCTTTCTATACTCATTTGGAAAGGCAAAACAAATATAGTAAAACAGATAGTATAACCTTAATCTTAATGTAATATTCTCATATAAGGAATGACAGGGACATTATACTAGCTTGCTAATATTTATTGCTGCATTTAGCTGACTTCAACTATCTTTCAATATCAGCATATTTCTTGTGTTTTACCGCATGCTCCTGTATGTCTTCTGCTCATGACACGTACAATTATAACTTGTTAAAATGATCACATTGAAGCTATCCAACCATCCCTTTCCTTAACCCACTCATTCAGAAGTAGGGTCGTGGGCCAGCTTTCCACCCACAACAACCCAAAAAAATTACTGACTTTTGCATTGCACAAAGGCAAAATTGAATACAAAATGTGTTTTTGGGGTTAACTTTGGCAAATGAAACCTCATTGTTTCACTCATCACTATTAACCAGTAATATTCTGCATTGTTTTTCTTGCAGATGTTTAACCAAACTCTTTCCAATGATGGAGACGTGAAAACTGGTCTTCTCTGAAGTATGAGATGGATATAGATTTTTTTTTCTGTCACTTAGTCAATTCTGGGAAATTCCTTGGGAAAATCAACTGTACCATGAAACCTTTTTTGCAATTTGATAGTATAGATTTCACTATGATTTGATGGAAGTCATTAAGGCTGAATGTTAGAGATGACTTTTAGGCTCCTACACATCAGTGTTCTCAGGATTTTTTTGTTAATTGTGGACTACTTTGATAACCCAGTTTAAGCCAAGAACCAAATATACATGGCAGATCAGTTACCCTAAGATACAGTATGTGAATTTACATACTCAGTCACAGAAGACCAATTCAGAGGCATCACTCAGTGTAAAATTCACTTCTGTGCAATGAAGTATAAGGAAACCATAATATTAAGTAATACATTCTAACATACATGAATCTATCCAGATCTTGAGCTTATTTAATTATTTAGCTCTGTGAAGAGCAAAATCTGAATTTAGCGATTTATCTTGTGCATGGTAGAAACCAGCACTGGAAGTGATGGCATTCACAGGGCACAGATTTTGCTCAATCACCAATATAAAGTTGATTTAGAATTAACAGTTGACCTTCTGTAAGGTAAACAAGCACCCATAACACCTGACACTATCATTTAAACAGGGTTCAGTTCACTAGAGTACAATAATTTTTTTTCATATCCAAATAATACTTGTTGGGTTATACAGTATACAAAAATAAAAAACACTACATCTTAGTGTAATGTTTTTACCTTACACTCTTCCCTACATACTCCTACAATCCTTGAAAAGACTTACCGAATTAACAGAAACAATATTCAATAAACAAACAAGGGATAAATATATTTTCATTGCAATCAATACTGCAGCAGGCAAGCATGCCCTCATATAATCTCTTTCACCCTCAAAACCCAAAAGTATGCCAAGGGAACCAAAATTACATATTAAACTCTTTCACTGAGTATAAGGAAGGTGCTTCTGGGACCATACGCATTCTGGGAGCCTGTTATTTTAAATTATGTAATCAATACATTTTGGTATAGCACAATGATATCCAAGGGGTTCTGTTTACTGGAGGCACCAGTAGTTTCTGCAACACACTTATTCCTAGAAATGACTTTGCACCAGCACATATGGCTTCTGTCTTTGAACTTGGAGCCATTATTTGATAGGTTAAGAACAACTGTTCTCTACTGAGATGATAAAAATAGAAAGGTAAATTTAGAAACATTTGTGCTAGTGAATATTTTTAAATAAGACTTTGGTCACAGGACCACAGATAAGTTGTGATCACATAATACAAATGTAATCTGAAACCTACTTGGGCATTTAGGACTTTTTATTTTTAGTAAATATTATGTTTTTGCATTCATGCCCCAGATAAATTGTCATCTCATATATTATAAAGGGAATATATGTAAATGTGGTAATGCAGAATGTATTATAATACAGTCAACATTTTGACTTCAAATCTTAAAGTAATTTAGGCCACCTTAAAAAGATGATTTCATCATTTATACTATGATATTATGTACAGTATGTATCTAAGTGTGTTTGTGAATGCGTAAGTAACAATTAGCCAATAACAATCAAAATTAGCACACTTAATGCAATCCTGAAAAAACAGAGTCCTACTTATTTTGGTCATCATTGTTTAACGGGAACTTCTGGTTTACTGAAAATGACCGGAACTGACCCTAGACATCACCATTCTGTAGAAAAAAATTAAATAAAAGTTGTACAAAATTAACAAATGTATATTTCAGTGTTTAAAATTTCCTTTAGTCTGCTGTAAATTTACATTTTGCGCAGAGAAAGGTTTTGCCATATGTGGCACTGTGAAGGTAGTTCAAAATAAAGATTTATCATCAATTATTACTGAAGATTTTTTAAATTCTCAACCATTTCTGAACAATTTAAGATATCATCAAATCAATGACAGAAAAACCTTTCCTATCCATGCGGTGATGACCCTACCATTTTAAGTCCAAAATACTAACAATAGCTCTGGCATTGACTTAGCTATTTATAAGCTTCAACATGTGAACACAGATGTGCTATCAACTACAGTGACAATGCTCTGAAGAAAATTATGTGATCCTAAACAGTATTTTATTTTTTATTAAATACTGAGGTTTTGTAATCATTCTGTTAAAAATTCAAAAACCCCTGTGTTTTTGTTAGTACATCTTTTTTGCTTTTGATAATCAAAAGGACTGATCAAAGGACTTTAATATTTCAAAAGCCAAATTTGCAACTTTCATTTTCATGTACATATTTTTATTTAAAACCTTTGTTTGAGAAAGATTTAGTGATGGACAGTGTACCCAAGGGACAGGAAGTGGTGATTGTAATGGATTTCAATGGACATATTTGTGAAAGGAACAAAGGAGACGAGGAGGTGATGGATAGGTATGGTGTCAATGAGAGTAATGAAGAAGGTCAGAGGATAGTGGATTTTGCAAAAAGGATGGGCATGGTTGTGTTGAATATGTATTTTAAGAAGTGGGAGGAACATAATGTGATGTACAAGAGTGGAGGAAGATGCACACAAGTAGATTATATTCTATGTAGAACAGTCAATCTGAAGGAGATTAAAGACTGCAAAGTGGTGGCAGGGGAAAGTGTAGTTAGACAGAATAGGATGGAGGTCTGTAGGATGACATTGTAGATCAAGAAGAAGAGAAGGAGAGGGAGGGCAGAGTAAAGGATCAAATGGTGGAAGTGGAAAAAGGAAGACTTCAAGGTTGAGTTTAGGGAGAAGATAAGACAGGCACTGGGTGGCAATGAAGAGTTACCAGACAGCAGGGCAACTACAGCAGAAGTAGTAAGGGTGACAGCAAGAAGGGTGCTTGGTGTGATATCTGGACAGAGGAAGGAGGAAAAGGAAGTGGTGGAATGGAGAAGTACAGGAGAGTATACAGAGGAAGAGGATGGTGAAGAAGAAGGGCGATAGTCAGAGAGATGCAGAAAGTAGACAAGAGTACAAGGAGATAAGGCGCAAGGTGGAGAGAGAGGTGATGAAGGCTAAAGAAAAGGCATATGATGAGTTGTATGAGAGGTTGAACACTAAGGAGGGAGAAAAGGACCTGCACCAATTGAATAGACAGAGGGACAGAGCTGGGAAAGATGTGCAACAGGTTAGGGTCATAAAGGATAAAGATGGAAACATACACACAATTGAGGAGGGTTTGTTGAGAAGATGGAAAGAGTACTTTGAGTGGCTGATGAATGAAGAGGATGAGAGAGAGAGAAGGTTGGATGATGTAGAGATAGTGAATCAGGAAGTGCAATGGATTAGCAAGGAGGAAGTAAGGACTGCTATGAAGAGGATGAAGAATGGAAAGGCCGTTGGTCCAGATGACATACTTGTGGAAGCATGGAGGTGTTTAGGAGAGATGGCTGTGGAGTTTTTAACCAGATTGTTTAATGGAATCTTGGAAAGTGATAGGATGCCTGAGGAAATCTAGAAGAAGTGTACTGGTGCTGATTTTTAAGAATAAGGGGGATGTGCTGAGTCGTAGTAACTACAGGGGAATAAAATTGATGAGTCACTGCATGAAGTTATGGGAAAGAGTAGTGGAAGCTAGGTTAAGAAGGGAGGTGATGATTAGTACAATCATAGAATTAGCAGTATGGTTTCATGCCAAGAAAGAGCACCATAGATGCAATGTTTGCTCTGAGGGTGTTGATGGAGAAGTGTAGGGAAGGCCAGAAGGAGTTACATTGTGTCTTTGTGGACCTGGAGAAAGCATATGACAGGGTGCCTCGAGAGAAGTTGTGGTATTGTATGAGGAAGTCGGGAGTGGCAGAGAAGTATGTAAAAGTTGTACAGGATATGTACGAGGGAAGTGTGAGATTGGTGAGGTCTGCGGTAGAAGTGATGGATACAATCAACTTGGAGGTGGGATTACATCAGGAATCGGCTCTGAGCCCTTTCTTATTGCAATGGTGATGGACAGGTTGACAGATGAGATTAGGCAGGAGTCCCCGTGGACTATGATGTTTGCTGATGACATTCTGATTTGTAGAGAGATTAGGGATCAGGTTGTGGAGACCCTTGAGAAGTGGACATATGCTCTAGAAAGGAGAGGAATAAAGGTCAGTAGGAACAAGATAGAATACATGTGTGTGAATGAGAGGAAGATTAGTGAAATGGTGAGGATGCATGGAATAGAGTTGGCGAAGGTGGATGAGTTTAAATACTTGGGATCAACAATACAGAGTAATGGGGATTGTGGAATAGAGGTGAAAAAAAGAGTGCAGGCAGCGGGGAATGGGTGGAGAAGAGTGTCAGGAGTAATTTGTGACAGATGGTTATCAGCAAGAGTGAAAGGGAAGCTCTATAGGATGAGACCAGCTATGTTATATGGGTTGGAGACGGTGGCACTGACCAGAAAGCAGGAGACAGAGCCAGAGGTGGCAGAGTTAAAGATGTTAAGATTTGCATTGGGTGTGACGAGGATGAACAAGATTAGAAATAAATACATTATAGAGGGTCAGCTCAGGTTGGATGGGTGAGAGGCAAAGTCAGAGAGGTGAGATTGCATGTGCAGTGGAGAGATGCTGGGTATATTGGGAAAAGGATGCTAAGAATATAGCTGCCAGGCAAGAGGAAAAGAGTAAGGCCTAAAAGAAGGTTTATAGATGTGGTGAGAGAAGACATGCAGTTGATGGGTGTGACAGAGCAAGATGTAGAGGACAGGAAGATATTGAACAAGATGATCCGCTGTGGCAACCCCTAACGGGAGCAACCAAAAGAAGAAGTTTGAGAAAGATTTACATTTTTTTCATTTATTTTAAGGGCATCATGCCACCATTTTAGAACTTCTGTGGGTAGTGAATGGGTCACTAGAAAGTATTGCATAGTCATTTGAGGCACGCAGCACCATTAGTCCCTTGTTTGCGATTCTGGATGTGAACAAGAATTGATTTTGTGTTGTAGATTCTGGTTTACTGGCAATGGCTCAAAGTTTTATACATCTCAATTCTCTCTGATTCTCCAAAGTATTCCAGCTTTATGGAAAACATCTTGTGTGGTACCAGTCCCCAAGATAGCACAAACATAAGTCTTAAATGACTACCAACCAGTGGCTCTTACCTCACACATTATGAAGACATTGGAAAGGCTAATACTATCTCACTTGCAACCCCTGTTGAACAGCACTGGATTTACTGCAGCTGGCCTTCCAGGACCACATAGGTGTGAACAATGATGTCATCTGTATGCTTAACACAGTCTATTCCCATCTGGAGAAACAG
Organism: Polypterus bichir lapradei; assembly: GCA_026402145.1. Lineage (NCBI taxonomy): Eukaryota > Metazoa > Chordata > Cladistia > Polypteriformes > Polypteridae > Polypterus > Polypterus bichir. The sequence goes on along the minus strand of JANRMT010062854.1, from coordinate 109,320,000 downwards.
GGTAGGCAGGCTGAATATGTTGTTTTTAGCCTTCTCTATTACATTCAACACTACATAACTCAAACTGGTAGGGGAGAAGCTCCGGTCAATAAGTGTTGATTCTACCACTATGCCCGGAATAATGGACTATTTAACTGGTAGATCAGAGTTTCTGTGGCTTAAGAACTGTGTATCATTCATTGTCAAGAGTAGCACAGGGTTTACAGACAGAGTGGTGCCTCTGAATAGGTATTCTCAACTAGTGTTTTACTAGCTTTTATCCTTCCCCATATTTTCCTTTAGAAAAAAAAACCCATAAAACTCTCCCTATGCTTGCATGTTTGACTATATATATTTTATTGTGTTTTGGTTCGAAATTTGCACAAAAAATGCTTAGAAATTTCCTTTAAAACACACCTTATTCTTGAAGTTCATTGAACAATACTGGAGTCTTTTAAAGGGAGACTACAAACATGATAACCTTTATCACTCCTTTGGCTCCAGACTTCTCTTCCTGGAAATGAGAAGAATTCACAGGCGTCCCCATCAGCCGGAATTTGCTTTTGTGTTCTCTGCTGGATAGTGAACTGAATATATAGCAAGTTAAAGGTTTCTGCTAGCATGAGATATGTGAAGTTGTTCACCAGGTTTCCCACACTGTCAAAAACTTTCCCTTGTCTGAAAGTGTGTTTGCTTTGTAATTGAATCATCTCTTGAAAATGAAAGGGCAGCCTGATTGCTTCATTTTTGTTAATGAAGAAAGGACGTCAGCATTAACATGTTGTGCCCCAGGACAGTGACAAAATGAAAAATTAAATGGTTGTAACTGAATAAACCATCTAGTTAGTCTAGAATGGGTTCCCTGTTGCCTATAGAGCCATTGTAGCAGTGCATTATAGGTCACCAAAGTAAATCTTTGACTCCCATAAGTAATAACGGAGTGCTTCAACAGCCAATTTTATTTACAGACATTGATTTTCAATTTTTTATTAATTACATTCTCTGGGCAGTAATTTATGGCTCAGATGAATAATGAGATATTTCCGCAATTCAAGTGGATTTAAGCCAGTAGGTTTTGTCACAGCATCCTTCAGAAATGGTAACACTGTGTCCCAGGATGTCAGGTTATCAGCAACATACGTAATCATTTGGTTCAATGTTTCATTCAGTGGCGGCTAGCCAATAGAGGGTGCTAGGTTGCTGCCCTCCCTACTGGAATGTGTCTTTGAATTTTGTTTCTAAAATATATATTTTTAAAATAAACAATAATTACTCATTTTAAGAATGTGTGTGTTTAAAATGCACAATAAAACACAATATATAAGTAAAAAATGATGTTTGGGAACTTCATATTCATTCCCCCCTCTTTAAATATCTCTTATGGGGCACTGTGGGCACTAGAAAAATCTCCTAGTCATTGCAGACATTTAGTCAATTGCTGACACAAGATATCCACACAGCAAGATTAGCCAATCCGTGTCCTTGAAACCAATGCCTAAAGGGCAATAATGCCACAAGTAGAGTCCATTGATGGAGCAGAGACATCTGACAATGTTTTTTTTATAATACACACAGACAATTATCGACAATGATGAATGTGCATTACCCAGATGCAGAATTTCAGCTGCCTCCAGATTAAATTAGATCTTCTCTTCAAATCCATTTGAGAGGAGAACTTTGGTGGAGAAGCTACAAGACAAATAGCTTGGCCCTAATCAACCAGACATTAAAATCACACAACAGGCCAGAGAAAAGGGTATAACCTACATGCTGGTACAACAGGAAGGTTTGTCTATCTGGATGCAGTCATGTAAATGCTGTATTTTGCTTCCCATGCTTACTTTTTAGAATTAGGTACAACATAGACTGCTTCAGGAGTTAGGGATATGAAACATTTTTCCGAAAAGATTAAAAAACATGAGTGTACAAGCCCACACATGGATAATATAGTCAAGCTAGCCTAGTTAGGCAGAGTTAATATTGCTACATAACTGGACAAAGGCCACAGACTTGGGGTGAAGAAACACAATGAAGTGGATAAGAACAGGCACATTTTATCCAAGATAATTTACAGTGTTAAATTCTCTGGGGCCTTTGAGCTGGCCTTGCGTAGCCGCAATGAGACTGAATCATCAGACAACCTGGCGCTTTCTGGGGTTTAGTCGATCTTGTCATGTTGCTTGCCGGTTGGTGTTGAAGGAGCACCATTTTCAAAGGCACCTCAAAGACTGCACAAAATGAAATTCTGGACTGCATGCAATACATTCCAGAAGAAGTAAAAAATACAGATTATCTTGCTATTCAAGCAGATGAGACAACTGATATTTTAATCCACTCTCAGTTGGTGCTTGTGTTATGGTACATCAACATCCATTTTTCAAGTTCATCTCTCTTCAGACTGCCACTGTTGACATAATTACCACAGTGCTGTTGGAGAGGCTAAACACTATCCTCCCTGTAATTAAAGAGAGCAAACGAATACCTAAGGCCTATTACTGTACTGCTATGATAAGGGGAGAAACAGGTAGAGTGACGCGTAAGGTAAAGGATGTCTAAGGAAGTGCACACTACATCCAATGCTATGCACATCATTTCAGCCTCATCATGCAACAGGTAACATCGTACATCCCCAGGATCAATACTTCATTTACAGACCTTGGTGGATTTGCTGCGTTCTTCTCCCAGTGATTCAAGCAAACTATTGTGCGTGACCACGTTATAGCACACAGACTCCCTGGCACTTCAACAACACGATGGAACTTCCACAGTCATGCTGTTAACACTGTGTATGAGCAGAAAGGTGATCTTATAAGGTGTTTCTAGACCATCACAGACTCTGGTAACTTTAATCCCCAAACTATCAGGGAGGCCAGGGGCTTTGAGACAATGCTACAAGATGAGGATTTTTGCTGTTTCCTGACACTCTTTAACAAGACCAGTGAATAGGAAATCCAGTTAGGATGGTAATGTAAGGTAGATACTGTTTGTTAACACAGTACAGTCATGGCCTAATGTTTTGAGAATGACACAAGTATTGGTTTTCACAAAGTTTGCTGCTTCAGTGTTTTTAGATCTTTTTTGTCAGATGTTTCTGTGGTATACTGAAATATAATTACAAGCATTTCATAGGTTTCAAAGGCTTTTATTGACAATTACATTAAGATTATGTATAGAGTCAATATTTGCATTCTTGGCCCTTCTTTTAAAAGACCTCTGCAATTCACCCTGGCATGCTGTCAATCAACTTCTAGGCCATATTCTGACTGATGGCAGCCCACTCTTGCATAATTAATGATTGGAGTTTGTCAGAATTTGTGGGATTTTGTTTGTCCACTTGGGATTGACCACAAGATCTAAATGAGATTAAGGTTTGGGGAGTTTCCTGGCCATGGACTCAAAAGTTTGAAGTTTTGTTCCCCAAGCTGTTTAGTTATCACTTGTGCCTTATGGCACAGTGTTCCATCATGCTGGAAAAGGCATTGTTCGTCACCAAACTGTTCTTGGATGGTTGGGAGACGTTCCTCTCAGAGGATGTTTTGGTAGCATTCTTTATTCCTGGCACTGTTCTTAGGCAAAATTGTGAGTGAGCCCACTCCCTTGGCTGAGATGCAACCCCACACATGAATGGTCTCAGGATCCTTTACTGTTGCGTGACACAGGACTGATGGTAGCACTCACCTTTTCTTCTCCGGATAATCTTTTTTCCGGATGCCCCAAACAATTGGAAAGGGGATTCATCAGAGAAAATGACTTTACCCCAGTCCTCAGCAGCACAATCCTTGCACCTTTTGCAGAATATCAGTCTGTCCCTGATGTTCTTCTTGGAGAGAAGTGGCTTCTTTGCTGCCCTTCTTGATACCAGGCTATCCTCCAAAAGTCTTTGCCTCACTGTGCGTGTAAATGCACTCACACCTTCCTGCTGTCCTCTGCAATGGTGGTGCCACAATCCTGCAGGTGAATCAATATTAGGAGTCCTGGCACTTGCTGGACTTTCTTGGCCGCACTGAAGCCTTCTTCCCAACAACTGAACCTCTCTATTCTAACTCATTCAGTATGATAGAGTCATCTTAAGCCTTGTCCTCATCAAAACTCTCACCTGTGTTAATGAGAGGATCACTGAAATTATGTCAGCAGGGGCCTCATATATAACGCCGTGCGTAGCATTCGCCCTATAACATGACGTAAGCACAAAAGCTGAAATGTGCTTGCGCACAGAAAAATCCAGATGCAGGAATCTGTGCGTACTCCAACTTCCGCATTCTTCCACTCCATAAATCCCGGTCAGCGTGAAAAGTAACGCTCGTGCACACGACTTCTGTCCCGCTCCAACTCCTCCCAGAATTACGCTTCTTTGAATATGCAAATCAATATAAATCGCCCTTAAGCTCAGCCTTCTGTGAAAAGATAATGGGAAAAGCACAGGGGAAAATATAAGGATTTCACCGAATACCAAGTGGAGGCAAAGGAAAAACATACTATTTGTTTATTTAAACCGTGGTATAATCAACAAAAGGAAGTTGATCGAGTGACATAGCGTGTTGGAGAAACTTGAAAGCTCACGTTCACAAAGTTGCACAGTGCCGGAAATAAAAAAGAAGTTGTCAGATATCAAAGTCACCGTGAAAAGGCGAGTCATAGCCCACTGTCTGAGTGTCATATGAAAGCTTATTAGGGTACAGAGAAAAAAAAGGCACACAGTGGGGAAAAAGCACAAAATGTCAACTTCAATCTTGAAATTTCCACTTTAATCATGTAGTTTATTTTGTTATTAAAGTAGAACATCATAAACGTCATCTTAAAATCATTTAATTAACCAGTTTCTCAAATCACATCGTAATTAAAGTAGCACGTTAAATTCTTTGTTTTGTATTTGTTCTTCTATGTGATCTATGTGTGTGAATCACTGCTTGCTTCTTAAATTGGCTCTTATCCTCCGACTGGACATATAATCCATTACATTCGTGATATTACAGCTCTCTGAATAACTAAAATACTGAGATGTATATGTGATATCATTTTCATGATGATAGGAGTTAAAGCATGTTATTAAACATGGGTTTCACGGATCAGTGATTGTGCGCGACCTTCGATGAAATTATTTACTGCAGCAGTACTTATGGGCGGCTCTAGGCTTGTGGCGGCCCTGGGCAGAGAAAGAATCGGTGGCTCCTTTGCCTGCCAATGTCAATATGGTATCTTATGCACCGTGGATGGCCACGTCCGTTGCAGATGCTGCATAGCCGCCTTGTGCTCATGACACAAGCGTTTAATTTTTGTCGAAATTTGCTGCTGTGTTTTTAGCTGTGTCGTTATTTTCACTTTCTGTTTTATATTCAATATATATTGGCATGGCCACCCCTGCAGTCCTTGCTTTTCTTTCTCCAAATAACTGATCGCCACACAATCAGCTCTGTAATAGACGTTAAGCCATCTGTATGCTTAGAGCGCCGATTCTTCAAAACGTTTAAGGAACATTGAAATATCTTCGTACTACATGTTTAATTATTCTATCCTTCATGCCAGTCCCAGTGAAGAATATAGATTATTTGAATGAAGTTAAAGTTTTATCTGTATAATATAATAAACATATTTTGCTGCATTTCATCTTAAAAATGATATCGTCATCATATGTAAATACACGCTTTATAAAGTGGCTCAGGTTGTGCAATATTATAACTGTAGTGCAAGTTTACAGTGAGGTAATTCTACTTATAAGTACAGATATTTCAACAAGGAGCAATTGATTGAGTGCAAGTTCTTGGGATGAAACTGTTTCTAAACCGCGAGGTCCGTACAGGAAAGGCTTTGAAACGTTTTGCCGTGGCTGAGACAGCATGTGCTTGATGCTGTATACCAATAATTCTCTTTCCGATCAGCTGCTGCTGTGATTCACACTCAGATACAGTGATATAAATACTCTGAGTGGTGCAGTGAGAGTAATATGGAAAAAGATGATCTGCTGTGGGAACCCCTAACGGGAGCAGCTGAAAGAAGAAGAAGAAGGTGCAGTGAGAGTAACAACGCTAAAGCAGCTATGGTATTTGGAATACTATGGCTATTCCCTGGACCATTATATTGTTACAAGTTTATTACAATCAGATCCATTACACTAATAAACAATATGAGGTTAGTTTCAGTGTATTTATAAAGCTGCGTCAGGAAAATAAAGAGTAACCACACAGGAACAGTAGCACTGCTTTGACGCTGGGTGCCACCAATCTGCAAAACCGAGCGGAGAACTTGCGTACGATAAGGTATGAGGTACCGTGGAAAAGTGTGTGGCTTTATGCCAAGTGTAGGTTTTATACATTGTGATTTGAACATGGAAAAGTTCTTACGCATCGTTTCTGTGCATACGCACCGTTCATACATGAGGCCCCAGGTCCTTTTGTGGCAGGGCTGAAATGTAATGGAAATGTTTTTTTCATGATTAAGTTAATTTTCATGGCAAAGAGGGACTTTACAATTAATTGCAATTCATCTGATCACTCTTCATAACATTCTGGAGTATATGCAAATTGCAATATAAAAACTGAGAAAGCAAACTTTGTGAAAATTAATATTTGTGTCATTTTCAAAACTTTTGGCCACAACTGTACATTATGACAGACTAATTTATGTCTGTAGTAGGTTAGTTTCTGAAACAGTAATTGTGGATGGTGTGTTTTGGATCAGGGATTTCATTTCTTCTCTGTACAGGGAATACAGTGAATCTGTGCAGCAGAAGCCAAAAAAGAAATGGAGAACATTATGACAAGGAGAAGAGCAACGGTTGGCTACAGAGGTAAGATTTAACATAGTTCTGTTTATAAGACACTCAATTAGAAGTTTTTCCTTATTGTATTAGTAATTTGTAAAATTACCATACTAGTGTTAACCATTTAATTGTCCTTGCTTGTCACAAAGTAACATTCTCATCTAGATCTAATTTATTAGACAGGGAGAGATAAGAAAATGTCTGCCCTTTACTATAGGTAATGCTATGTTTTTTTATTTGCTTTATGTATCATTACATAGGTATGTGTTACCATTTTGAGTAATGCTAAAGAGTGGCTCTCATTCAGCAAACATCTCATCAGTGTCACTCTCTTGCAAGAGTACTTATTCCCAGGACATGCTGTAAAGTTTGCAGATTCAGAGCTGGAAACCACAGTGAAGGCCTACCCTATGATGAACAAGGCCAGACTCAAAACAAAACTCTTCCTTATCTATGAGAATGAGGAGTTCAAGCCATGCAGTGGTACACTGACTCTGTTACAGTTTTTCATGCAGAACAGCTTTCAGGACAAGTTCAGTGAGACTGTCGGTCTTCTGAAGATCCTTATCACTACATCCTTGATGACAGTAGAATCAGATAAGTGCTTCTCTACTTTAAAGAGGACCAAGACCTTAATGAGGAACACCATAACACAGAATCATTTGGTTATGCTCTCCATGGAGGAAAAAAAATGATCCGAAATATTCTGGACTTTACTACTGGAGTCATTGATAGATTTGCGACTCAGAAAGACAGAAGGGCATAATAAAGATGTCACACAAACACACAGATAAATATTCCCCTAATCCCATTTTTCTTTGTATATGGCAATATCTAGCAATATACTGTATACCACTCTAGAAATTCCTAATACTTTGTCTTAATAGTGCGTTCGCTAAGTTTACGGTATGTTGTCATATATTTCATTATCTGTTAATCTGCTGATTTTTTAAAATGGCAATTAATAGACTGATTATTTCACAGAACACTGATATCAGGCAGTTTGTATTAAAGTCTAATGGCATGGTTAATGAAACTGACTAAATAGTGCACAAACAGTCCCACCTAGAATGTTTGTCACCAGCTGCCACTGGTTTTATTAAATACTAGCAAAATACCCATGCTTCGCAGCGGCGAAGTACTGCTTTAAAATTTTTATTAAGAAGAAAAGTAAACCTTTTTAAACTGAGAGAAAATATACCAATAATTATTTGTTAAGGATCTCTTTGTATGCCACGTTGTCAGCTCGGCCCTCCGGTTGTAACATGACCAAGCTGTGCGCCGAGCTTACTTTTGAGCATGCAACGTACAGTTGGCCATGTGAAAAGCAATCTTGCTTCAAATCTCACAGCTTGGATTGCTGCTGTCATAATCGGTTTGAGTTTCATGGTTTGTTTCAATTACGTTAGTATTTGCAGGACTTGTTGTGTTGAAGTGACATTCAGCATCTGTCAAGCGTTGTAAGTATACAACTGGTTTCATCGATAACTTATCATCCAGCTTTTGAGAGTTTAAACATTCATAAACATCAAAGTGTCCACTACTCAAATCGTCACCTGTGAATTTAAGATGTTTAAGAGGCATTGGCGGTTGTCCAAAGGTGTAAAATATTTAGCCATTTTGGTACACTTGAAAGCGACAACCAAACAATTCAGCGGCAGCCATCAACTCACATGCAGAACCATAGGTGAAGGGCTTAAGCATTTCACTCTTATAGTGCTCCTGTGTAGTATAATTATCTCCTGTACCGTCATTAGTCCGCACCTTGAACCTGTCCCAATCATTCAATACATAAGACACAATGTTCCTCCGGATATCAAGAGTGAGCCTGATATGGTCATGCAATATGTAACACAGAGAATGGAAAAGGCAGGTGCCATCTCCGGGCATGGAAACCACTCGGTAAGTGACAGTTCTTTGATCGATGGTGATCACCTTGATAGACATGTTAATGGGGGTACAGTTGGAACGATAAAGGAAATGGGTACCTGAACAATGTAAACTAAGTCTAAAATACCTATACAATAACTATAATTGTAATATATGAACAATATAACAGCGGAGAAGCCGTGGATTAAATAAAAAGGCTGTAGTTATCAGCAGGGAGACGTGAATACTATGGCGAAGCCTTCTACCTACACGGGAAGTTGGAGAATTAGTGATGAGTGAATGAGTCAGTCAATAAGTCAGTCAGTCAGTGAGGGCTTTGCCTTTTATTAGTATATATATATACACACATATATATATATATATTATATATATTTTATATATTATACTGTATATAATATATATATATATATATATTATATATTATATAGCAAAATACCCGCGCTTCGCAGCGGCGAAGTACTGCCTTAAAATTTTTATTAAGAATAAAATTAAACCACACCTTGAACCTGTCCCAGTCATTCAATACATAAGACACAATGTTCCTCCGGATATGAAGAGTGAGCCTGATCTGGCTGTGCAATATGTAACAAAGAGAATGGAAAAGGTAGGTGCCATCTCTGGGCATGGAAACCACTCGGTAAGTGACAGTTCTTTGATCGATGGTGATCACCTCAATAGCCATGTTAATGGCAGTACGGTTGGAATGATAAAGGAAATGGGTACCTGAACAATGTAAAGTAAGTCTAAAATACCTAAACAATAACTATAATTGTAATAAATGAACAATATAACAGCGGAGAAGCCGTGGATTAAATAAAAAGGCTGTAGTTATCAGCAGGGAGACGTGAATCCCATGGCGAAGCAAGGAAGGGAATGTAGAGACTGGAGCGTCAGACGGCCTTATATAGGCAGGCAGCCAACAACGTGGGAGGCGTTGGGATGGGGGACCCAACGCCGCCTCACACGGTGACCGAGCTGCAGGCTATGGACATATATATGTACGTAAGTAGGATTCAGTTAGCGTTGGGAACCCGCGTACCAAATTTCTTGAAGATGGGCCCATAAGTAACAAAGACCGTTGAAAAGTTCAATATGGCAGCCAACAGTGGCATCATACCACCGAAATCAGCACCAAATTTCAGCCTTCTACCTACACGGGAAGTTGGAGAATTAGTGACGTTGGAAAGTTTAATATGGCGGCTAACAGTGGCGTCATACCACCGAAATAAGTACGTACATTGGTTTCGGTTAGCACAGGGAAGCCGCCCACCAAATTTCGTGAAGATGGGGACATGAATAAGAAAGTTCAACATGGCGGACGTTGTTGACCGTTATGACCGTTACGCGTAGAATTTCGAAATTAAACCTGCTTAACTTTTTTAAGTAAGCTGTGAGGAATAAGCCTGCCAAATTTCAGCCTTCTACCTACACGGGAAGTTGGAGAATTAGTGATGAGTGAGTGAGTGAGTGAGTGAGTGAGTGAGTGAGTGAGTGAGTGAGTTAGTGAGTGAGGGCTTTGCCTTTTATTAGTATAGATATATAGATTTCAGTGAACACATTGGTCTGTGGATGATAAAGAATTGTGCTTGACTTATTTATCATGTGAATTATGCCTGTATGAGTCCCTCCCTTTCTTCGGCCTTCTCAGAACTTGAGTGAGAAGAGAGGGAAATAAAAATACCCCATTATATCTGAAGGATCTGAGGAAAAAGGCTATTGACCATAACCACAGGACAAAACACCTCTGCCTGTGACAGTGCTCCCTCTTCTTGTTATGGGAGCCTCTTGAACCCAACACTGTCGATAATGTAACCGAATGAACTGGCAGATGATGACAAATCACACTTGGAGCAAGGAGATGCTGTAATAAGTGTTCAGTGGTTTTATTAACAAAAAACAACACAGTGTACAAATAAATAGTGCAATGATAGGTACGATCTGTCCCTCAAGCGCCAATCCCTCACTCCAACACGGGACCCCTGACCACGCTGACCTCTCTCTCTCTTCAGCTGGATGTCTTGTCCTCACGCTTATCTTGATGAGTTGTTCTGGGAAAACACAGCAGTCTCGAAGATGTGACCAGGTTGAGCAGAGTGTAAGCAAGTACACTGCGATATCTTCTGAGCAGTTGGCTTTCCCATAGAAACAACCAGAGTACTGGTACTCCAATTGGCTTGGACAGAATTCTGTGAGTGAGGCTCTGCTGTCAACTCATGTTATTCATAGTTTTCTTCACAAGAAGCTGAAACAAGAGTTGCACAAAATAGATCAACAAAATAACCAGCTATTTCCTGACCTCACTTCTGGTACCACCTGTCATGTTTTTGGTTTAAAGTGGCAAAAAGAATACACAGAAAAGTAATTTTAAACAAAGTTTTTTTTTTAATTTGAAAGAACAATATTAGAGTCTTCTACAGGCAGACTGCAAATACAATAAACTTCTTCACTCTTTTGGTTTTAGATGTCTCTTCCTGATGTGTTGTCTCTGTAATTGAATTAGCTCTAAAAATGAAAACTGCAACTTGATCGTTCACAATGCCTATATATATTTTTGTTTTGTTCCTGCCGTTTGCACTGTGTTGGCTGGGATTGGCTCCAGTGGACCCCCGTGTACTTAGGATATAGCTGGTTGGATAATGGATGGATGGATATATATACAGTATATATACAGTGGTGTGAAAAACTATTTGCCCCTTCCTGATTTCTTATTCTTTTGCATGTTTGTCACACAAAATGTTTCTGATCATCAAACACATGTAACCATTAGTCAAATATAACACAAGTAAACACAAAATGCAGTTTTTAAATGATGGTTTTTATTATTTAGGGAGAAAAAAAATCCAAACCTACATTGCCCTGTGTGAAAAAGTAATTGCCCCCTTGTTAAAAAATAACCTAACTGTGGTGTGTCACACCTGAGTTCAATTTCCGCAGCCACCCCCAGGCCTGATTACTGCCACACCTGTTTCAATCAAGAAATCACTTAAATAGGAGCTGCCTGACACAGAGAAGTAGACCAAAGGCACCCCAAAAGCTAGACATCATGCCAAGATCCAAAGAAATTCAGGAACAAATGAGAACAGAAGTAATTGAGATCTATCAGTCTGGTAAAGGTTATAAAGCCATTTATAAAGTTTTGGGACTCCAGCGAACCACAGTGAGAGCCATTATCCACAAATGGCAAAAACATGGAACAGTGGTGAACCTTCCCAGGAGTGGCCGGCCGACCAAAATTACCCCACGAGTGCAGAGACGACTCATCCGAGAGGTCACAAAAGACCCCAGGACAACGTCTAAAGAACTGCAGGCCTCACTTGCCTCAATTAAGGTCAGTGTTCACGACTCCACCATAAGAAAGAGACGGCCTGCATGGCAGATTTCCAAGACGCAAACCACTGTTAAGCAAAAAGAACATTAGGGCTCGTCTCAATTTTGCTAAGAAACATCTCAATGATTGCCAAGACTTTTGGGAAAATACCTTGTGGACTGATGAGACAAAAGTTGAACTTTTTGGAAGGCAAATGTCCCGTTACATCTGGCGTAAAAGGAACACAGCATTTCAGAAAAAGAACATCATACCAACAGTAAAATATGGTGGTGGTAGTGTGATGGTCTGGGATTGTTTTGCTGCTTCAGGACCTGGAAGGCTTGCTGTGATAGATGGAACCATGAATTCTACTGTCTACCAAAAAATCCTGAAGGAGAATGTCCGGCCATCTGTTCGTCAACTCAAGCTGAAGCGATCTTGGGTGCTGCAACAGGACAATGATCCAAAACACACCAGCAAATCCACCTCTGAATGGCTGAAGAAAAACAAAATGAAGACTTTGGAGTGGCCTAGTCAAAGTCCTGACCTGAATCCAATTGAGATGCTATGGCATGACCTTAAAAAGGCGGTTCATGCTAGAAAACCCTCAAATAAAGCTGAATTACAACAATTCTGCAAAGATGAGTGGGCCAAAATTCCTCCAGAGCGCTGTAAAAGACTCATTGCAAGTTATCGCAAACGCTTGATTGCAGTTATTGCTGCTAAGGGTGGCCCAACCAGTTATTAGGTTCAGGGGGCAATTACTTTTTCACACAGGGCCATGTAGGTTTGGATTTTTTTTTCTCCCTAAATAATAAAAACCATCATTTAAAAACTGCATTTTGTGTTTACTTGTGTTATATTTGACTAATGGTTAAATGTGTTTGATGATCAGAAACATTTTGTGTGACAAACATGCAAAAGAATAAGAAATCAGGAAGGGGGCAAATAGTTTTTCACACCACTGTATATATATATATATATATATATATATATATATATATA
>JANRMT010062854.1:109270402-109306962 GCA_026402145.1 Polypterus bichir lapradei | reverse complement strand
ATATATATATATATATATATATATATATATATACATTACAGGCCAAACGTTTGGACACACCTCCTCATTCAATGTGTTTTCTTTATTTTCATGACTGAAGGCATCAAAACTATGAATGAACACATGTGGAGTTATGTACTTAACAAAAAAAAGGTGAAATAACTGAAAACATGTTTTATATTCTAGTTTCTTCAAAATAGCCACCCTTTGCTCTGATTACTGCTTTGCACACTCTTGGCATTCTCTCGATGAGCTTCAATAGGTAGTCACCTGAAATGGTTTTCACTTCACAGGTGTGCCTTATCAGGGTTATTTACTGGAATTTCTTGCTTTATCAATGGGGATGGGACCAGCAGTTGTGTTGTGCAGAAGTCAGGTTAGTTGGACGATCATTTGTTTTTCAACAGGACAATGACCCCAAACACACCTCCAGGCTGTGTAAGGGCTATTTAACCAAGAAGGAGAGTGATGGAGTGCTGTAAATGGTCATGAAAATAAAGAAAACACATTGAATGAGGAGGTGTGTCCAAACTTTTGGCCTGTACTGTATATAAATATAAAAGTGTGTGTGTGTGTGTATGTTGCATGCTGTTTCTGTGTGCATGTCATTTTTGGGGCAGCATGGTGGCGCAGTGGGTAGCACTGCTGCCTCACAGTTAGGAGACCCGCGTTTGCTTCCCAGGTCCTCCCTGCGTGGAGTTTGCATGTTCTCCCTGTTTCTGCGTGGGTTTCCTCCGGGTACTCCGGTTTTCTCCCACAGTCCAAAGACATGCAGGTTAGGTGCATTGGCAATCCCAAATTGTCCCTAGTGTGTGCTTGGTGAGTGGGTGTGTGTGTGTGTGCCCTGCCCGTTGTTTGTTTCCTGCCTTGTCCCCTTTGTTGGCTGGGATTGGCTCCAGCAGACTCCTATGACCCTGTAGTTAGGATATAGCTGGATGGATGTTATTTTTGGTATTATTGATAACTATTCTGAGAACACATTCAAGTAAGAATTTTTATGTATGCTATGTTCTTTGTATACATGAAAATAAACCTGAACTTAAATGAAGTGTTTCAGTTTAAAGACAATATTATTCTTCTATCAAATTCAGAGCATTTTATATTTCAGTATATGCCATACAAACTAGCAAAGTCAACAGATGATAAGCCTTATTTTACTGGTAGAAAATTTGATACCAGGTGAGTTGTCTTCTCTACTGGATGCCAGCCTAGATTCAGCTAATTTGTTCTTGTAGTAACTAAAGAAAAATCCCAGCACAGCAGCATGACAATTACATCCAGGTGCAAGAATTTAATTCCATAAATTCAATGTGGATACTTCCAGTCTGCTCTGTGGGCCTCATTTTCTTCAGTGACTATTGGAACAGATGCCCTTGAAAATATCGGCCCAAACATGTGACTGAAGACCTTGACCAGTGTTGAAGAGCTTCCAAGACTTGGAAGTTATAAACCATGCCACGTCTGCTATGATCATTCAGATTGAGTTAACTAAAAATGTTCCTGTGGCTGTTCCTTTGATAATGAGTGATGATAATGAGAGCAGAAAGCAGACAACCTGAGAAATGAAAGATTCTATTTTTATTTTTTGCATCATCTAATATTTTCATGGATTATTACTTTTGCTATTACTAAAATCACTTTGAAAATGTTACAATTTAGCCCAGTGAATGTATTCTTTTTTATTCTCATTTCTTTCACAATTCATTGCCAAGATGATGAGTTAAAGGACTGTAGTACAGTATATCTGTACACATTAGTGACTAGAACACATCTGGAATATCAGACAAGAAATTGTGATTCCATTGCCATTTAACATAATACTGTGCAGCATTGTGTGTCCCTCTTTTGTGAAATACTGCATTGCATGAAAAATATGAAGGTTTGTTCTGTGCATCATTACATACCATGCAGAACATGAAGTTTGCTATTTTTGATATATACCTTATAAGAATAATACTGTATTTAATTTCCATCACTGTAATGAACTGGTTTCCTTATTATGGTTGTTTCCTGCCCTGTACACAGTGCTGTTAAGATGCCATTCCTAAACTAGATTAAGTGGCTTTAAGAATGGTTATGTGGCTCAGTCTCCTTTATCTTAAAGAGGTTTTTTTATTGCTGTATTTGCCTTCTTTTGGTTGACCTTTTTTTGTTGATTTTCAATAAATTCACTATTTGGAAAAGACTGTGAACTTTGTCCTATCAGTGACATACTCATCAATATAATCCCACTGTATAAAGAAAGTCAAATCTGTTAATTCTGAAAATAATATAACAGCATGTTGCATTTGTAGAGGTTCTTTGGATGCTATTGCATTTTTGTTTTGCTTGAATTACATCTCTATTAACAAATTTTAAGATTGTGAGTGAGTGTCTGCTCCAGTAGGGTCAGCTGGCTTGGTATATAATTGATGCAAACCACACTGGTAAACATGGCATACTTATCTTTAATTGCTAAAATGTTTACAGATGTGCATAAATTAGTTGAGCATAATTAGCATTTACAGTTAATTATCAGTTTGGCAAGGCCCTAAGATGTAATGTATTATTAAAAACATTCTTCTGCTTATCATTTTGTAAGTATTCATAAGACTGAAGCCTGTTAAAGATTACATTTAGTGAATTTGATTTTTTTACCCCTGCACACCTCCCACAGCAGTTTTACTTAAGCAGCCAGGAAAGCATGCAAAATGTTCTATACTTTTAAAAAAAGGTAATTTTCAAAATTCCCAGAACAGCAGCCTGCAGGTGATGTATTTAATGTCTCATGTGAGCAATTTACCTAATGTGTTTTTTATGCTATGACCTATCAATATTGTTCCTAGGCATTGTAATAACCCACATGTGTTGAGCTCTCTGCTCTTTTTCTAGGAAGAGTCCAGCAAGGCTGCGTCTGGTGTCTCTTAGCATCAATCTGTTTGCAGGAAGCAGAAAATGCAGTTTTCACAAGGATGCCATTAGCTTCCTATCAGCTCAACAACTTGGCTGTAGTCTTAGAGCTGACATTCATTTACACTGTTTGGAGTAAGAAAAATGCAACAGAGTACAATGACATGGGTATTCCCCTTGTTAGTTGTCTTTTCTTGATCTCTGCAGTCACTAACTTAAATTTAGTAAAATATATCACTGGCCTTTCTTGTGCACATACATCATGAAAAAATAATTGGTTTCTTTATGCTTTCATTACTTATCCATACTACCTAAATAGCTGGACCCTGATTTTGAAATTTCTGCCAAAATTTCGTTAGTGTGGTAAAATCTAAACTGTTTTACATGATGCTGGAAATTTAATTTTCAATATTTCTTAAGAATATTCTCTGTTTGCTCTTAGGTGACCTAGCTCTGATTCAGAAACATCTGTGCCTCATTCACACTAAGAGCTACATTCTCTTCAGGCATTTGCTCTTTACATGGTTAACCATGGCAAAATACTCTAGGGGATAAGGCAATGATAGTTTTAAATTAACCTAAGATTACAAACTTTATGACTGTTCCTAAAGTTAGACCTGGTGACAAAGTTTGCCAGTGAGCGTCTGGTGGGCAGGTAATCTATGAAAACTAGTCAAACTCAGATCAAAAATGTTTTCTGGGATTTACTAAAGGTGACCTCAAATGATCGTCTGGATTGCAGCAACTACAGGGGGATAACACTGCTCTCTATGCCAGATAAGGTCCTTGCTAGGGTCATCTTCAATAGGATCTGTGATCACTTGCTCACCTACCAGCGACCGGAACAGTCTGGTTTTATGCCTAAGAAGTCTACCATCGACCGCATCCTGGCACTGAGGGTTCTCATGGAGTGCAAACGCGAATATCGGCAGAGTTTCTTTGCAGCCTTTGTCGATTTTCGTAAAGCGTTCGACTCAGTTGATCAAGCTGCCCTGTGGGACATCCTGAGGGTTTGCAGGATCCCCTCGAGGTTGCTGGATATCATGGCTGGCCTGTACACTAGTAATGTGAATGCTGTGGAAGCAGGACCTCAGCGTTTTTCCCAGTTGATTCTGGGGTTCGTCAGGGGTGTGTTCTTGCTCCTACTCTGTTCAATGCTTGTATGGACTGGGTGTTGGGCAAGGTCGTGGGGTCCAGCGGGTGTGGGGCATCTGTTGGTGAAGAAAGATTCACGGATCTTGAGTTTGCTGACGATGCTGTGATCTTCGCGGAGTCAATGGAGGCTCTGATCGTGGCGTTCAAGAGACTGAGTGAGGAGTCTGAGGGTCTGGGCTTGCGAGTGTCCTGGATAAAAACCAAGATCCAGGCCTATAATGACCTCTTGGGCACAGCCATCAGTAGTGTGTCTGTTTGCGGAGAGAGTGTTGTCCTTGTTGAGAGGTTTACTTACCTTGGCAGTAACATTCATGTCTCCGGTGACTCTTCCTGTGAAGTCAGATCATCATTGTTGGGGACCCGAGTGGCTGGACCAGGTTAAGGGGTTTCCCACATAACACCTGGCTGCAGCAGATAGAGGGTCATTTCCGGAGGGTGGGACTGGACCTCATGTCTGCCTGGGGGGTTGCAAACCGGAATCCCAAATTGTTTTGCTGTTTAGTGGGTGAGGCAACGTGCTGTACCAGTGCATGCTCCCCAACTTGACTTGACTTGTCCTCAATTAATTAACTGTGATAAATTTTGGTTATTTCAGTATCCTTAAGTAATAACTGCCTAAAATAACATAACTGTTTCATATTTATCTAAACCAATTCTGGGTCATTGGGGGCCACAACAGCACTTCGAACAAGACAAGAATCAGGAGTCCATCATAGGGCCCACTCACACAGACATGCCCACAGGACCAAGTTGGAACTGCTAATTATGTTAATTTGCATGTCTTAAGGATGTGGAAAGAAAACCAGAAAATCAAGTGAAAAACCTAAGCAGACACAAATGCAGGACTTGAAGCAATGTCCATGAGTCAGCAGCATTAACCACTGTGCCACCATGCCACAGTTACCTCATGTTAAATCCAATACTTTCCCTATTCTCTGCATAAATTTGGGTAGGAGGTAGGTGACTGATTTGACTAAGCTATAGTACTGTATGATCTGCTGATTTTGTTAATTTACTTATTGCAATACAACCCTTAAAGTAATAATAACAAATTAAAAAGGAACAACTAGGCATGATAAATTCTGTGATAGCTTAAAAACTTAATTTCTCTAACTTCAAAATTAACTGTTAATGTAATTTAGTGAGTGATGTGTATGTGTGTGTGTCTATACAGTTTAATATAATTATATGTCTGAATGTGGTAAAGTTATGAACAATTTATTCTATGACCTTTATCGTTCTGGAATTACTGTATTTTTCAAATTAAAAAAAAATCTGTTTGAGTAACACTTCTTAAATGCCAAAATGATATTGCCTGGTTTTATTTTTAATGTAGCATTAAAAACCAAAGTCTGTTTCTGTCCTTACAACTTAAGATATTTAGATTAGTAACGGACCATTGCTCTCTTAAACAGTTATTCACAATTTGTCTTTTAAAGTTTTATAAATTAAATTTTGTCTTAAAACATATGGAAATTTCATTTCTATATGCATTTATAGCTATAATCATATATAGAAAAGTACATCAGGAGATCTGGAAAGCTTACTATAATTGAATTCATTCATAAACCTCAACAGGGATCCTCTAGTCTGACTCTGACTTCTTCAGCATGTATTATTCAATTTAAGGACCACCTCCTTTACATAATAGCTGGTCTTTTTAGGAAACAACAAAGTACAAGCTTTTCACATTATGGCATTTCTGACAAAGATTAATGACTCACAGTCAGCTTCTGTATATGTGAGGCTTTCTTTCAGCTGTTTCAGTCAATAATACTTGTTTGACTGGATTTGGCATATGTTAATCCTTTATTTAAAAAGGCTTAGATTTTAACATTTATTTTCAAAGTACATTTTTAT
Organism: Polypterus bichir lapradei; assembly: GCA_026402145.1. Lineage (NCBI taxonomy): Eukaryota > Metazoa > Chordata > Cladistia > Polypteriformes > Polypteridae > Polypterus > Polypterus bichir. The sequence continues at coordinate 109,301,058 of JANRMT010062854.1, read as the reverse complement.
GTTGCTATGTTAAAACCATACCTAGATATTGGTCAATTCAGAGGATAATGGAGATAGCATTAGAGGCTATCATAAACTTTCTTGTTAACCTTTGTTATCAAATTACTTCAGTAATGGAAGACAATAATAAAAAAGTACATCTATTAGCTAATTGTAATATTTTTCAGCACTACTGTACCTTTTAAAGTGGCTTTAGAAAGTGCCAACTGTTTTAAGAATTAAACAAAACTAAGTTTTAATAAAATATATGAAAGTGTTCTTTGCTGGTTTGAAAAACTATTAAGAAATCTTCAGTAAAATCTAGTTAAAATATTAGTTAAAACTATACATGTTATACATTTATTTGGAGCTTAATTAAATGCGCTTAAAGTAACAAAACAACTATCTGTCTATCAATGGTATGGCATATTTACTTTCATTTTAGTAAAATTTCTTTCAAACATTACTAAATATCATTGCACTATGTCATTTTTTGCATGTGAAAAAATATTCTCATGTAGTAGAGGAAAATGTTGCACCTGTCTTCTTTAATGATGAAAGATCCATATACAGTGAAAAAGATGAAAATCAATGTGTTTGGGAATGATTCTGCCATGGAGTGACAGAAAATACCTAATGACGTTTCTACTCTTGTAAAAACTATTTTGCATTGCCAGCATTGCACATGTGATCTATTCTGCTGTTGACAGTATTACAAAAAGGGGAGCATCTATAGATGTCTGCCAGATCTGGATTTGTTTCCTGCCATCTTTGAATTTAAAGCAAAAAAAAAAAACACGAAAGTGAAAGCTTTAAGAACACTAAAATGGAAATGGCAGATCTAGTGCAGTAATTGCTTAAATGAGGTTCCAAAGTTCTCACCAAGCCAATGGTTCATTTTTCTTTTTAACTGTGGTTTATATAAAAGACATGTGCTGGGCAAATACAGCACATATTACATTTCTAGACGTTAGCCTACTCCAGAAATAACTATGTAGGACCAGCATCTCCTTCACTGTTGCTTCCCACCTTGCACCTGACCATACCAAGATAGGCATGAGTCCTCCATGATGCATAATTGAATTAAGTGGGCTGGAAAATGTTATTGTATGTTATGTACTTTTGCACACACTATATAAAGTAAAAAAAAAAACTTTACTTTTTAGGCATAACAAAGTGTCCCATTATACATCATTCTTTTTCAGTATTGCATCATATGATGTAGTCCATGCAAAATTGTATTGATCTTGTACTTTAATACTATTAGTTTCTTCTATTACACACCATAATATTACTCATTATGGAAATGACTGTATCAAATAAACATTGACTGAATCACTGATTGATCAATTGGTTGATAAAGAAAACACTGAATACTTTTGTTCTCATTTTCTAATCCTAAACCGTATGGTTACAAACAGCTCCCTTTGAATTTGCAATTATATGAAATCATATCCATGTTAATGAATTCTAATTGATAACTAAAACAAATTAATGTGAATGCCATTTGCAATTAACATAAAGCAATGTCTCTTAAATACCATGCACATTGACCATGAGGAATTGAAATCTTACATTTCCAGATGCTGACAAGTAAGACTGTGGGGAATAAAATAAAGACAGAAGGAGGTTGCAAAATAAAGGACCTTCCCTTAGGGGATAATGGAGTTTTTCTAAATTTTTGAACATTATGTTTTGTTCAACACAATATAAAAAATTAGTTATGCATCTTTTACTAAATTGTCTTACTATTTAAGACAGAAATTTTATATTAATATTTCTTGAGTTTTGTGTTTCTTTCAAATTTGAATTTACATAGATTGATGTAGCCTTCTTTAAAATACACAGGAGGTGCTGGACTTTCATTATTGAATAGTAAAAGAAAGCTCGGTGGCTAAAATGATGTCTGTTCATTCATTTATTTTCTGGTGCCACTTTATTGGATATAGGGTGGCAAAAAGCCATGGATTATCCCAACTGTAATTTGAACATAACTAGAACCTGCTCAGGGCAGCACGGTGGCACAGTGGGTAGTGCTGCTGCCTCGTAGTTAGGAGACCCGGGTTCACTTCCTGGGTCCTCCCTGCGTGGAGTTTGCATGTTCTCCCTGTGTCTGCATGGGTTTCTTCCGGGTGCTCTGGTTTCCTCCCACAGTCCAAAGACATGCAGGTTGGGTGCATTGGCAATTCTAAATTGTCCCTAGTGTGTGTGTGTGCACCCTGCCTGGGGTTTGTTTCCTGCCCTGGGATTGGCTCCAGCAGACCCCTGTAGTTAGGATATAGTGGGTTGGATGATGGATGGATGGACAGAACCAGCCCAGGAATGCATACCTGTCTATTGTTAAACCAACATAAAGTTATTCAAACTGTTTCAGTTTAGATTTGCCAACACATGTATCAGTGCATCTTTCAACAGACAGGAAAAAGTGTCTCCAGAGGAATACCTGTAGCCCACTGTGTTACAATAGCAATCATTATTAAAGCATCTTACCTTCTATTATTTGTGTTATTTGTGTATTATTGTGGCATGGGTGTGGATTCCATTTTTCTAGACTTTTTACTGTGCTTTTAAAGATTGCAGAACGAGATGTTCTCATGGGATTGAAAGGATGGATTGATGATTATTCAGTCTTTGCAATATTAAATTATTTAATCGCTATTTCATGGTATTCACATACTGTACAAATATTATGATACTGTACAAATATTATCATGCTGTACTAATGGCATTGTGCTTATTGGTACACAGACCTACCAACCAGTCTAATGTATTGCTGTTCTGGCACAAGGTAGAACCTACAGTATTTTTTAAATATGGGATCACCAGTTTTAGCATCATTGCACAGGTTACCCATGTCCTTTAGATTTGACTTTAAAATTCTACTAATGGTTTATAAAGCCTTAAATAATCTTGCTTCTTCCTCTATCTTGAGAGGAACCTACATTTTTAGGTTTTCTTTTTTTTTTTATAGGTTAATTTTAATTCTCCTCTTAATACCCGAGATATGCATAGCATCATTATTCTCTTCAGTGAATTTGCAATCATTATTAATCTTTACTTTTCTCTGTTTTTCTTTCCAGTTCGTCCGTGGTGGCATTCTGATCAAGCTTCTGTGCAGCCACCTGTGATGTCTGAATGAAAGTGGATGCTCCATCTTGTTACAAGACTCGCTGCATCGAATCCTCCAAGATGGAGCCCAAACAGAACCAATACAGAGCTACCTAAGAACAGACATGTTAGGCAGAAAGCCCAGGGGGCGCTGGTTGGTCTTTTGGCTTGGAACCCCTGCACATTTTGTTTTATGTTTCAGCTTAACTTGAGGGGTTTTTTTTTTCTGTCCACAACAGCCATCTGACATTATTAGAATGTCATTTAGAAACTTGGGCTCTATTTCTATTAATTATTTATCTTTCTTATGAAAATGTGCATTATTTATTTATCTTTTGTATACCATTTATTCATCATTATTCTTATCTAAAATTAATTTGTTTTTCGTTGCATGTAACTACTTCTTAGACATGTCGTAAAACACTCTGAGCTACGTCCTTTGTATGAAAATGCGCTTTAGAAACAGATGCTGTTGTTGAAAAATGAAGCATGAGTAAAAATTCAAACAAGAAATCAACACAGTTCAGATGTTGGACCTATAATCAGATCCTAAACCAAAGTAGAAATTTGAAGCATTCAATTTAAAGACTGGGAAATTACTAACAAACAAATTTCTTGTCAAACTGTGTTCTTCGCCATACATTTGAATACCAGCAGATGAACTGGGCTGATCTGCAAACCCTTCACACTAAAAGAAGTGGCAATTCAAGTTGCTGTTTGTAGATGGGTACAAAATTGAATCGAAGCAAAGAGGCTGCTGCTCTTTTAAATATACATAAATGATGTGAACAAGAATAAAATCGGTAAGATGATAAATTTGGAGATGATGCCAAACTAGCTTGAAGGACAGATAATGCAGAATCAGCTAAATTGTCACAGAGGAACAGTATAAAGGATTGGGCAGATTTGTGGCAGATGAGATGAAATGTAAGAAAATGTAAGGTTTTACACATTAAAATGTTTGATTTGAATATACAATGGGAGGTATGAAAATTGAGTGGATAGATTATGAAAAGGGTCTAGGAGTCATAGTGGACTCATCATTGTCTACATCAAGACAGCATACAGAAGCAATCAATAAGGCTAATAGGGTGTTTGGTTATATATCGCGACGTGTGGAGTAGAAGTCAAGGGAGGTTATGCTTGAATTGCGTAATGCTCTAGTGAAGTCTCATCTGGAGTACTGTGTATAGTTTTGGTCTCCAGACTACAAAAAAGATATATCAGCGCTAGAGAAAGCCCAGATGGGAGCAACTAGGCTGAATATGGGACTAAGACATATAAGCTATGAGGAGGGTTTTGAAGGAGTTAGATCTTTTCAGTTAAAGCTAAGAGATTAATAGGAGACATGATTGAGCTGTTTAAAATTATGAAAGGACAATGAAGCCAGGGCAAAAAAGCCAGAAAATGGCAGTGTCCAAGAAAAAAAACACATAGCATTAGAGGAGATGCAAAATATTAAAACTTAAATCCACTTTAAAATATAGTATTTAAATTGCTTGAGTGAAAAAACCTGAAATAAACCTAAGAAGCACACAAAAAATGACAATTGCCTATGTACTGAATTTGGCAATTCGATATACCTACATTTCTCAACAATAATAGTAATGACAATGATGGTCAACAACATGGATTGTAATGGTGATCATATACAAGCTGTTCAATCCCAGTCCTGTCGAAATTCCGTTAATATACAGAGTCAGAAGGTACTTTAATGAGAATGTGTGTATAATATTTTTCTAGTGGTATTCAACATACACGTCTTTCATTAACTTTCCATATTTGCTAATTGCAGCAAAGGCTCAACTCTTCTTTTAGTATTGGACATGAGGCAGTAACCAACTTTATAGGTGACGTGCCGGATTATCATATTGCACAACACACACATGCACACTTACCAGGTCAATTTAGAATTGTTAATCAACATAACTTTCAGGTCATTTATATGTGAGAAGAAATGGGATTATCTATAGAAACCCACATGAACACTGGGATAATGTACTAAACCACATAGACAGTGCATGGATAGAAATTTGAGCTCAGGACTCTGTAGCTGTTCTATTTTTTAGCAAGCAAGCACAAGAGTCTAAATTCTGAACTGACACAGTAGCTAAATCAAATAACAAAAACTTTATTTGGGTGACAGTTTGTTGAGGGCAAGAATTATGCTTTGATTCCAAAGTAGGAACAGATTGACTGTCATGTAAAATGCACTCCTAGATATTAGCATGTAACAAATTAGTGTATTGATTTCTATTGAGTTATTTGCAATTATTATGTAATTATAATGTTCTCATCCAGTTAGTCTGTTACATTTGGAACTTTTGTTTGGTTCAAGAAAACACTGTCAGCATTTTGGATGAGACGAGATGAGTAAATTTTTATTTTTTTATACAGTCAGCCCCTTCCATTTCACAGTAGGTGTGAAGAGGAAAATATCCCAGTATACTGTATATACAAAAGCGAACACAAAAAACAGTTAAGAGTTGGTAAGGGTCGGTGCTGATCAAAATACAATGTAAACACGACTTTTTGTATTTAGCTGTTAACAGCTGTTTGATGCATATCTAGATAATGTAATGCAAACATTCATTCTTAATAAATACATTTTAGTGTTTTAAAATATGCAGTTAAATAAAATATGCCATATAAATATAATGCAATTTGTGGCTGAGTATTTAATTTGTTTTAACTAACACATAGTAATGTGTATATTACCTGTAAACCTGTTACAACACTCTCAGTGTGCACTCAATGATGAGCGCTATAAAGAAATAAATTGAACTGAATACAATAAAATATCTTAATGGACTGTAAATTTTGAGCAAATGAAACAAACATAGAAATGTCTACGTTTCAGTGATCTCTTGGTAAAAAAAATTAACAAGTTCTAGAGGGAGATATAAAAAGCTACTTAATATTTTATTAAATGTGATTTATGAATAATGTAATTTTAAGGGGCTTTTGTTACCTGTGAAAACCTAATTCAGCATGTTTTGTTTAATAGTCTTCTGCAAGCTTCTGTTTACATTTTAAAAATAAAGCAGCAGGATTGAAGGGTCATGATGAGATATTTGACTAATTACCTAGTAGATGATTGATGGCTGTAACAAATCATTAAAAACAAAACACGTGGCAATACCATTCTCCTTCCTGACTGACTTAATTTTGAATATTCTCATTGAGAAGACAAATTTGAATTTCTATAATGTACATTGCCTGTGTGGTATTTTTAATTTCATTCTTTTGAGGATATGTTCCATTTAGAGTTTTGCATTGGCTACCAAAACAACACTAGGAGTTAATAAAATGAGAAATGACAAGAGAAATCAAATATTTTGCATTTACCTGATTATTAATCATATTTGTATTTATTATATTATTGTTTAAAGAAACATTTACAAAACACACACACACCACAAAGGTTTTGTCATTTCCATCTTGTGGTCTCAATGTGCACTAACAGCAGCCATTTAAATCTGACCTACGTTCTCTTTCATGCTTCCTTCAAAATAACTTCCATAATCTGCAGCAGCATAAATATGCTTTAGGGCCACCAGCACCTTCAGAAGCCCCTGATCTCTGGTGGGATTTATTTGATCAAGCTTGTTAATATAGTTCTTGAGGCAAAGGAATGATTTATTAGTCCAAATAATGACTACTTGTGCCAGTCCTTAGTATCGTGAGTAACACTGAATGGCTGTTGATAAGACAAGTGGATTTGCATTGTGATAAAAATGCAGAACTGGGTCCTGTGGCACAATTGACAAAGCATTGGGCATAGTAAAGACAATGTTCATGGAAGTTGTGGAGTGATTTTTGTTGATGTTCCAGAATTCATACTTATAACTGCCATATTTCCCCCTTTGAACAAATAGACTTCTATCTATCTCTCCATTTATCTGTCTGTTTACCTGCCTATTAAAGATAGACCAAAGGGCATGATTAGCCAAAGAAGGGATCTAATGTTGTTAAAATTTTCCACCGAGTTTGTAGCTATGGTGAAGCATTGCATTGTTGAATAATTAAACCTGAGAACTTCCCATAGGTTATATAGACTAGTTTTGTCACTTTAGCCAGTCTTTGTAACAAAGATCAGTCAATCTCTATACCTGTGGTTCTTCATTATGGCTTTATCACATGGCTGGCAACTATACAAGGTCCTACCAACCTTATTCCAAACAGCAAAACTGGAAACATGATTAGCAAACAATGGAAAATGGCAATTTTAACCAACATTTTAACATTAGAATTTATGAATTAAACAATTTAGTACTCAAAACAATTTCCTAGCAGAGCCTTAAATCAATGATTTATTTCTAGTTGCGAAAACACAAAACAAAATCAGAAACAAAGGTCAAAAGCATAAAGCACGCCTTCATTTAAAAAAAATCTTTTTTTAAATGTTTAGATTAGATTAGATTAGATGAACCGTATTAATCCAAGAAATTCAGACACAATAAGAGGCAGGAACATTAAAGACAAGGATACAGATTCACAGGACAAATAATACAGCCAATCAACCAATAATAAAAAGGTAAATAGGAAAAAACTGATTTGTTTGGATATAAATTCTGTACAATTCTCGTCTGCTAATAGAAGCGGGTTGGGATGCCATCTGCGAGGTGAGTGTGTGAGGCATAGTAACTTTAGCTCCAAGATCAGAGGTGCATGGTCAGAAATAACAATAGCATCGTATTTGCTAGATTTAATCAAAGGCAAGAAATTATTATCTATAAAGAAATAATCAATTCTTGAGTAGCAATGATGTACTGGTGAGTAGAAAGAATATATTCTTGAGTTTGGGTTTAAAAACCTCCATGGGTCTGATAAGTTGTGATCAGTTATAATCTCAGTTTCTTCCTAGAGACAAATACATCCTCAGAGATTTCTGCAGGAATACTCTGGGAAACTCTTAAGCCCTTCTTAAGAGGACAGATTATCTCATATCTTTCCCACAAAAATAAATTAGAAACCAAGAAAGTAGCAGAGCTAAAAAGCGAAATTACTAGAATAGATGAAGAACATGCCAGGCTTCCAAGCAAGGCTCTACATAGGAAAAGGCAGGCTCTGCATTCAGAACTAAACCTCTTGACAACTAAAGAAACTGAACAACTAATTTTTAAATCCAGACATCATTACTATGAACATGGAGAGAAAGCTAATAAGCTTTTAGCTCAACAAATTCACAAGCAAGAAGTCTGCAACGCAATCCCAGTAATCACCAACACAAACGGAGACAAAATCATCGACCACAAAAATATAATGCACACATTCAAAGACTACTATAAATCCTTATATACTACTGAGTTTAAAGAAAACAACACACAATCTAATGCATTTCTGGATACATTACAGATACCACAAATAGACACTTTTAGTGCGGAGGAACTTGATAAACCTCTGGCGTTATCAGAATTACTAGATGCTATAAAGTCACTTCAAGGCGGAAGAGCAGCAGGCCCTGATGGCTACCCTTCAGAATTTTATAAGAAATTCTCCGCTCAGCTAGCTCCCCTCCTATCAGCAACATTTACAGAAGCCAGAGACAATCAAACTCTTCCTCAAACTTTTCGCCAAGCACTAATCACTGTTTTTCCAAAAACAAAATAAGGACTTATTACAATGTGTATCATACAGACCAATTTCACTTTTGAATAATGATGTTAAAATACTCTCAAAAATCATAGCTAGAAGGATGGAGAAAGTGCTCCCCTCGGTAATATCACAAGATCAAACTGGATTTATCAAGGGTCGACACTTATCTTCAAATCTTCGACGCCTGTTTAATGTAATATACTAACCAACTAAATCAAACACCCCAGAAATATTATTATCATTGGATGCAGAAAAAGCATTTGACATGGTTGAATGGAAATACCTTTTTACTACATTGGAAAAATTTGGGTTTGGCCCAAACACTTTGCATGGATCAAATTACTGTATACCAATCCAGAAGCTTCAGTTTGTATCAACAACATTTGTTCAGACTACTTTAAACTAGAACGTGGTACTAGACAAGGATGCCCCTTGTCACTGCTACTGTTTGCAATCGCAATTGAACCACTGGCAATACACTGTCGAAATACTGATCAGATAAAGGGGATTATCAGAGAAGAACTGGAACAGAAAATTTCTATATATGCAGATGATATGGTACTGTATATATCAGACCCACAAAATTCTGTGCCTGCAGTCTTAACAGCACTCAGAATTTCAAAGGATCTCTGGTCTCAGAATTAATCTGAATAAAAGTGTACTCTTTCCAGTGAATTCTCAAGCATATAATATTAGATTAGAAACCCTACCTTTTATCATTGCAGAACAGTTTAAATACCTAGGGGTAAACATCACAAGTAAACATAAAGCTCTTAATCAACAAAATTTCGGCGTATGCATGGAAAAAATTAAGCAAGACTTGCATAGATGGTCAACCCTTTATCTCACTCTAGCTGGAAGAATTAACACTGTTAAGATGAATATTCTTCCCAAGCTCCTTTTTTATTTCAAAACATCCCAATATACATCAATAAATCATTTTTTAAGCAATTAGATTCAACAATAACCTCATTTATCTGGAACTCAAAACATCCACGTATCCAAAGAGCGACCCTACAAAGACAAAAGGCAGAAGGCGGCATTGCTCTTCCTAACTTCCAGTTTTATTACTGGGCAGCAAATATACAAGCTATAAAAACCTGGACACAAATAGAAGAACATACACAGGCTTGGTCCACAATAGAAGTAAAATCCTGCAGTACTTCTTTATATTCCCTGCTCTGTGCCCCAATAAATGCAAGTTATCGGCAATACACTAATAACCCAATTGTGCTTCACTCACTTAGAATATGGAACCAATGTAGAAAGCATTTTAAGATGGAGAAGCTTTCATCTGTGGCACCTCTGCAAGAGAACCACCTCTTTCAACCTTCTCAAACATATGCAGTTTTTAATATCTGGAAAAAATTTGGAATTAACTTGCTTAGAGATCTTTATATAGACAACGTCTTTGCATCCTATGAACAATTACATTCCAAATTTAATATCCCAGCTACACATTTCTTTCACTACCCTCAAATTAGGAACTTTGTTAAACAGAACCTTCCCGATTTTCCTCATCTTGCACCCTCATCCATGCTGGAAAACATATTGCTCAATCTCAAGGACTCAGACACCATCTCTGCAATATATAAAATCATTTTACAGTCCCTCCCTTTCAAAGACCCAAGAGGAGACTGGGAAAAAGATCTCTCAATTAAAATATCAGAAAAGGAATGGAAAGTAGCAATGCAGAGAATTCACTCGAGCTCCATATGCGCAAACCATACAATTATTCAACTCAAAATCATATATCGAGCACATCTGTCTCGTCTAAAACTCTCCAAAATATTTGCAGGGCAAGATCCAACCTGCGAACGCTGCAATCAAGTCCCAGTCTCACTGGGTCACATGTTCTGGGCCTGCACCAAATTAACATCATTCTGGACCAAAACTTTTAATTACCTTTCAGACAGCCTTGGTTTCACAATTCCTCCTAACCCATTAACAGCTGTGTTTGGGGTTCTTCCAAATGGGTTTAAAGCGGAGAAAGACAAACAATACTGTGATTGCATTCAGTACACTTTTGGCACGCAGACTTATTCTGCTAAACTGGAAGAACCCAAACTCTCCTCTTTTAAGTCAGTGGGAAACCAATGTTTTATACTATTTGAAATTGGAAAAAATCAAATACTCAGAGGATCTGTACAGATTTTTTTCAAAACATGGCAGGATCTAATCAGTAATATTTTAAAATAAGCTCTTAAAGCACAGAGGAAGCAATTATGTCTGTATTTCTTTGTCTTCTCAATTCATCTCTATTGGTTTATCAAACTTATTAATTTAGGTATGTCTACAAGCCTTAAATTGTACGCTGTTTGCCTTGCTCTCTCTCTTAGAAGTTGGGGTCGACTTGTTCTTAATTTTATTTTTTGTAAAAATTGATTGATTTGTATGGAATGATTGTAATAAAATTAATAAAATTTCAAATAAATAAATAAATAAAATAAAAAGGTAAATACATGTATATTGTGCAGATATTTCAAAATGAACTTAAAGAGTACATCGGTAGGAATTGCCTGATAGCTGTGGACATAAAAGACACCCAGAGGCACTTCTTAGAACACCATGGTGGATTTATCCTGGGTAAAAAGTGATCCAAGGGAGCACCTCTTGAAGGGGATGGAAGGGATTTTTCATGATGGCATTCAGTTTTGCTATTCTCCTCTTTCCTTCAACAGCGGTCCAGGGTTTGAACATTAAATTTTCTTTAGGAACTATTAGCAATTTACCTTCTTTTATTTTCTAAAGAATGTATATCTTGTTATTATTAATCATAAGTTTTCTATAAAATGATAGTATCTAAAACTACGCTCAGAATATGGAATATCATTTCTGCCTGATATATATTACATGTGAAGAAGGACTTCTTCTATAAATGCATTATTTAAATTTGTTTATCACCAACCAGCCTTTTGTTTAACTAAGAAGTAGCAAGGATTACCAAAAACATGAAGCATATAATATCAGGAAGCTTGACATAAAAAATAACCTCCAATATGGTATCATGTCATTGAATACCAAGACACAAACAGCCTGGGAATTATTACCCTGACAACACTTAAAACATTGGGCCCAAGCCAATCAATGACTCTGGATGGTTATCATGTTTTGTCATAAGAACTGTCAAGAAAACAGACCACCCTGCCCCACTAACAAAAGCTAGGCGTAAAAAATTATTCGGGTCAGAAAAGACTGGAGGTAATCTTATAACAAGAAAACAGAACTGACACGTGAGACCATAAGTGACAAGGTGAATGATATAAAAATAAGCAATGGGTTAAACACTGGGATATACTGTATGCAGTGGTTCAGTTAATACCGTAAGAACCAGTTCACTTCTTTTTTGTTGCAGTTAAAAAGTTTTAAACTAAAATATTTTATTAACAAAGTATCAGGTTCTGAAATAATCAGTTAATAACAACAATTAAGAAATATTTGTATTTTGGCCATATCTTCAGATAATTTTCTTTTAAATAGACTTTTTTGGTGGAATCTGCTCTATTAATCATATCTGGATACTGAAATTTAATGACAATAATAGCAGACAGAATTGCAAATCAGACTAAATGTTAAAGGCCTGTCATTTTAGTTTTGTCCACTTGTGTGCTTATTAGTAGTTAATGGCATAAATAACAAGAACACTAAAAAGAACAACATTTTTAAAAGTCTTAAAATGGAGTTCTTATGTGTCTAACACAAAAATTCTTGCTTCGTTCAGTAAAAATTTAGCAAATCAGTTCAAAATTTAAGGAGTGATAAAAAATACATATTGGGAAATAACTACAGACAATTAACATAGAAACCAATTAAACTAGAGAAACACAGGACATCCAGGACTGAACTTGAGAAACATTGGTATATTTTTGCATATTTCTGTCTAAGAGGTTGACGGAATTTTTAAAGACCACCGTGAAGTCAACTGCTCTGCATACACTGATATACAGCTCACACGGAGAGTCTATAGTTTAGAGGGGACTCTGTGGTATCAGTATCAGGTAAGCAGTGCTTTGCTGCCCCAACAGTAGCAGTAGTGCACACTCACTACAGTCTCCATGAAACGGCTTTCCAGCAGGCATTACTATTACATATTCAATGCTCCTACTACTACATTTATTGTATATTATGTGTTTTATTATTACCTATTGCCATCATTACATTTAGTTAATCTTCCCTTACTTAGAAGAACTTATCAAAGCCAACTAGACTATTCACATAACAAGAGAGTCTCCAGACACTTCTTTAAAATGTTAACTGTTTAGATGGAAGTGGGCAGCTAATTCCTACATCTTGTAGCTACACATGAAAAGAATCTGGATTGAGATTTGATGCCATGCTGAGGTGGAATCAATAGACGCTGTTTAACAGCAGACCTGAGTAGGCAAGACGAAGCATAGGACCTCATGAGTGTTTCCATAGGTGCAGGTGCTGACCTCACTAATTATTCTGTAAGCAAGCATCAAGAAATTACACTTAATATGTGCTGCTACAAGAAACCACTGTAGTCACCTGAAAGGAAGAGTGATGCGATTGTCTCGGTAGGTTGACCATAAGATATACCTCTGCATTTTGTATCATCTGGCCAGTAGAGAGTTGAAGTAGTAAAGGAACGACAAGAACAAAGATTGGATCAAGACTGTGCTGCAAACTATTTCAGATATAGTGTAATTTTGCGAACTGAGCGAGAGTTGCAATGTTGTCAATTAAAGATAGCTAGTCATTGATCACCACCTCAAGGTTGCATACTGACTTGGCAGGTGCTAGAAGTAATAAGCAGAATCTATGTTTTTAGGTCTTAATTGTTACTTGTATCATGCAGACATTATTAGAAAATGGCAGTGTTGATCGTTTTCCATGTTTCTTGTACATTATGTTATTAGCCATAACTCAGAAGATGGGAGCAAAGATCAGTAGAACAGGGCAGATGTCTGAATTTTGGGTTATTAAGTGTTTCATTTTTAATTTCTTCTCTAACTCATGTACTGTTTTTGCAACCTTACTGGCTTGAATAGCCCTTATACGCAAAATGCTGAAATTAAACCTAATTCAATTTAATATGTTAATTACCTAAATGCTGCAGAATAATCTTTCAGCTAAAACCTTTCACTTCTGTCCTTGATCTAGTCCCGGCAAGCTATTCTAAAGACGCCTCCAATGTGCTAATTGAGAGGATACTTGACATAGTCAACTTGTTATTAGATACTGGGGTCTTCCTGGATTGTCTAAAGACTACAGTAGTAGTGTATGTGACAACTTTAGACCCATTTTTAAGTAAAATTCTAGACAAAAGCAGTTTTTCATCAATTAAATTGTTTTAGAACAAAGTAGCAAATGACTTGCAGGTTAATGGTAGCACAGGTATTGGATTTATTCTTAATCTCTTAGACTCAAGTGCAATATTTAACACCATAGGTCACAATATTCTTATAAATCTACTTAGTCAATGAATGGGCCTCTCTGGCAGTGTCTTAAGTTAGTTTCATTCTTATTTAACAGGTACAAAATTCTTTGTTAGCTGTGGTGAAGGTAGTTTATGGATCCAGGATGTTATATATAGTGTACCACAATGGTCTGTTCTGGGCCTGCTGTTATTTTCAGTCTACATGCTCCAATTAAGATAGATTATATTGAAACACAAGGTGAGCTACTACAAATACACAAATGACACAAACCTTACTTGTAGTTCTTGATGACCCTGAATCTTTGGGCTCTCTGATCCAATGTTTTACTTGTATTTCTGAATGGATGAGCAGTAATTTCCTCAAGTTAAATAAAGGAAAAATAGAAATATTAGTTACTGAAAAAAATTGAAATAATGAGGGTCTTAGAAATAAATTTGGTTCCTTAGCATTAAAAGTCCTGGCAGTAGAAAAGAATTTAGATGTAATCATGGATTCTGACCTAAACTTTAAATTACACATTAACCATATTATTATGACTGCATTTTTCAATTTAAGGAACACTGGAAAAGTCAAACATCTTATAAAATTGCAAGATGTTGAAAAACTAATTCATGCTATTGTTTTTAGTCAATTAAATTACTATAATGCATTCCTAACTGGACTACCTAAGAAAGGTGTTAATTGGTTAAAGTTAGTTCAAAATGCAGCAGCAAGAATCTTACCTGTGAAAAGAAAATTTGAGTCTTAGAATCATTACATTGGTTACCCATGTCATTTAGAATTGACTTTAAAATACTACTAATGGTATATAAAGCTTTAAATAATCTTGTTTCTTCCCATATTTTGGAATGCCTGCCCACCTACATTCCATGTTTCAACCTTACATCTTCTAATGGTGAAGAGCTATGCAGAAAAGAAGTGGTGAAGCAGCCTTTTGCTGTTATGTACCAAAAATCTGGAATACTTTAACAATGGAGATATGGCAGGTTAACGCTTTGGTTTATTGAAAAAACTTAGAAAATCCTACATTTTAATTTGGCTTTTTCATAGCTGCAGATTAGCTCTAGTCCACAAAACTACAAATACATAGAATTTTACAGATGGCCAATGCTTAATGTTTTTTTAAATCAAATAGTGACTAATTGATTCCTTTTCAGTCATTTTTCATATACGCCAGGTGGTCACTGATCTTTATGACATGGATTGTTCAAAGATTCACCTATATTACTAAAAAAGGAACAAACAACTTATTATCATGACTGCTGCTATTGCTTTCCTACAAGTAACACATCTGACGATTAAAGAGTGACAGGGACTTAGGAGAGGATGCTTAGAGAAGATATTTCTCTCTTGCTTTCACAATTAAACTAAGGGGACAAGAATCTTAATACACAAAATGTATTTTTGTTGCCTCTGTGTTATGGCAATGTGCAAAAGTTATTAAGTAACCTGTTTCTGGCTAATACAGATGCATCAAACTGGGATGATAACCAATTCATTTCTAACTTTCTCTCTTTGCCACATAATATACATAAGTATAAACATATTCCAACTAGAAACCTGCATTAAACCATACAATATACCCTTCCTCTTAAAGCATAGTGTCATTGTCTATATTCACCTCTTCAGATTAGGATGTAAAAAAAAAATGTGGTGGTTAAAACATCCATATTTTAAGTTAATCCTTTTTTTTTAACCAGATCATCAATTATATTAACAGAAATTGAATAATGTCTATGTTATGTTAAATGGTATAACTATGACGCTACCATGATTTTTCTTTATGTTACAGTTGTCAAAAACATAAAAACAAAATGGTTGCCCTGACTTAAGAGCAACTGGTATCCCAATCCACGCGTTTATATTATCAAATAGGTATCTTCAAAAATCAACCTGTTTATTAAAACTATTGCCACACTGGAGATTTTTGAACTAACTCCCTGGAAATCACTTGAAATGTTTTAAGGGACAGCAAAGTAGAAAGATAAAAGAATGAATTGATTTTATTTCTACACATTATAAGGTAAAGTGGTGTTTTTTAGAATGAAAATTCTGATGGGACCATACTGGAATTGTTGGTTATTTATACCAATTTTTCTATAATTAACATTAACTTACCTCACTAATAATAGCTGTCCCTCTTTTGTTAATCACTAGTGAGACATGCAAGTTCATTCAACATTGGCATTACAATAAACAAATCAAATAATGGGATGCTGGTGCCTGTTTTTCTCAGTTGGCTTTAGATCATGGTAGTACCCTGTGACACTATCACTATTTCACATAATACAGCAATATACATTTAAATGTTAAGTAAACTGAAAGCACCACAAACACCCACTGTCCAGAAAAGTATACTGTCTATGAACTGTCTAAATTAAAATAGTAACACCTCAAGTTTAGAAAAGAATGGCTTTGAGGTGAAAAAGGACAAGTCACAATATCACAGAACACATAGACTACACACAATAGATGACTCGTACACAAGACTGGGGGCATGGTGTCTGCTAGACAGCAGGAGGCCAGCAAGGAGCTGAAAAAACGATTTTCTACATACCTGTTCTTTCCTCATCAGGTCTCTGTGCTTCTTTGAAACAGGGACATCCTACTGCTGAATTCTTTTGTATGAAATGGAACATATGTAAGACTTCCTTGGTAGCTTTTTAAATTTAAATTCTTGTCAGTTGGTCTTTTCCAACAGTGAACGAAGGTCAAGATGTTTCTCGGCACCAGTCTGATTAGCATTAGCACTATGATTCTGAATGATCTTTCTCTGTGTTGGTTTAACATATTTTCTGATTTTTATTCTTCTATTTAGGGGTTTTGGAACTCAAATAATTGCATTCTTTTATTTTTTTTGATTTGAGGACTTTTTAAGTACCTAAAATTATTTCATATTTTGGCATGCTGAGGTTTTGTTTTAATGGAGTTACCATTTTTATGGTAGCATTGCTGTGACTAAATGAGTAGTTGTTAGATGGTGCAGTGCCAGAAATAGGGCAGAGGGGATATCAATTGCTAGACAGTTTATAAGAATGTTATGATATCTGAGTAGATTTTTATTAAAAAATCTTTTGTAGTATTTTTGGAGCTGTGTTAGTATTTCATGTTATAAAATGTGGCAATTTCTTTTTAACAGTAGTTTAGGATTACATATTGGATTTGGTCATTAGATAAATGGTGACTTTCAGAACTGAATCCTGTTTGATTAGACTAAATTTTAGTGCTTCATCTCCTGATCCTTTAATGCAATTGTTTACTTTCTCCTGCAAGAGGGTGGCATGTTGGTGTTCTGGTAGCACTGCTACCTTGTAGTAAGGAGACATGGGTTCACATCCACAGTCTGCCCTGCATGGAGCTTAAATGTTCTCCCCATGTCTATGTGGGTTTCCACTGGGTACTCCAATTTCCTTCCACTGTCCAAATATTGCAGATTAGGTGGGATGGAAATACTAAATTGGCCCTAGTGTATGGTTGGGTTTGTGTGTGTTTGCCCTACGATGGACTGGCGCCTTGTCCAGGGTTTGTTCCTGTCTTGTGCCCTGTGCTAGCTGGGATAGGCCCTTGAAACCCTGCTCAGGACTAAATCGGTTAGAAAATGACAACACTTTCTCCAGCCACATATCCTTGTTAGAACAAGCAATGCATTTCGGTTATTGTTCTGCTTTTTTTTCTCAAATGGCTAACCCTTTAAGGGAGCAAACGGTACTGGACTTTTTGCACATATTCATTGGCTTAAGCTTTAAAAAAAAAGTAATCATATTAATCTTAAGAAAAAGGGCATCTAGCCTTCAAGTCCCAGCACACACACACCCAAGGGTATGCCTGGAACATTGCAGGGCTAGCATGGCTGACCCCCTCAGTCAGAAGCAGTCTGAAGCACTCCTCTTCACATACCTCAAAAAGCAATATTTTTCTAGATACAAAAGTAAATTGAACATATGATTAAAAATTTGAAAAATTTGAAAAGAAAATCCTTACCAAGACAAAGTGTTAGAGTTTAGTAAGTTAAATTACTGAGGGAAGCTGTAATTTATTTTGCAGAACACCTACTCGGGCTCTGTCCTACTGGCCCTTGCAGAAACACTACTGATAAAGTACTGTATATATACAGTATTTTCAATTACAAATCACAATCTGTTTTAAATAAACAGACTTTCCACCAAGTAGCAGGCTCAGGTCCACTAAAATGAATTAAAAATAGGTGTTTAATTTGGGCCAGAACAAGCTTTAACACATTTTTTTTCAAATATACAGTATCTGAATGTAAAGATCAGCTTTTTGGTTTTTTTTGCAGTAGAACGCCATCTATTCATTTTGTAATGTCATGTTATTTTCTAACCTGCTTAATCCAGAATAACAGTGCAGTGTGGCTAGAGCCTATCCCAACTACCATAGGATGCAAGGCAAAAACAAACCTTGAACAGGGCATCAGTCCATCACACTGCAAACATGCGACCAAATTAGTGTCGCCAAGTCACTTGACCTGCATGTCTTTGGACAGTAGGAGGAAACCAGAGCACCCACAGAATATGCAAACTCCACACCAGGAGCGGGGACAGGGAAGTGAACCTTAGTCTCCTTACTATGAGGCAGTAGCACTACCACTGCACCAGCATGCCGGCCATCCATTCATTTTCTAATCAAGAACTATCTATCCAATTCAAGGTTATTTGGAACTAGTGCCCGCACTGTTTTTTTGTTTTTTTTTAACTAATTATAATCCTGGGACAATGAGCCATTCTGACAGCTGGGTAGCTACAGCAATTAACCATTTGGAGTGTCAAGAGTTGTCTGGTGGCTACTTCTTTGCACTTTACAGGTTAGCCTGCTGTGACAGAGAAGCAACTGCTGAAGAACAATGGCTGCAAGTAGGCATTGTCACATGCTTTGATCTCTACAATACAAATTTTGTTTTGGCAAATGAAATAGATTGAGCAAATTGAAAATATTACTTTTTTCATGTTTTAAAATTCTCTGCTGCAGTTTTCATAATGGCATTATGTTAACACTGCATACAACTATTTAAAGTTATTTTTTTGTTTTTTGGGGATTCGTGTGTTACATTGGAATCTGGTATACTTTGTTACCAAAGATGAAATTTACTAACTTACTTTGATAACACTTTAGTTTAGGTACTGCAAAAATGCATTTATTACTCATTCACTCTTGTGTAACACAACTTTAACAAAGGCATCTTTTGGTATTAGGGACACTTACAAAGCATCAGTAAAATGTTTATTTCATTTCTGCAATGTGACCTACAAAAATAACTTTACTTTGGAGTGGTCAGAATTGCCTTACATGAAACATATGTCTCTTGATGTTGCATACTTTAGTATAAAACCAGTGAATCGTTAATATTCATATGTAGTTATACTAGCATATCAAATGCTGTACTACACAGAGATGAATAGCCTATTTACAGATGTCTTATAACTGTAATTAAGACTAACACAAGTCTTCACTAAGGTCTAGTTACATAAGTGTAAATGAGTACTAGGTGCATTTTTGCAGCCCTTAAACTAAAGTGTTACCCTTTCTTTTTACTCCTCAACTAGTTCCAGGAAGAACAAAAAAAAGTTTTTCACATTGATCCTACACTTACCATCAGTGGAGACAAAAAGAAAATCAACTTCAGGCAGCTGCTCACCAGCAACAGTCCTTGAGAATTTACATCCATTAGTCATATGTGCTTCATACAGCTGCTCTTGCATTTTGAGGTGGTAGTAACGACATGTTCCCTTGTCTCTCTCTTCTGCCAGTCTTTGGAGGTGCCAGTGCTTTTTTCTCCAAAGTGCTCCAATCTTGGGAGATAATGGTCCAATTTTCCACTGCAATACCCAAATTCTGCTATAATGTTGTGCCATAAAAAGTAAGTCTGCACTCATATTCAAAGTCAGTTATTTAAATAACAGTGATCATGGAGTGATGAAGTATTCGACAAAGAAAAGAAGAAAATAAGTAAAGTGTGGCAAAACTATTAAACAGAGCAAATTCATCGCCAAAAGTAAAAGAAAAAACACTATGACTTTTCATTTTTATTTTCTGTTATTCTTGGTGGTGCTTTTTAATATTGTGAATTTATTGGATTTAATTTTATTTTTTATTATCATTGGTTTTTTTTTTTTGGTTGGGTTTCAGGGCGGCACAGTGGTAGCACTGCTGCCTCACAGTTAGGAGACACAGGTTCGCTTCCCGTGTCTGCGTGGGCTTCCTCCGGGTAATCCAGTTTCCTCCCACAGTCCAAAGACATGCAGGTTAGGTTCATTGGTGATTCTAAATTGTCCCTAGTGTGTGCTTGGTGTGTGTGTGTGTGTGTTTGCACCCTGCCCAGGGTTGGCTGGGATTGGCTCCGGCAGACCCCCGTAACCCTGTAGTTAGGATATAGCGGGTTGGATAATATATGGATGGATGGATGGTTGGGCTTCTGATGAAGCTTGACATTATTTATACCATCCATCCATCCATTATCCAACCCGCTGAATCCGAACACAGGGTCACGGGGGTCTGCTGGAGCCAATCCCAGCCAACACAGGGCACAAGGCAGGAACCAATCCCGGGCAGGGTGCCAACCCACCGCAGTATTTATACCATATTATACTTATTACACAGTACTATCCATTATATGAAAGGTTTTATTTTTATAAATATTCTGCTGCTCAGCTATGCAGAATTAGTGAGTTTTCTCCATTATATCATGTAACTTGCTGTAGTCTAAAAGCGTGCATGTCAACCAGTGACTGCTTTTATGAAGTTGGCCATTCCTACTGATGTGCATCTGTTGCTGTTATTTTTCAGTTAGAAGACTTCAGTTATTAAGGATGTTTAAAGTTAAAACTTTTGGTCACCCACAAAAGTAGATGTGCAATAGGTAATTAATTTATCTGGTTCAGAATTACAGTGTGCAGTTTCTGGCCTGGCCCATGATCCATCAATATTCTAACTTGCTTTTCCAACAAATTCCAGATTTTTTATTAAAACCAACTGAGCAGTGTTTCTCACAGTGTCAATCACAGCAGCACTATAAATAAAAATCAGTTCTGGTTTTATTTTTTTAAGCTGGAGGTCAAGCCTTTATCTGTTTTTCAGTAGAAGTTATCTTTTGTGAGGTGCAAATGTTAAATGTTGGGCACTTTGCATGTGTAAATATAAGATGATGTATACGACATTTTTCATAATGCTCTGTTGGATTACTTTACTTAATTGAAAAACATTTAGAACTAAAGATGTTTTAGAAATAGACAATTACATTTAGCAAATATCCTTTGGTTGAATAATTTTTAATATCTACAAGATTAAATTAAGATATTTTTGCCTCTCAGAAATCACCAACCCTGTTCATTAACTGCAAAGCAGAATAGCCACCTGCCCAGTTTTCTCCTCATCAAAAATATACAGTTTATATAAACTTTTTTTTACCAGTGTTTCCCAAACTCGGTCCTGGGGAACCCCTGTGGCTGCAGGTTTTTGTTCCAACCAGCTTCTGTTTTTAATTGGACTCCTGGGCTAATTAAGTGATGTGTTTATTTCCCAGGTTCTGTGTTTTGGGAACAATATAGAAATTAGAAAACTAAGTTTGCTAAAGAAAAAAATATTAAAATGTACCAAGCAGTTATATAGGAATAATGTATTTTTTTTCTTTTTAACAGTATTTTCATCTTTGATTTTCATCCTACTTTTCAAGGTGTTCTAATTGTTTAATGAATCCATTATTTGCTAATTAGTGGGTCTGATGCTAAAGTAGTTGCAGCCTTTGATTATTTAGTGTTGTTTGCCTGGGTGTCCTCTCTGCTTGTTTTTATTGTCATTAATAAGATACTATGAAAGGGGAAAAACTGCACAGAGAAAGGGCAAAATATAATGAAATCAAATCAGCAGAAATATTTATAAATGTCTTATAAATGTAAAAATCATGCTGCTGTGCTTTTCTGAATGTCGAATAAAAGAAAAAAAATACCAGCTAATTAAATGAGCTCAGTGTTATCAGGTGTTGTCACTGATTAGGAATCTGGTTGGAACAAAAACCTGCAGCCACAATGATTCCCCAGGACCGGGTTTGGGAAACACTGCTTAATCTATCAATGATTAATATCATACTAATGTTAGATATGAAATTTGAAGCTACTAAGATTGATTTCCTCCATAAGGATCTGTCATTTTTATTTGTTTTTAAGGTAAATAAAATCCTTCAGTATATGAATCTTACAGATCAAGTTCATTTTTAAGCACATGTGTGAAGATGTTGACAATGGTATTATCTAATAAGAGTAAGAACATTCTTCTGTCCATTATCTCTTATAATCCAATCAGGACAGACATTTATTATTTAATGAATATAATGTATATTCATCATCTATAATTGATTCCTTTGGAATGTTCCTTGGAATACCCAATAAAAAATAATTTGTTAAAGTTTAATTCAATTAGAGCCATCATGGAACTTCTTACTCACTTATTGCTACAAGGCATACATTTGGCTTTACACTGAAATAATTAAATCGACAAAACATTATAATTTAACACTGAAGCCTCAGTTTATATAAACTGTATAAATTCTCACATATTTACATTTGTGCCCTTGGTAAGCCCGTCTTCCATCCTTAGTTCCTGTGATCAGTTCTTGGCTGTGTCTTCCCAAAAACAGCTGAAAATAAAGAGGATTTTTATAATATAGATTTCAAACAAAAGCATGCTTGTGGTATGCTGCTCTTTGAAAGTAAAACTGCATCATTACATCAACATCTCTTACAGGCAATGGATGAATTATATACAATTTCCAGGTTTATGATTAACTTGGACAAAAGCTTGTTATATCAAATCAATACCTCTGTCAATAGATCTATGAACATTTTCCATTCATTAATTTACATGCATCATAAATGCACAACACCTTCAAGACTTATTCAAACTATACATTTCTAGAGTCTTCTGCACTGGACTGCCATACTCAAGTATGTATTTATTTTTGGTTAGAAGAATTAACATAATTTAAATTAATTTTCTTCTTCTTCTTCCTATTCATCTTTTCCCACTATACTAACCAAATTATTGTAACACTTCCAGGAAATTCCTACCAAAACTTGAAACAGTGTTAACTGTATGCAAATTGGAAATTGGAAGACCTGTAGGGTTAAACTTTTGTTTTGGTATCCATTATTAATAGTTTGTAGACATTTCACTAACTATAGTATTCACACTAATAAATTATCATTAAGATCGACAATGCCATTGAAATATGTACTGTGAGATGTGGCCGGCTTGTCATCCCGGCCAATACCCCCAGGCCGCCAGATGGAGCCCTCCCTGCAGTATGGAGGTGCCCTGAAGACCAGCAGGGAGTCATGGGACATATAGTTTTTATACAAGACCCTGCTGGATACCACAGGGGCTGCAAGAGGGAGGACCGAAGACTTCTTTGTGCCCTTTAACCCGGAAGTTCATCAAAGGAAGAGCAACAGGCTTCCGGGGGGAAGAAAAGAACATTTTACCTGACCCGAAAGTGATACAAGATCACATGGACTGGGGATTGAGAACACTTCCAGGTCAGGGTATATAAAAGGACTACGGGAGCTCCCAGACGGCGAGCTGAGCTGGGTGGAAGGGTGGCAACGCATCTGGGAGTTGGAGGATTGTTTATTGTTATTGATTATTGTGATTTATGAGTATAGTGGAGGAGATGGTGCTTTGTGCACTGTGGCAATTTAATAAAGTCAGCATTTGGACTTTTACCTGGTGTCTAGAGTCGTGGACAGGGGTTCATAGCGCCCCCTATCTGTCACAGTACCTATTACGTTTTGTATTGTCCTTTTGATGTCATGTTTTATAAAATACAGACTCTTAATAGCTGCTAATAATGAATACCTAAACTAAAATGTTATCAATTGTAAAAAGAGATATTTATTAACAGAAGTTAAAATAATACAGTGATAAGTAATACAAAAGTAATCAAATAAGCATATGATAAGACAAAATAACATAGGCTAGTGCCTTTCTGGACCTACTTAATAATTGTAGTGTGTATTTTTTGGGAGGTGGCTGGTCCACTTCTCATTTTAAGATGCACAACCACACCATTCCTTCTCATCTTTTGTTCCTTCTCCTCTAACTACTCTGGTCACTGTTTCGATTGGCCAGTTGAGCATTTGTCTACCACTCTGCTCTTGACTTTAGATTCCTATAGCTAAAGACTGTAAGGGCTTTTATACATATTTCCAATATCAGTCAGTTGTGGGAGAAAGACTTAAAACAGGATACTTTACATAATTAAACAGGCCACCCTGCTGCCACACATCACCTCCAGAATAATCATACTAGGAGATTCTTCCAAAAATAGGCAAACTGGCATCCCTACCAAGACATATTAATTTTGGTTCTTCTTCTTCAAGTTTAAAATAATTAATTGTAATTAATTTGTGACAATCAAAACAAACTTTATAG
Source organism: Polypterus bichir lapradei (assembly GCA_026402145.1). NCBI lineage: Eukaryota > Metazoa > Chordata > Cladistia > Polypteriformes > Polypteridae > Polypterus > Polypterus bichir. The sequence continues at coordinate 109,276,531 of JANRMT010062854.1, read as the reverse complement.
AACCATAAACAACATTTTAACATTAATTCCTCTTTTCTTTAATATCATATGTGGACCTAGCTAGTATGAGAAGGATATTATTCAGCTCAAATCCTTCTCAGTTTGAGCAAAGCTCCAGAAGGAGGAGAAATGTCGAAATTGCAATGCCTTAATAAGTTCAACTAATAAATAGAAAGGATCCACAAATTTACTTTAAGGTCTAAGTGACATATACAGGTTGATTGAGTGAAAAGACAACACAAAGTAAAAATCATATGTAACTACAAGAAGAAACATATGCTTCAGAACATACAGTGGCATTTTTTTCATTTTAAAGCAAGCTCTACATTCCTCCTGTTAACTTCTAGACTTCAATGTAAAGTTTTCTTGTGCATCCTAATAAGCTGCATATAGTGTTTTTTTTTTCATAGAGAAAGTGCAATTAAAATGCTACCAGTTACCTCAGCTGCTGAAAGAAATCTGTTGGACAATGTGAGGCAGCTGCACAATATATTGTTTATGTGAGGCCTTGCCAGTCTGCTAATGTTACCACCCCCTGCAGCTCATTGCTCAATGCTTCAAAAGTGGCTTAGAGTAGCGGTGTGAACTTACCCATAAAATTTGACTTGACTGAGAAATATTTTAGACTTGCCAAAGTTTAGCATTGTGTTATTGTATTACATTTTAAAGTGATGTAACTTGTAATTGTATAAAAAATTAGTTGTAATTGTAGTATTGCCATGTGTACAGAGTGCATGAAATTCAGATAGTAGTAGCATTTGTCAGTTATAGTTGTAAAACAATATGAATATATTTAACAAAATTTAAAAAAATGAACAAAAGAATATTACAATTATCACCTAAGCAGCAAAAGCCTAGCAGTAAAATATGTTCTATGTAGGATATTACATAGAGGTGTAATTATGCAGTAGTTATATTCCTAGTCTGTCTGGAGGCTCACTGAACAGGGCGGCTTGTGAGGGTGTGTCTCCAGATTGCACTTTACAATGAAAGATAACAATTAAAAAAATATTCTCTTCAGTTATGTTCACTTTGATGGAATTAACTTTATGTAAGTGTTTCTTGTATTTGACAACTTATAACACTTGCCATATTTGTCCAGATGGAATCTTTACCCAGTTCTTAATTTAAAACTGTTTCAACTATATATGTGTGAGAGCTTTCTATCTTCATTCCACTGGCTTTGTTCATGACTATTCACAATATGTCGTTAGGAGTTACTGTATAACCAGGCCTTGACTTTGACATTACAAAGATCATGTTATTGCATTGTAGATTTTCTTGAGTAGGTTTTGGATCTTTGAATCTATCCATTTATGATTCAGCTTTATCTCTTTTGAAAGTTAGCTTCATTTAGTGACACAGTATTGTATGGTACATTGTGAAGTTGATAGTTAAGTCAATGACAGACCGTAAGATGGCAGAGACCTGAAGCAGTAAAGCAGTCTCCAGTAATGCTTTACTCCACTGTTTCTCAACCACGGGTTTATGGGCAGCCAGCGGTGGGTCGTGAGTTGTTATTGTTTATAATGATAGAGGGTCGCAATGAGTTCCACCTGCTCTGACAATTTTGTATGATTCACTGAATAGGAGCACTCTGACACTCGTGCTCAATTCACCAAGAGGGAGTGCTCCAATAATTGTGCTCAATTCACCAGAAACACTGGTTTACACCACCATTCTTTGGTGTTTCTATGAGGTACTTCTGCTCAGAGGAAATTTTGGGCTCATCAAATGTTATTTATCATTGCAACAAAATAAATCCAGATTGTCTGATCAGAGGACATTGTTCCATATGCACTGTGCTATATAAAGATAATGTGTAGTAACTTTCAGTTCTGCATGTTTTATTTTTTTGTAGCTTTCTGAAACTTTCTTGTAACTTCTGAGAGTTAAAACATAAGCATTGGCTGTTGACTAAGATGTATGTTGGATAATGTTTGCCTGAGATTCTTGAAGACTTTGAGTATGTTTCTCCTAGTGCATGGACTAACAGTTCTGGCAAAACTTGTGGTTGACACTGATCATTCATTTTCTCCATTTCTAGACAATCTGCTAATATTTTCAGAGCCTTTTTGAAGACTTTTTACAGCCTTATTTAAGACCTATTGATCTTGTCATGAAGCGATACCACTCACCAAGACAGCTCTCCCTAAATCAAACACTGCCTCTCATCTCTGTGTAACACTGAGCACTTTAGTAAACGACCTAATACTTTGTCAATTATATGTATTTGCTTTGGAGCACCTCATGAAAATTTTTATAAAATTGGGGATATTGCCCTAGTAAACAGTGTTTGTGTTGATCTTACTTCATTAATTAATTCATCCTTTGCTAAATGTTAGATTAGGCCAATATTACCCACAGTATTGATAACAGTGAACTGCAGTATATAGGTGTTAAATCCAGATTGGTTTGTTTGAAACAGGAGCTAAAACAATCATTGTCCACTGCAATTTTCTTCTGTCTCTTGTAATCTCCTTCCTGTACACATTTAATGCATTAAATAATTACTTTACAAAACTATCTAATCTTTTGTGTCTTCTGCATTGTTTACCTTGTTACCCTTTATTTAGAGGGAAATTATTCTACAATGTTGTCTCACTGTACTGGTTGGCATTGTTTATCCATGCATATATTTTCTAAATCCCCTCAATCTAAGTTTTTGTTCATGGCTGACTATCATATTCTGTTGCAAAGGAAGCACCAGATATATTTTAACGGCAGAATAAGACCAGTGTACATAGAAAAAGACCAATGGGGCCATACAGAGAATGTAAATGTTCGATATAGACTGGGATTCAGGCTAGGATTTGAATCTAGTCTCTTAGAGCTATGGGTCAACAGCTACTGAAAACTCTTCCACCCCAGTCAGTGAATATTTAGGGCTTTTAAAAAATAATAGAATATTGCAATAGCAGTCTACTTATAAGCACTTCCCATGAAAATTTCAGAGTATAGTGGGTTAAATTTTAGGGCCTCATCTTGCATGTTGTGAAGTATATATATTATTATTATATAGATCATTTTCTTCTTCTTCTTCTTTCGGCTGCTCCTCTTAGGTGTTGCCACAACAGATCATCTTCTTCTATATCGCCCCGTCTTCTGCATCTTGCTCTGTTGCACCCACGACCTGCATGCCCTCTCTCACCACATCCATAAACCTTCTCTTAGGCATTGCTCTTTTCCTCTGCCTGGCAACTTCTATCGTAAACATCCTTTTCCCCAATAAACTCAGTATCTCTCCTCTGCACGTGTCCAAACTAACACAATCTCGACTCTCTGACTTTGTCTCCCAACCTTCCAACCTGAGCCGACCCTCTAACGTACTTGTTTCTAATCCTGTCCATCCTTGTCACACCCAATGCAAATCTTAACATCTTTAACTCTGCCACCTCCAGTTCTGTCTCCTGCTTTCTGGTCAGTGCCACCTTCTCCAACCCATATAACACAGCCAGTCTAACTACTATCCTGTAGATCTTCCCTTTCACTCTTGCTTATACTTGTCTGTCACAAATCACTCCTGACACTCTTCTCCACTCATTTCACCCTGCCTACACTCTCTTTTTCACCTCTCTTCCACAATCCCCGTTACTCTGAATTGTTGATCCCAAGTACTCTGCTCCCTGCATCCTAACCATTCCTCTGACCTCTCTCTCGTTCACACACGTATTCTGTCTTGTTCTTACTGACTTTCATTCCTTTCCTCTCTAGAGCAAACCTCCAACTCTGCAGGGTCTCCTTGATCTGCTCTCTACTCTTGCTACAGATCATGATGTCATCAGCAAACATCATAGTCCAGGGGACTCCTGTCTAATCTTGTCTGTCAACCTGTCCATCACCACTGCAAATAAGAAAGGGCTCAGAGCCGATCCCTGATGTAATCCCACCTCCACGTTGAATGCATCCATCACATATTCTGGTATGAGAAGTGCTGCCGTGTGCTAAGTTAGCCCTGTTTTCACAGAATTAATTTTGTGTTTACATAGTTGAAGTTTTGTTGTGCATATTGGATTTAGCTTAGGATGTATCTTTATTCCTCAACTGTTTACAAGTTTGCATTCTGGGAACCCCCATTTTACTAGCCCTTCACAAACAATCACTTTCACTTACGGTGCAAGTTTGAACCTGTCTCTAGACACTTGCTAGGCACTGGTTCCATCATCTCTCTGTCCAGGTCAAGGCTTGTTCCAGAGGCATAGCACAGAGCACAGGAAGGCTAGAGAGCTGCACTGAGGAATATGAAGACAGTTAGAGAGAGAAAATCTAGATAACGAGAAAAAGATGCCTCAGAGTCATCACTTGGCACCTCCACCAAGTGCACAAATTCTGGTTGGTCCCCATGCAAAACCTATGCACCATAGAGAAAGATATCATTGCCACAATGAGAATGGTCCTGGATTTTTAAAAGAGGTATTCTATGTCTGCACAGTAGATAATTTCCTGCTGCTAGGATGAAGCCATATCCAAAGCTTTTGTGCCATCAGTATCCACGCCCCTACTAAGTCTGTGCCACTGTCAAAAACTTCCTGTAATCCAACATGTAAAAGTTAGACAGCATAACTGATGGGCAGACCCCAACATTTAACATCCACCTACAAGACCTTCATCTGTGAGACCCAGCATAGCTGTCATGGCTTGTTTGAACTACAGTAAAGTTGATTTGGTAGAAACCAGTGCAAACAGTTTCATGATCGTCTAGAAGAGCACAGTTTTATGCCCTTGTTGTAAATACATATTTTTTCATTTGTGTTTCTTTACTCTTGATTTTCATTGCTGTTTAAATGCTTTCTTCATTCTGGAATAACAGTAAAGAGGTACATAACTCATTGTATTTGTGACCATAAACCTTTATTGTCGCTGATATTAAACTGTAACTGAGGTTTTAGCTATATAAAAAAAGACTGATCATTAGCCACAGAACAATTAAACCACCTTGAATCATTAATTATGAGTGTATGACGATATCTATATAGTATGCTGCATGCATAATTTTCTAGAGTGGATTGGGTCTCAAGATACCTAAGTATATCAAGCATTAATATGATCAATTCAGCAGTTCACATGATTAAGCCTTTTGTAAATGCAGGACACACATTATCATACACAGGGCTAATTCAGAGTCACTAGTTAACCTAACAAAAATATTTTTGAGGCTCGGGTGGAAAAGTAACTACCCAGAGAAAACTAACATGGATGTGGGAGCACTAGCAAAATAACTTGGCTATTAATTTTAAGAAACCAAGCTAACCCTAGCACCAGCAAACTGCTCCAGTAATAAAATAGTTATACTTGAAGTGAACTAACAACATAAGATAAAGAAGCTTAACTAGTATTCTGTGTTTGCATCTTGCTCAGCCACTTATGAAATTTATATCAAGATTGACTACCAACCTGTGATCTTTTAATTGTTGCACCTTCGTTTACAAGTCTGAACAGTCCATGCTCTTCATGTTCATTGTACTGTCACTTATAATTGCCCTACTAATCTGAACTGTTGACTTGTAAAGTTATATATAAAATGTATCCTGAACTGCTGACTTTTTACAAATTTTGCTTTGTATCATTCCTTGTATCACAACTCTAGTTAAGAAGTTCCTTTAGGTGCTTGCTGTTAAAATTAACCTGTTATATTTCCAAGCACCTTCTGCTATTTTTCAGTGATGCATTTTTGCTTTTCTTTGTATTTGCTTTGTTTATTGTATTGTACTGACAAATTTGCACATTCGACAATATATTGTAATTTTGTTTGCTCTTTGAAGTGTCATGAAGTGGAGCATGACTTCATGGAGATCTTTAAAATGAAGACTGATATATACTGTACGTATATTATATGCTCTGTAGAAGACTCAACATCAGAACACAGTTGGTTTCTATCTTGACAGTGAATTTGACACCTCACATCTTAGTATTGGAATAAGTTGGTTTATAGAATGAACAAATGTAAATCTATACTAATAAAAGGCAAAGCCCTCACTGACTGACTGACTCACTCATCACTAATTCTCCAACTTCCTGTGTAGGTAGAAGGCTGAAATTTGGCAGGCTTATTCCTTACAGCTTACTTACAAAAGTTAAGCAGGTTTCATTTCGAAATTCTACACGTAACGGTCGATAACGGTCAACAAT
>JANRMT010062854.1:109235343-109270392 GCA_026402145.1 Polypterus bichir lapradei | reverse complement strand
TTCACTGTATTTTAAAGTAATTTTTATGACTTTGAGAATATATGTTTCTTTCGATGTCCCTAGCTCCAATACAAATTTGATAATTCTTTGATGGAGTTACTTGAAACCCAGCTCTACTGTACCCTTGCAGAGTGACTATAGACAATGACTTTTAGCATGTAAAAGGACGTTGTTATATTAATATGTTTAATATTCATATCATTGTGTGTTTTGTGTTTTTTTTTTATATGTGTATTCCTTTTATGAGAAATACTTTTTTTTTTTTTTGCACTGTTTTTCTTTGTTTATGCACCATGTGAATGCAATTGTTACAACCTACATTATCCATCATGGACACACAACATGCTAGAAGTTAGCTGGAAGTTAGTGTAGTTAGCTTTCAAAGTAGGCCCTAGTACTAGGTTTCAGCTTCTGTATTGACTTCATTTGTTTTTTGTTTTTGACTACTATTAATGTCTCGTCATTTTGGTCCTCGTTGTTTAATTATATATTACTAGTTAACCTTTTTCTAATAATAATATTCTGACACATTCCATATCGTAGCATAGATATCACCAATTGTTGAGTGGAAGCATACACTAAAGGACACCAAAATTTGGTTATGGACATGTACTGTAGCTCTAATGTGTGAAACTGTGAAGATTTTTCTTTTTTAATAAATCATGCTGTGCTTTTTTTGTAGTAATCGGGGCTTTGAAACAACAGTGTAGGATAAAATTAAGTTATATTTTTTAAAGTATGGATTTTGTCTACACTCAACATTTCCTAAATAATTTGTAACCCTATTCTCATGAAGGGTGTTGTGCTGTGTTGAAGTAAAAAGTCAATTGAAGATAAACTAAAATGTCACTTTTTCATGGACTACTCAAAATCAGATTTAATTCTAATGTATCACACAGAACAGGCTACAAAAAATAAAACTGTACAAAACACCCAAATATCAGAATGTTAAAGAACTAATTAGTCACTTTGTCAAAGAATTTAGCTTTTTAAATAGTCTGGTATCTGGCTCATGCAGCTCTAAATAATTCAGTTACTACTATCTTATATGTTTTATGAAATTTTCTCTTGCAGGTTATGTGTTGTAAAAAGGAACAGACTCGACGCACGTAAAAAAGTTTGGGGCAGCCACCCGTATAATATTCCTGGCTGCAAATGGTTTTTTGAAAATAACAGACCTATTGACAATACTAAGTCCAAAACAGAACTGACGAGGGTTGGAAAAGATGGCGGCTTTAAGGGATCAGACCGGAAGTGATGTAGGGGAACTGGAAGTAATGTCCTTCTGACATCAGCCTCAGAAGTGACACTCTTCTGGGCGCCAGAACCGGAAGTGACCTTCTTCTGGGTGCTGGAACCGGCATCGACAGCACTGAATAGATAAGTTTTCCCACGGTTGTTTTTGGGATGGAGGGACCAATCAAGAGAGCCATGATCAAATAAACAGTACATGATTAGTACATTTAAATTCATCAGACCAACACACCAAACAAAAATCAAACTGACAGACAGCTGCAAAGATTTACTCTAATTGTCACTGATATTCATGTGAATGTTCTCGTCCAGAACAATCCCAAGTCTTTCTCTTATTTTTAGACCATTCAGAAACGGTATGTTTCTGTACATGCATGGCATTTTCTCTGGGCTAACAAGGGCACACATGAAAAGTAATGGAAATAATTACAAGGAAAAACTGAATCATTTTTTAAAAATCATATAGTTTTGATTGGGACATTTGCAAACATGCTTCTGACAAAAAGCGAAACAACACAAAGAAATAAAACTCAGTAATTTCAGACCTGCATGAATGGAATACGGAGGAACAAAAACAAACAAAAAAATACAAATAATTATATATTCAAAGAAGATAGCTCTGCATGTATTTATCAATCATTTCAGAGTAGGAAAACTGGCTCAAAAAATCGCAACGAGTATTGGAAATTTGGCGCTACACTTAATATAATTTTATTATTTTTTCTAATTTAGGAAACTACTCCTAACTTCACCAGAATGTTAGGATTGCTTGTAAGCAGTCTTAGCTCACTAGGAACTTTTAGAAGATGTTGTTCAGGCAAAGATGGGCATGCACATTTCGGAAAAGACTGAATCTTTTGAAAACTCTGGAGAACAAGGAACTCGTAAAAAGATTTTGATTTGACAGAGATGGAGTAATATGCGTAACAAATCTCGTACATCATGTGATCGATCCTTTTACACAAAGTAGCAATATGCTTTAGCATAGCTAAAATGAAAGTCTTGGTGACATTACATTACTTGGGGACAGGGAAAACATAGCTTTGTAACAGCGATGACTTTGGTTTATCACAACCAATCATTTCTCGAATTTTGCAGCAAACTTTGAACGCCTTTACAACGTTTGAGGTAGTACACAGATGTATACATTTACCCACCACTCCATGTGACGTAATGTTAAAGCAAGCTGCATTCATGTAAATTGACATGAACATAAAGATCACTGCCCCATATGTGGACAAGCATTCATATGTGAACCACAAGAGATAACACAGTAGAAACACACAGATGGTCATGGATGAAAGCTATATTATAGTAGCCAGTATATTATGAACCTCTACTTTTTTTCTTTCAGTTATCAGTTTTTTTCTGTGATTGTGTTTTGCACCACTTACACTTAAGTAAAATACTGTTTAGTCGCCTGTTATGTAGGAACATGAGCAGATGTCAAGGTATCAAATCTCCTAGAAGAAAGCTTAAAAATTAATAATGAACTACTTAAATACATTTATGTTAAGCAGAATACCAAGAGGGGGCTGGGTACTCTTTTGACATTGGAATCCCAACAGAATTAGTTTTTGCCTCCAGTATCTCGGCCCTGAATTTTTTTAAAATATGTGACATATAAGTGACATTTACAGAGGTAAAGACAAATCTATTTATAAATACTCTACTCTTTTCTGTTCCTTGTATATCTAGGATATGTAAGTGCATACTAATTTATTCTTACCAATTATTTTTGGAATGTCATTTATTCATTCTTATTTTTTTATCTATTTCTAATTTGTTTTTCCTTTCTTTTAACTTTTTCTTTGACATCTTGTAAAGCACTTTGAGCTACATCCTTTGTATGAAAATGTACTTTAGAAATAAACATTGTTGTTTGTTTTCCAAGTATCTGAGCACTGCTCTTAATGCTAATGTGAGCGGACAACGGAAAACTGATTGGTTATAAGTCGTATCAGTGGGAAAACCTTTAGGAAACAGAATTAAATACAACCATTGAAGAAATCAGCAGGACTGGAAAACTGGGATCCTGCCATTTATTATAAAGGACAGATATCATGAAGATTAGTGCCTGCTCCTTTAAAAGGAAGTGAAGGTCCAAGGATGCAGTATTTTCCAGAAACAATTTCTCCAGGTTGAAGCGGACTGCAACTCAATGCAAGGACACCTGCCAGGAACAAAGACTTGCCATAGTTGGTGAAGATTAACATGTGAGTGTGCCATCCCCTTGTTTATTCAAGTACGCATAAAACCTGAGTAAAATAAACATACAGGAGTCAGAAAAAAGAGTTGGGGCACCAGCAGGTAATTCCTGCATATTAAAGGATTACAAGTACAGCATTTTCAGCAAATTAAAGAAATGTGTGTTTTATAAACACAAGTCTATCAACGACTAACTACATGATGTTACTCAGAGGGCTTTATGTCTTCATGGTAGAAAAAGCATTAACAGAAGTGACCTCATGGGCCCTCAGCATTCTGAACTTCTGGGCTGTGGATGAAAAAGGACAAGATGTGAATACCAGTGCCCCCCTACAGATGCCCTTTGAATGCATCCTACTCAAATGTGCATGATACTTGTCTTTGTGTATTAATAATCTTTTATTTTATTTGTTGTCTGTGTAACCTCACAGTTGTAAGCACTGCTGCTTTAGGTGGGTGAATGAGTTCCTATCACAATTCAGGCAATGCATCTGTGCAGTCTGCATGTTCTCCTAGCTTCTGCATGTGTTTTTCCCTGGACACTTCAGTTCTTTCTCACATTCCAAATATGTTCGTATCTGGTTACTTGGTTGTTTATCAGCTTTTATAAGTTGCTGATAGTGTGTGTTTGAGGGCATGGTGCCCCATCTTTTCACTTGGTACTCCTGGAATAGATTTTTTCAACAGCGCCAAACAACTCAGAATCAGATGTTTTCAAAAAACGGAGGTGAATTGTTTTTCAGTACTTTGTTGGAAATAAGATTCTTAGTTTCTTATGACACTTGTTCCTGTACATGTGTATATCACCCCTCTCTGCAATGTAAAAACAAATTACATCTTAGTGAAATAATAAAATGTTCTTCCTTTTTTTCTTGGCTTTGTTGACAATAAACTGCCTGCATTCGGTTTTTCTGTGGGTATTTTTTTAAACTGTATAATGACCTTTGAAATGTAACAGTGTAAATGCTTTGTTACAACACTAAAACATAGCATTTATTACAGAAAGTGCTATATGATTTAAATGAGGTAGGTAGTATGGTATAATGAATAAGTTATCAGTTCAGTTGTTACTTCCCACTCACTGTGAAAATCATTTCAATATTCACAAATTGGAAAAAATGCATATAAAACAACTGCAGACTATCTCAGTCTTACAGCTAAAAATACATTAATAAAACTCATTAAAGGGAGCAAAATGGTACATGGATAAAGCCAGTGGGAACCAAAGGACATCTAATATAGTATAAAGTACTTTTCAATAACAAAATCTGGTATTAATTAATACACAGAATTTTAACTTCCTACAATCATAGGCATGTATTCAGATTGAACATGACATATAAATTAAACATAACTTCTTACACAGAGTCCATATGAAACCGACCTAACACACAGTAAAAAGTAAATGGCCTTCACAACTTTCTGTATTAATCACTGGACCAGCAGAGGTGCTCAAATGTGTTTCTATCTCGGACAGTTACTTTATAGGCAGGCTAGCAGCTAACATTTTAATTTATACTAAAGCTTGGTATTCCTTCTTAATTTGTACATTTTTCAAATTCAGTTTATTCTTGTACAGCGTTGTTCACCAAGTCCAGGCTCAAAACACTTACGTACTAAAAATACATTTATGGTTCTGTCTTTTTTCTGGAAATATTCCTTGATACTTTACTGATTTTTGAAAAACTAGAATTTTGTTTTGCTGAACTTTCAAACAGGCAAAATGATGCTTAAGATAAAAAGTTACAAAAATTACACAAACAAAACCAAGAAAAATTAAAATTAGACTGAAAAAAATAAAACTTTCAGAAAGTAACAGCTTCATGAACAAATGAGAAATGCCCAGGCACAAAAGAGTTTTAAAAAAATGCGTGTGTATTCAAAATTGATTCTGAGAAGAGACAGAGAACAAATTCAGAAGTATTTCCTAAAGACTGCCAAGTTATGCTTTTTGGGTAATATTTTAGTTTAGGTACTGCAAAAATGCATCTATTAGTCCTTTATTCTTATGTAATAATACTTAACAAAGGCTTCTTTTGGGGTTAAGTTTATGAAGCATCAGTAGAGTAGTTAATTATCTCTGTGGAGCATGGCATATTAAGAACCTGTAATGTGCCAGTAAAATTACTTATGAATATGAAAGATTCACAGGTCTTAAAGTCAAGTGTGCAATATCAAGAGAAATACATTTCAGTTAAGCCACTTGCAACCATTCCGAAGTGACATTATTTTTGTAGGCCATATTGCATAGATGAACAAACACTTTACTGATGCTTTATTTGTGATTATCACCAAAAATGCCATTATTCATGACTTGTTACGTAACAGTATATGAGTAATAGATGCATTTTTGTAAAACCTAAAGTGTTACTGATTTTTTGTTTTGTTTTTAGCCTAATCAGCAGCTCAAATCAAACTAAAGTTGTCACCATGGATTTAAATACTTGTGATCAAAGGGGCATTACTTACACAAACGTATCAGTAAACAGTTTTGGGGAACTTTAGCTAAAGGCTTGACCACCCAGAGTTGTTTTATTTATGTTTAGAAACATTACAAAGACCAGAGTCTTGAATCCCAGTTTTATTAAATTAGCACTTCCCAAGTTATTTAATCGATATATCCTAGAGAGTGGATTTAAAAATCAGCTCCAGTAGAAAAATTAGTATTTCTTAGAAACATACATAGAGTTTCAGTAGTTAAGTTTTTTCCTTTGACTGAATTAACAAAATTTGCCAATGACGAATTCTCCTTTTCAGCTAAGAAATGTGTATTTTTTGTTGCAATTTCTCTTTAATAATTACTCATTTTAATGTTATTTTTCAGTTTGTATTGAATGAATAATACTGCAACATTATAATGAATGAGGAGCTAAAAAGTATTTCCTTACAGCCAGACCCTTAAAATATATTCAAATAGTAAAACAAACTATTTGCATACACCAACTGTGCATCACAGTGCATTAAGGGTTTTTAACCTCCGATTTGGCAAAAGCATACTTTAAATTATACCACCCTACCTCTCCTTAGGCAATTTTCAGGACTGATCAAAAAGCACAACATTTGAACCATGTGCTTTAAGATTAATGCACAATATTTACAAGCAATATGGTCTGTTGTGTCAAAGTTTTCAATTACTTTCACTTGAGAATGTTTTCAGAACCTGATTTTCCTGTAAATTAACTACATTATGATTCATCTATACACAAGGTCTAACTTCTTCCTATTTTTTACCTAAAACGCCAGTGATTGGCTTTTTATTATGACAGTCATTAAACAGAGTAGCTGATTAGTTAACAGAATGTCTGTAACATCATCTTTAGGAAAGACTTAGAGTAAGAGGGTTTTTTCTCCTTTCTTTTACAGTGCTAAAAAAGGCTAGAAATCAATAACCATGGCCATTCATCAGTAATATTGAAAAGCAAAAGCTAATGATACAGCTGAATAAACCCGGAAAAAGCAAGTGGTGAAAAAAGTTTGTAAAAGGAAGTATTTGAATAGTTTGAAATCCATGTGCTTTCAGTGCTTTCTTGTATTATGCGTTAAATTAAAACAGCTGTTTGCATGCTGTGTGTTGTTTTTTTTATCATTTCAATGAAAGAAGGAACATGAATTTATTAGCTTTTACATCTTCATTTCTGTCATCTGCACTTATTAGCCTCTTGTACAAGTCCTGCAGACGCTGTGCTCGTGCTTGACGTAATTTTTGAGGAAAACAGGATTTCTTATAAGGAATGCATAAGTAAAATCTAATCATTTTCTATGACCATATTCTTGTAAATTCTCATGCACTGACTATTAATTTTTAATGCTGAAAAATAAATATTTGTTTTATGATAGTATAATGAAACATCAGATCCATTGTTAAAAAATAAATAAATACAATTTTCTTCACATTCAGGAAAGCCAGTTTCTATATAAAGATCAACTTTTGACAAATCATAAGATGTTCGTAATAGTTCAGGTAAGTCCATTGACAATATTTTTGTCACGCTAACTCCATATTGGGTATAGGTAAAGAACAAAGGCATGTTAAACAAAGGTTTTGAGTATTTTGTTTTAATACATGGTTTGATTTGATTCTGCAGTGTATATTGACCAGTTTTAATAGCTTTTTATTTGCAAAAGACATACCTAAAAGATAAAACACAAGATTACATTAGTTATTGGTAGTGGTATGTTTTATGTTTACAGTTCCATTTTTGCAGTCTTATGTTGGCAGAGATCCAAATCCTATACTAGTAGTAATGGCTAGAAAGCAGGAAAATAAGTTGGTTGAAGTGTATTATTATGATTATTATTATGTGGTCAGTAATCCATTCCTTGAACCCACAGTTGAAAGGACAAGCATGAGACAGACTGTAATTTCATGCATTACTGTTTTTCTTCTTCTTCTTATTATTATTACAAATTAAAATGTGGAGGGCTGAGGTGGGCTGGCGCCCTGCCCGGGGTTTGTTTCCTGCCTTGTGCCATGTGTTGACTGGGACTGGCTCCAGCAGATCCCCGTGACCCTGTAGTTAGGATGTAGCGGGTTGGATAATGGATGGATGGAAAATGTGGAGGGGGACGTTTCCTGTAATGAGAACAGTATGATAGAAGCAACACTTAAACATACAATAAATTGAAATGTCCTTCAATTGAAAAATGAGTAACATACTCTATATAATTAGACCATACAGTATACCTCGACTTTCTTTCGTATTTTATGGTACTACTTACTATAAAAACCACCTAACCAGTGTTTTTACTTTATCGTATACGAAGATTCGATGTTGAGATTTTGATGAATCTCGATGTTTTAGACCTCCCTGAGTCCGAAAATACCATTTTTGGAATTATGTCTGTATGTGTGTGTGTGTATATGTAAACATGATAACCAAATTTTGCATACAAGTATTAGGTACAAGACATAGATTTTTAACAACTTTTGGGCTATTTCCATTAATCGGAAGTGGTAGTTTACCTTTTATTCATGCAGCTGCATAGTCCGATTTATTCAGGCTTACTTATATAATAATTGTTCAATATATTATTAATTTGGTTTGATTTCTTGTTGATGGTACTTTAATGTACATAATATAAAAACTATAATCATTGTCTTTCTGTTTACTCCTCAAATATCCATCCCCATATCTGAGTATACAAGAAAGTGTAGGGGAGATCACTCCCGATTTTTTAGATTAGACTATGTTGTAACAATAAATTACTTTTAACAGCAATGTAATAGAACAAAACATGAACTGGATTGGATTTAATAGAAAGTAAAGAAACTGGATTAGGACAACACACTTGCTGGCTTCCCACAGAGAAAATTACTTGTCTTCACAAAACTTTGAATTTTTTTTATACTCTATACTACGTGAAAAAAACATTTGATATAGTATTGTTAAAAAAGTGTTAAAATATGTGGGGATTATTATGTCAATGCTGTTAAAAATATGATAGTATTTAGTTTAACTGTTTTAATGTCATATTGGATGAAAAACTATGCTAACTCAGCAACTGTTTTCTATTTTTTTCTTTATACACTGAACAAAGACAACGTCCTTAAGGAAATGAACTTTACATAGCTCCTTTACCCATCATCTTATAAAGACAGGTTACAGAACTTTAGATGTTATATGTATTTCAAAGAATATTTTTGCATGATGGTGGCAATGAACACATAAACAAAATTTCCTTTTTACATAAATTCATAATTATCTGGTTTATTCGGTTTAAAACATTTGGAGCTCAGTGAATGTTCCTAGTGTAACTTAACAACCAAAACTGTTATAGGTCATTGCTTTAGATGTTTGTCATGATTTTTGGATTATGGCTGTAGCATCAATTGTAAGATCTAGCTTGATCTTTTATGGGAGAAAAAGCAAAGAAAACATTACATTACAAATTACATTTTTTTCTTCTATTATTGACGGTAAACCCTTTCCCTCTTTTATGAAGAAAGATCTAGATAGACTGGATTGTAACGGTATGAGCTGGGCTAGTGTGACATTACTGTAAGAAGTAAGCAACATTCATTTTGCCCAACAAGAGTAAATAGTTAATCCAATATAATCAATCTTCCCTTTCAATGTGTATGCAATGTGGAATTCAACAGTCTTTTGTAACTTCTCTAGATATTCAGAAACCATTACTACCACATAAATTAAAGGATAAGTTCAGCATTTTGAAGTTAAAGTTATTTTTTGGTAATAATGGCATACCTTGATTTGTTATTGATATAGGGAGGTGAGGGAAATTGGGTAGGTTTTGCTTAACAAAGTTTCTAATTTGAAGGTAGTGCAAGAAATGTGTGGCTAGAAAGTTAAATTTGGAGTGTAATTGTTAGTAGACATCAGTAGATCTGTGTACAGATCTCTAAGTGATTTAATCCCAAATGTTTTCCAGACATTAAAAACTGCATACGTTTGAAAAAGTGGAAAAATGGTGGTTCTCGTGCAGAGGTGCCGTTTTAGGTATTTTTTATGACAGCAGCAGCACTGCTCTGTTGTCATCACATGATGACAGGAATTCAAATCATTCAACAACATCTCTTGAACAGTATTTAGGATGGTGGCCTCGTAATCCAGGCATCCAAGTTTCAAGACAAACTTTTTTGTGGTGCAAGACATGGTAATGATTTTAAGCTATTAATGTTTTAGTAATGTGCAGAATTCATTGCTGAAGTTGTGCACTGCTTTTTGGCTTCATTTTATTAATGTCATTGTTATATAGAGTTGCTCTAGTCGTGACTCTGATAGATGTTAAACATTATCCTGCCTGCACTGTAACATGAATTGTCTGATAATTACATGCCAAAAGAAACCAAATGTTAAATACTGTAATATACAGATCTACAACAGAAGATTCACATTGTCCACTCTTTGAATGGTAACCTACTCTGTTCAAATATGAGACCCAGGTGTTTTGGCTTCAATATTTGTATAGTAATTATGTGTGGGGCATCTCATATTATTTTAAGAATGGATAAGAAGACACAATGCTATTTGTACTCATTACTTGATGTACATGCTTGCAAGCCAGCAGGCAAATATTTACTACAATAAAAAATAGAAGTAATATTGTTACCTTATTCTATTATAAAACTCCAAATTGAAAATATATAAATGACGCAGTTGCTTAAATCTGATTGTCCTACCTACAGCTCTGTGGAGTTGCTCTTGGGTGATGCTTATTAATTTCTGTCTGGGGAACACATCCTGTGCGTGCCCCAATGCGTGTGCCACTTCTATGTTAGAAACACTTTTGTGATTGCTGTACCAATATATGTGGCATCTAATATGTTGTGTGGAAAACTGGGGAATGGGAAATATCCATGACTTATACTGATGTCAGCTAAAAGCTAAAATGTGTGCCACTGAAGATATCACATTTTAGAAGGTTGCTCATATATATTAAAGTCTCAGATGTAAAACAGTTAAAATTATGCCAACTTCTCTCTGGTCATGCCAGAATGTCTTATTATGGTCTGTTAATGTTTTTAGTTTAGCAAAGGAATTATGTTTCTGTGATGATTGTTCAGGGAGGGTAAGATTTTTCAACATTTAATTGGTGTTTTCTACTTCTTAAATAGGGCAGCTGGGATCAGCATTTCTGACAAGAAATTTATGGACTTTGATTTTATGAATCAAAACTTTGCTTCTTAATTATTAAGGCTGCAAAGCATTAATCCTTCAGATTATGCTTGTTTTTTACTGGTTAGTTTCAGAGCATTGGTTGCCCCAGTAACTGAGCTGGATTTCATCAAATCCTTCTGCCTCATGGATCACATAATTCTGTTTTAAACTGTTTCTCAAATGCAGATTTGGTTAAATTGGTTTTTTTTTTGGAAAAAGAAATTTTTTGTGAATTTCACAACTTATTTTAATTGGTTTTAATACTAATGCTACTTTCTGGAACAGGCCCCAAAAAGTCCAAACTATGTTAGGGTTAGTAGAATGGGTACTTATAGCCAAACCCCTATGGAGAATTTCCACTACAAATGAATACATTTTGCTGGCTAAGATTTTAAAGTTGATAAGAATTTTATAAATTGCTCAGGTGGCTCAGGTACTCAGCAAATATTTTCCTAAAGGAAGTTTTCCATCTTCATGGGTTTCTAAAATTCATTATTTTGTGATGTGTTCCTTAAGTAATGTACTGCTTCTGGCATTACTTGTATGCCCAAGGTTTGCACTAAGATTAACTTATTGTCTTGAGGCCATCCCTATGGCCAGACTGAACACAAATAAAATTTCTTTACCATACAGTAGATTTTTGTCAATCTAATTGGCATGCCCTATTGCTCTTAGCAGATTTTCATAGGACATATTATTCCCAAGAATGAACAGTAAATAGAAGGAAAAAAATCACATTTTCAAGACACAAAAAAGACTGTAGATGAGAATCTTTAATAGGGTTGAAGATAACAGGAAATCACAAAGACATACCTTGTTGTTTGAGCTTGTGTATACTTTATGCAGCAGATCAAATGCAACATTCACAACAACACCAGTCTTGATCTTTGCTATGGTTCTCATCTAGTCTTTGTCAGACACTTCAGGGCAGTTGTGACTATAATAATTGGGGTTTTCTCTCTGACAGAACAAAACAGAGGACAGCCGTGATTCACCAGTAGATACCTTAAAGTACAAGTAAACATATTTCTGCAAAGTTATACTAATGTCTCTTTAAATGTTGTGCCAGCAAAGATGAGAAGAAAAGTGTACAAGAGGGATTAAGAACTAGTTTAAGAATATCATGCCAAGGTACACAGAGAAAAACTGAATTGTGCTTTAATTAATGACTCCTGGAAAACCTGGCAGAGTTTACAAAGAAATTACTGTTCATAAGCCCAGTAAATTCTATTCAAAGTGATTGTCTTTTTGCAAATAATCTAAAGTAGTTTCTACTACTGAGTACATATTAATGATTTTATTTTGGCAAAAGCAACCAATAAAGTTAGTGATATTCCATGTGCTCTAGATATTAAAATATATATATGCTTAGAATACACATCAAAATAACACTGGGTACATGTGGCAGCCATGATGCATGCTCGTAAGCATCTGGTTGTGAAGTACAAACCAGACCTTAGATGGTGAAGTGGTGAGTTATAGTTAGCCAAATAGAAAAGATGATTATTGGGCAAGAATGACCAGGCCGTGGTAGTTTACCAAGGACATTGGGATACATCCTACTCATTATGAAAGATGTCCAGGGATCTTTTATGACCACAGAGTATCATGACCTTGATTTTCCATCTTGTATGAAAGATGGCACCATTTTTACAACACAATGTCCCCATCACATGTGGGATCCACATTCAGACCAGCACGTAAGCACCCTCTGCAGGCCTCTCCAGCAGCAACCCAAACTTTCCTGGATGGATCCCATCCAATTGCTGGCCAGTCTTAAACATGAAATTGGTTCAGGTGAATTCCCTGATCTGAAGTGCAGGTAAGACAAAACAGACACTACCATCGTAAGATTGTGTTCTCTCACCTATACCTATTTGTACACAAATGAGTGCCAGAATTTCTTTCTTGCGTACAATCTTAAATTTGCCCTTTATGACATACTTTGGGCATTCCTAAAATCAGATACCTCAACCTCACTGTTAAGTGAAATGTCAAATTTTAAAGAAGGGTACTATAATAGCATTCTCAGAGTAAATATGAAAAAATTAAAGAGATGGTTAGAGGTTACAGATAGAGTAAATAGATAATAAATTGAACAAGCCACATCATACAAATAATTGAGAATCTAGTTTAAGAACCAATGATTGTGTCTTGACTACACCTAAAAAATTACTAAAAATAGTGAGTTTTTCGTATGTAAACACAAAGATCTTGTTACAACTGTTCTATGTATATGTTTTGTAAAGTGTTCTTTCTGGTCTGTTTTTGGAGGCATGCATGTTCAAAATGAATTTAAATAAAAATGGATTGTTAAAATAGTAGTAATTTTGTCAACATACTGTACCCGCAAAAGTACAGTGAAATTTTTGCTTGCACGTCTAAGTAGCAGGCAGAGGCTTTTTGGGATGATTAGCTATCAGCAGAACAGCTATATACCCATTTTATTAAAAAAAAAAGTTTGATCAGATAAAAAAAAAAGATTTGGCAAATCCCCTTCTCAAAAAAAATGTTTCTAGAATTTTCACAAGAAATAAAATCTTGCAAAGCAGAAAAAAAATTGTTAAATGATCTTTTGTAATTTTAGTAGTTATGCAGTTTAATGGTAAGGAGTAGCTTAATATAAAATGTAAGGCACATTGTATATAATTTATTTCCCCTTCTTTTGTATATTTATAATATACTAGCAAAATACCCGCGCTTCGCAGCGGAGAAGTAGTGTGTTAAAGAAGTTATGAAAAAGAAAAGGAAATATTTTAAAAATAATGTAACATGATTGTCAATGTAATTGTTTTGTGACTGTTATGAGTGTTGCTGTCATCAAGGATTTGATTATCATTATTTCTTTCAATCAGGTTCATATTTGGAGGACGTGTTGTGTTCAAGTTACATTCCGTGTTTGTCAACTGTTGTAAAGATAACAGGTTTCATTCATCGAATTGTTCACTACCTAAATCGCTACTTGTGAATCAACTCACATGCAGAAGCATAGGTGAAGGGCTTAAGCATTTCACTCTTATAGTGCTCCTGTGTAGTATAATTATCTCCTGTACCATCATCAGTCCACACCTTGAACCTGTCCCAGTCATTCAATACATAAGACAAAATGTTCCTCCAGATATCAAGATTGAGCCTGATATGGCTGTGCAATATGTAACACAGAGAATGTAAAAGGCAGGCGGCATCTCCGGGCATGGAAACCAATCGGTAAGTGACAGTTCTTTGATCGATGGTGATCACCTTGATAGACATGTTAATGGGGGTATGGTTGGAATGATAAAGGAAATGGGTACCTGAACAGTAAACTAAGTCTAAAATACCTACACAATAGTTATAATCGTAATAAACTAACAATAAAACAGCGGAGAAGCTGTGGATTAAATAAAAAGGCTGCAGTTATCAGCTGGGAGACGTGAATACCGTGGCGAACCAAGGAAGGGAATAAAGAGACAGGAGCGAAGGACGGCCTTATATGGGTAGACAGTCAATTACGTGGGAGGCGTGGGGATGGGGGATGCAATATAGGCAGGCGGCCAACTGTGTGGGAGGCGTGGCGATGGGAAACGCAACGCCGCAAGGAAATGGGTACCTGAACAATAAACTAAGTCTAAAATACCTGCACAATAACTATAATCGTAATAAAGAACAATAATACAGCGGAGAAGCCGTGGATTAAATAAAAAGGCTGCAGTTATCAGCAGGGAGACGTGAATACCGTGGCGAAGCAAAGAAGGGAATGAAGAGACCGGAGCGACGGACAGCCTTATATGGGCTGGCAGTCAATTACATGGGAGGCGTGGGGATGGGGGACGCAATATAGGCAGGCAGCCAACTACGTGGGAGGCGTGGTGATGGGGGACGCAATGCTGCCTCACACGGAGACCGAGCTGCAGGCTATAGACATATTTATGTACGTAAGTAGGATTCAGTTATGACCGCTACGCGTAGAATTTCGAAATGAAACCTGCTTAACTTTTGTAAGTAACCTGTAAGGAATAAGCCTGCCAAATTTCAGCCTTCTACCTACACGGGAAGTTGGAGAATTAGTGATGAGTGAGTGAGTGAGTGAGTCAGTCAGTGAGTCAGTGAGGGCTTTGCCTTTTATTTGTATAGATTATTTTTATTATAAACATGATTAATTGAATTTCCTATGAAGCTTAGAAAAACTTGCCTTGAAATTCACCTTGTAATAAAAGAAATATCAGCCCATCAAAATTAGAAATGGCATATGCACAGAGAAGTGAGAGAAAAGAAAGTGCAACTAGAAAAAAAAATCACACTAGTTAACACTATAGAATTTATGTACCCTCAATTAAGGCAAGTCTTTGTGGAAAATGAATTATAAAATAAGATGTGATCTTCAGTTTACCTGTTTCATGCCCTTTGGGGGCCAGGTAATGGGAAACATAACATAGAAAGTAACTTTTACCAACTTACTTTTAACTCCTTTCTTTCAGAATAGGATTGAACTACACAAACATTTTGACATCATGATTAATGATATAAAGCCCACAATAGTGTCATTCAGTGAATTTTGCCAAAGCGTTATTCACAGTGAATTTGTTGCATTTGTCCCTGTTCATCAAATTATTTACTAATAATTTGGCTGTTTAGGAGAACTTTTTTCCCTATAATGCTTTGCAAGGCCAGCATGACATCCCCCGGAACTGTAACGACCAACATTGGATGGGAACACCCCCAGGTATGTAATTCTGATTATTTGCATTATAGACTCTGTGAGATTTACCTAGTTCCACATCAGTATAAAAGAAGGAGGCACGTGCCCTTTGCATGCATAATTAGTTGGAGATAAAAAAACAAAACTTGAAGGAACCTGACCAAACACACTGGAGACTCTACAAAATAATAATAATTACAACTTATTGCTTTTTACAAAATGTTTCTATCTTTTTGATAGAAGAAAAAGTGCAAAGCATAAGCACAGACAGTTTGCAGAGCCTTCAGCATGACTTCAAAAAAGTTCTCAGCTTCGATCACGACACGCCACTTTGAATTTTCTACCTCTAAAAGACCTGAGCATGTTTTCTGACCTTTGACTACAACTGGGCATTACTGCTTTCTTTTGTTTAAACATTTTATTGTGTGTCTCTAACTGCATTCTTTCTTCATTGATCTCATGGAGGCATGATGATGCATTAGTTGGCACTTCTGCCACACAGCTCAGATCACCATTTTAGCAACAATAATCGGTCCAGTATAGTTGGCAGACATTTCCTTACCCCTCAGGGGCACTTTAAGATGCTTGTACCATTATAATTCAGTCAAATCTAGTTCAGTTAGTCCTTCCTCGTTGACTTCAATGTATTTTTCTGAGTTTGGCGATATTCGCAAACACTTCCGTGATTTCTCTGAACTCAAGTCAAATCGAACAGAGTGTAGTTCGCTGTTTGCTCCTCACTAGTCCACTATTTGGAGAAGTAGAAAATTTTAGACATTCTCATGGCATTTTCTAAATGATTGCATTTTTGTTTAATTTATCCAACTATCTGAGAAATCCTACATGGCTCTGCAAGTAGACTTCTGTGTACAGCAAACATAGTTAACATTTAATGTATTTTAGTCTTTATGGTACTTACTTAAGGCTTCCACCCTTTTTGTGTTTTCTGTGCTTTTTTACTTGGAGGCAATATTCCTTAACCAAAAAGATATAAGGCTTTTTCTGGTGTTTTTGCATACAGAATTCAACAAGATGCAATTGCCGTCAGATTTTAACTTCAGTATGATTTTTAAAATGACCTCTGGGACTCACACACAGAACACAATATTAATTTAACTCTGAATGTGCACTGAAAGCTATATAATACATATTTTAATTGTATCATTAATATCACTTTATTGGGCCTTACCTAGATATTGTCATTGTACAAAGTAGTTAGCTGACTTCATTTGATTCTTAATTGACTCAAAAAAGTAGGAAGAAGTAAAGTCTATAGTTCAGCATATAAAATACAATAAATTAACCAAAAGAGTTGTAAATTAATATATTTATTAAGACTCTGTTGTTACCTTGTGTAGCATCAGTCAAGCTAGACTTTAGCCACCATAACCCTGATTTGTACTAATGCATTTTACAAGGCATATGAAGAAGAAGAAACTCTTTATGGATCTTTTATAACTATTCATTATCAATAGAAGCTATTATAATTGAAGCAGCAAAGTGGAGCTGTGGATAGTGCAGCATTATTACAGAAGCTATGTTATAAGCTTGACCCCTTTGTCTGGTCATTGATCATGGGGATTTTTTGCATAAATAAACTGTGTCAATGTAGGGTTTCCTACAATACTTTAGTCTTTTTCGTATATACTCAAAAATGTGCGGATTATATTAATTATCATTTCTAGATGGAGTTGTGGGTAAGTTGGACCTATTTTGCAAACAGTAGGAAAGTGGTAGTTTAAAGGAATAAGGGATCAGGGCCTCATGCATAACAGCATGCGTAGAACTCACACTACAACATGATGTAAGCACAAAAGCTGAAATGTACTTACGCACAGAAAAATCCAGATGCAGGAATCTGTGTGTTCGCCAACTTCCGCGTTCTTCCGCTACATAAATCCCAGTCAGCGTGAAAAGTAACATTCGTACCCGCTCTTGCTGTCCCGCCCCAACTCCTAGAATTACGCCTCTTTGAAAATGCAAATCAATATAAATAGCCCTTAAGCTCAGTCTTCTGTGAAAAGACAATGGGAAAAGCACGGGGGAAAATATAAGAATTTCACCGAATACCAAGTGGAGGCAAAGGAAAAACATACTATTTGTTGATTTAAACCGTGGTATAATCAACAAAAGGAAGTTGATCGAGTGACATAGCATGTTGGAGAAACTTGAAAGCTCACGTTCACAAAGTCGCACAGTGCCGGAAATAAAAAAGAAGTTGTCAGATATCAAAGTCGCCGTGAAAAGGTGAGTCGTAGCCCACCATCTGAGTGTCATATAAAAGCTTATTAGGGTACAGAGAAAAAAAAAGGCACACAGTGGGAAAAAGCACGAAATATCAACTTCAATCTTGAAATTTCCACTTTAATCATGTAGTTTATTTTGTCATTAAAGTAGAACATCATAAACTTCATCTTAAAATCGTTTAATTAACCAATTTCTCAAATCACATCGTAATTAAAGTAGCACGTTAAATGCTTTGTTTTGTATGTGATATTCTATGTGCTCTATGTGTATGAATCATTACGTGCTTCTTAAACCAGCTCTCTTCCTCCGACAGGACACAGAATCCATTACATTTGTGATATTACAGCTCTCTGAATAACTAAAATACTGAGATGTATATGTGATATCATTTTCACATGATGATAGGAGTTAAAGCACGTTATTAAACATGGGTTTCACAGCACAGTGATTGTGCGTGACCTTCGATGAAATTATTTATTGCAGCAGTACTCATGGGCGGCTCTAGGCTCGTGGCGGCCCTGGGTAGAGAAAGAATCGGTGGCTCCTTCGCCCGCCAATGTCAATATGGTATCTTATGCACGGCGGATGGCCACATCCGTTGCGGACACTGCATAGCCGCCTCGTGCTCATGACACAAGCGTTTAACTTTTGTCAAAATTGCCCGCTGCGTTTGTAGCTGTGTCGTTATTTTCTCTTTCTGTTTTATATTCAATATATATTGGCGTGGCCGCCGCTGCAGTACTGTCTCTTTCAAATGTATTAACCTCCAATTCCTGTCCTTGCTTTTCTTTCTCCAAGTAAACGATCGCCACACAATCAGCTCTGTAATAGACGTTAAGCCATCTGCAAGCTTAGAGCGCCGATTCTTCAAAACATTTAAGGAACGTTGAAAATATCTTCGTAGTACATGTTTAATTATTCTATCCTTCACGCCAGTCCCAGTGAAGCATACAGTGCGAGGCAGGAACAACCTTTAATTATTAACAATATAGATTATTTAAATGAAGTTAAAATTTTATCTGTATAATATAATAAACATATTTTGCTGCATTTCATCTTAAAAATGATATTGTCATCATATGTAAATACGCTCTTTATAAAGTGGCTCAGGTTGTGCAATATTATAACTGTAGTGCAAGTTTACAGTGAGGTAATTCTAAGTACAGATAGTTCTACAAGGAGCACTTGATTGAGTGTGTTTAGAGCTCTTGGGATGAAACTCCTTCTGAACCGCGACGTCCGTACAGGAAAGGTTTGAAGCGTTTGCTATGTGAGAAGCAGTTCAAATAGGAAGCATGGCTGAGGCAGCGTGTGCTTGATGCTGTATACCAATAATTCTCTTTCCGATCAGCTGCTCTGAGTGGTGCAGTGAGAGTAATATGGAAAAAGATGATCTGCTGTGACAACCCCTAATGGGAGGAGTTGAAAGAAGTAAAATAAGGCGCAGTGAGAGTAACAACGCTAAAGCAGCTATGGTATTTAGAATAGTTTGACCATTCCGTGGACTATTATATTGTTACTGGTTAATTACAATCAGATGCATTAAACTAATAAACAATATGCGGTTAATTTCAGTGTATTTATAAAGCTGCGTCAGGAAAAGAAAGGATAACCACACAGGAACAGTAGCACTGCTTTGATGCTGGGTGCCGCCAGTCTGCAAAACCGAGTGGAGAACTTGCGTACGACAGGGCATGAGGTACAGTGGAAATGTGCGTGGCTTTACACCAAGTTTAGGTTTTATACATCACGATTTGAACGTGGAAACGTTCTTACGCAACATTTCTGTGTGTACGCACCGTTTATACATGAGACCCCAGGAGATTACACATATTTAAGAAAACAGGCCAGTGTTTGCTAATGAGAAGTCTATAAACCTTCTTATCAAAGCCAAAATACTATACTAAACTATAGTCAGGTATTCAAAAGCAAAAGATCAACAACCAGGAACACTAAAATACAACAAAAACACCTTAAAGGTTTAATTGAATCTGTAATTTGAAGAAGGAGAAAGATCACAATGCTGACCTTTATACTGTGGCAATTGCAGATAATTTTTTTAAAATAAAACAAATCATAGCAAGTCCTATGATAGAATGACACCCTGTCCAGGGCTGTATCCTGATCTGGTGTCCACAATCTTGAAATGGATTAAACTGACTTATGTTGTTTCATTAAGTCAGAATATTTATCTCAGTTTACGTTTCCTCATTATTGATTAAAACATCAGGTTGCCAGATTAGAAAATCAGAAATACGGGACACTCTTAAAATTTCTCCCTATATTACTATATACATAAAATTATACATGCCCCCAGCACACCCAGACCAATATATTATATAAAAGTAGAGACATAAGTTTAAAACATAAAGCAAGGATTTTAATGGGTTATGAGGAAAACAAAAAGTAAAATCATTTGAAAATTATTTACTGAAAGTGCAATTGCATACACCACAGTTTGTGACAAAACAGCTTCTGCCTTGTTTGATAAATGTTCATTCATTGGAATATTCATCAAGAAATTTACACTTATGTTTTGGCATCTTGGGATGGATGGATGGATTAGTTTTTAAGTTAGAAAAAAGTGGGTTGTGGCAAGCAGTAACAACAGACTTTGTTGACAACAAAGTTGCAATGTTGATACAGAACTTCACAGCAGCGTGGCTGGAGAGCAAAACGGTAATAGTGTCGCTGTCCTCAGCCAACCATAGCAACTGAACAAGTTGCAAACAGGCAGCAAACACTAGTTTCCTCATTACATTTGGGTTATTTTCATTAAGAGAATCTTAGAAAAGAAAGTATAATTACTTTTAAAGTTAGAACTAAATACCATAAGAAGGTAGTAAAAATATATTTTTATTACGAACTTTGAAAATGAACTAAATACAGGACATTTGGGTGTCCCTGTAAGGTCAGTACGAGACAGTGTACAAAAGTATCAAATATGGGACATGTCCCATATATAAGGGACATCTGGCAACCCTAATTAAAACAAAATGTTAAACTTAACTGGCTAACCTTTTTGGAAAGATAAAAAATAAATGTTAGAATAATTAAAGTTTGCAAAGTTTGATGTAGGTGGCATGTTGGATCCAGGGTTAGAGTTGTGTTAGAACTGTAACCTCATAGCTCCAGAGTCCTTCATCTGAATCCCAACTTTGGGCCCTGCAAGCAGTGACTTTGCACAATCTCTCTGTGCCTGCATGCTTTTTTCTCCCACATCAGAACATCTTGTGTATTAGATTAATTGTTGATTCTAAATTGATCCTATTTGAGTAACTGTTAGTATGTGCATGAGTTGAAAGGCACCCACTAAAAAATAGGGTAAAATATTCATGACTGTACAATAAATTGTAAAAATGAGTTGTCAAACCAAAGCACGACTTAAATAAATTAGTACATTTCTTATGACACTTTTATCCTCAACCAAATTCTTTGGTTTTTAAGTACAATTACATCACTTTACTTTTGATGCTGTCAATCATTCAGTCTTTGCCTGGGGTAGCTATGCCTATTTTAACTTTTGAAAACTTGTAAGCCAGTTTTTTTCCATTATGAGCAATATAAAGCAGCACTGAAAATAAACGAGAGGCATCTTCATTGCAGAGATGTAAATAATAAGCTTGTCTCACTTATCAAGACTCAGTATTACAGCCAATATAATATCACTTATCAGTAACCAAATATCAGATTAACAGTTTGCATTTCTTAGTCTAAGTAGACAGCAATACATTTTTAAATGTTCAACAAACATTACTACGCATCCTAAAAGATACAGTGACACTTTTCTCACGTACTAATGATTAATGATGAAACAAAACAAAATGATCACTTTAAATATTTCTGCAAACATTGTCATAGCTAAATTTGCTGTTAACTAGAGAATAAAATTGCTCAGTAAGCCTAAGAGCAAATACTGTATTTAGTGAAAGTGAAGTTGTCATTTGAAGTAGCTTACAGGTGTGAACATTATGAAACTGAGAAGAAATAATTAGAGTTAAAAAAGTAGTACTTCTAAATATACTAAATGAGTGAATCAGTGTACAAAAATAACACTAAAGAAGACAAATTAAACTTTACTAATAAATATGTCCTTGAGAAGAAGTTATATAGAAAATTAAGAATTGTAAAATTTGAACTGCAGAACACATTTTTTTTACTTTATTTTATATTTTACTTCTTTTTTTGACAATGATTTCCTCTTTTTTTAATTAAAGTACAATTATTATATTGGTATTTCTTTTATTAATTATATGCACTTTTGGGCCACTTATGGCTACATCTTGGCTAATTACTAAAAAGTGAACATTTATTGTTTAACCTTTTGTTATTATATTGAAATTTCCTTCATTAATTATATGCACACTTTGGCTACCATGAAGTAAGAAGCTGCTGTCTTTTTGTTAAACTCTATTTAAATAACCAGCTTTTTACAGTGCTTTTTGCAGTTTTTTTCTTCTTCTTTTTTCTTTAATATCATGCCTTT
This sequence comes from Polypterus bichir lapradei, assembly GCA_026402145.1. Taxonomy (NCBI): domain Eukaryota; kingdom Metazoa; phylum Chordata; class Cladistia; order Polypteriformes; family Polypteridae; genus Polypterus; species Polypterus bichir. The sequence continues at coordinate 109,247,900 of JANRMT010062854.1, read as the reverse complement.
GGTCTGTTATATTTGGACTAAGATTATATCATTAGTCTATTGTATTTGGACTGTATCTTCAAAAGATATCTCATTTTTAACCTTCTTCACACAGCTGCTGGGAGTTCATTTTACTCTAGATATTCTCCTTCTCTTGGCATGTCAGAGGTCCAGGGGCCTCGTGTATAATGCCGTGCGTAAAATTCGCACTATAACATGGCGTAAGCACAAAAGCCGAAATGTGCTTACGCACAGAAAAATCCAGATGCAGGAATCTGTGTGTACTCCAACTTCAACGTTCTTCCACTACATAAATCCCGGTCAGTGTGAAAAGTAACGCTTGCACACGCGCCTTATGTCCCGCCCCAACTCCTCCCAGAATTACGCCTCTTTGAATATGTAAATCAATATAAATCGCCCTTAAGCTCAGCCTTCTGTGAAAAGACAATGGGAAAAGCACGGGGAAAAATATAAGAATTTCAGCAAATACCAAGTGGAGGCAAGGGAAAAACATACTATTTGTTTAATTAAACCATGGTATAATCAACAAAAGGAAGCTGATCGGGTGACATAGTGTGTTGGAGAAACTTGAAAGCTCAGATATCAGTCGCCGTGAAAAGGCGAGTAATAGCCCACCATCTGAGTGTCGTATGAAAACTTATTAGAATACAGAGAAAAAAAAGGCACACAGTGGGCAAAAAAGCACGAAATGTCAACTTCAATCTCGAAATTTCCACTTTAATCATGTAGTTTATTTTGTCATTAAAGTAAAACATCATAAACGTCATCTTAAAATCATTTAATTAACCAGTTTCTCAAATCACATTGTAATTAAAGTAGCATGTTAAATGCTTTGTTTTGTATGTGATCTTCTATGTGCTCTATGTATGTGAATCACTACATGCTTCTTAAACCGGCTGTCTTCCTCCGACTGGACACAGAATCTGTTACATTCATGATATTACAGCTCTCTGAATAACTAAAATACTGAGATGTATACGTGATATCTTTCCCATGATGATAGGAGTTAAAGCACTTTATTAAACATGGGTTTCACGGCGCAGTGATTGTGTGCGACCTTCAATTTAATTATTTATTGCAGCAGTACTCATGGGTGGCTTTAAGTTTGTAGTGGCCCTGAGCAGAGAAAGAATCGGTGGCTCCTTCGCCCGCCAATGTCAATATGTTATCTTATTCACGGTGGATGGCCACGTCTGTTGTGGACACTGCATAGCCGCCTCGTGCTCATGACAGAAGCATTTAACTTTGGTCGAAATTTGCCGCTGCGTTTTTAGCTGTGTCGTTATTTTCTCTTTCTGTTTTATATTCAATATATATTGGTGTGGCCGCCCCTGCAGTCCTTGCTTTTCTTTCTCCAAGTAACCGATCATCACACAATCAGCTCTGTAATAGATGTTAAGGCATCTGTAAGCTTAGAGCACAGATTCTTCAAAAGGGTTAAGGAACATTGAACTATCTTCGTAGTACATGTTTAATTATTCTATCCTTCACGCCAGTCCCAGTGAAGAATATAGATTATTTAAATGAAGTTAAAGTTTTACCTGTATAATATAATAAACATATTTTGCTGCATTTCATCTTAAAAATGATATTGTCATCGTATGTAAATACGCGCTTTATAAAGTGGCTCAGGTTGTGTAATATTATAACTGTAGTGCAAGTTTACAGTGGGGTGATTGTACTTATAAGTACAGACAGTTCTACAAGGAGCAATTGATTGAGTGCATTTATAGTTCTTGGGATGAAACTGTTTCTGAACCGCGAGGTCCGTACAGGAAAGGCTTTGAAAAGTTTTGCCGTGGCTGAGGCAGCGTGTGCCTGATGCTGTATACCGATAATTCTCTTTCCGATCAGCTGCTGCTGTGATTCACACTCAGATACAGTGATATAAATACTCCGAGTGGTGCAGTGAGAGTAATATGGAAAAAGATGATCAGCTGTGGCAACCCTTAAAGGGAGCAGCTGAAAGAAGAAAAAGAAGAAGGTGCAGTGAGAGCAGTTATGGTATTTGGAATTCTATGGCTATTCCCTGGACCATTATATTGTTACAAGTTAATTACAATCAGATGCATTACACTAATAAACAATATGCGGTTAGTTTCAGTGTATTTATAAAGCCGTGCCCGGAAAATAAGGAGTAACCACACAGGAACAGTAGCACTGCTTTGACGCTGGGTGCCACCTGTCTGCAAAACCGAGCGGAGAACTTGTGTACGACAAGGTATGAGGTACCGTGAAAAAGTGCATGGCTTTATGCCAAGTGTAGGGTTTATACATTGCGATTTGAACATGGAAAAGTTCTTATGCAACATTTCTGTGCGTACGCACCGTTTATGCATGAGGCCCCAGGACTTTGCGAAGTTTGGCTTGCCTCACTTGCAGAGGCACAATGAGGTGGACATGGGCTAAGGGGCGGAGAGAAAGAGAGCAATGCTATTTCTGTTTTATCCCTTATACCCCAATAATCGTTAGTGACAACATAATAATATGCTTCAAAAGCTGTATCACTTGGCAATAATATGAAATCTATGTCAATGCTATGGTATGTACAATGTACTAGCTTAACATAAGACTACAAAATGTCAACAAAAGTTCAGAAGAAGTATTTCCAAGACCAAATAGGGAACTTTGTCAGCTGGAAGGTCGAGGCTGTCAATCATGAATTAAAGAAAAATAAAGTACTCTCGCACTTAACAAGTCTAAATACAAACATAGTATTTTTACGGGAGACTCACTTATTAAGCAAGGACCAGTTTCAGTTGCAAAGAGAGTGGTCTGATCAAATTTTACACTCTAGATATACAGAAAACCAGAAGAGTGAGAATCTTAATACACAGAACTATTCCATTTGTAGTGTCAAAGCAATATCTAGATGATTTGTCATGGTGACAGGCAATTTACCTAACACTAAAATTATTCTAATTAATATCTATGAACCTAACACGGATGATAGAGCTTTCTTCCAAAACATATTTGCATCTATCCCTGGAAAGCTGGAAAGATCCTCAAGTACAACAGTGATAAACATCTAATACGGCAAAGATAATAACACAGTTTGTAACAGATCTGACCCATGGAAGTTCTTAAATCCTAACCTAAGAGAATACTTCTTTTTCTCAACTGTACATTACTGTTACTCAATAACTGACTACTTCCTAATAGACAATAATTGTTTGCCCACTATCAAATCTTTTAAGTACAATGCTATTGCTATCTCTGACCATGCTCCGCTGATCATGGAGCTTAAATTATTGCTTCTTACACACTCATCTAGGAGCTGGCATCTTAACCCCGTGTCATTGGCTGATGAGAACTCTACAGAATTCATATACAAGCAAACTGATTATTTTCTTGAGACAAATGTACCCTCAGAGGTCTCAGCAGGCATACTCTGGGAACCTCTGAAGGCATTTTTAAGACGACAGATTATCTCATATCTATGCTACAAAAAAAAACTGGAAAACAAGAAGGCACCTGAGTTAATCAATGAAATGACCAGAATAGATCTAGAATATGCCAGGTCTCCAAATGAGGCACTCTATAGGAAAAGACAGGTTTTGCAATCAAAATTAAACATCTTGACTACTTAAGAAATGGAACAGCTTATCTTTAAATCACAACATCATTATTATGAACATGGAGAAAAGGCCAGTAAGATCTTAGCCCAATAAATCCACAAGCAGGAAGTCCATAATTTAATAGCAGCAATTAACAGCACATACGGAGTACTGTAAGTCCTTATATTCTACTCAGTTTAAAGAAGATAAGACACAATCTAATGAGTTTCTTGATTTGAGATACCACAGCTAGATACTTTTAGTGCTGTGGAACTGGATAAACCTCTGAAACTTTCAGAATTAATAGATGCTATAAACTCTCTTCAGAGTGGGAAAGCAGCCGGCCCTGATGGCTAGCCAGTGGAATTTAATAAAAAAAATTCTCAAATAAGTTAGCTCCACTATTATTAGCAACATTTATAGAAGCTAAAGACAAACAAATCTACCTCAAACTTTTCGCCAAGCAGTATTACCATCTTTCCTAAGAAAAACAAGGACCTACTACAATGTGCATTAGACAAGATCAGTATCTCTTCTGAATAACGATGTTAAGATTCTCTCCAAAGTTGTAGCCAGAAGGATTGAGAAAGTGCTTCCTTCTATAATATCACAATACCAAATAGGATTTATTAAAGACAAATGCTTAACTTTTAACCTTCGACATTTGTTTAATATAATATATTCACCCATTATCTCTAACAACCCAGAGATTGTATTATCTTTAGATGCAGAAAAAGCATTTGATATAGTTGAATGGGACTACCTATTCACCACATTGCACAAACTTCTGGGTTTGGGTTCTGCCCAAACATATGTGCATGGATCAAACTACTTTATACTAGTCCAGAAGTCTCAGTCCGTATCAACAAAATTATTTTAGATAACTTCAAACTACAATGTGGTATTTGACTAGGATGCCCTTATCACCTTTGCTCCTTGCAATTGCCTAGTTTCTCCGCCATTCCGTATCACTCAATCAACTTCCTTTTGTTGTTTATACCACTGCTTAAGCCAAAAAAAAGGTATGTTTTTCCTTGGTTCCACTTCGCATTTACTGAAATTTTGTTTTTTCATGGTGCTTTTACCATTGTCTTTTAACCAAACACTGATATTTATATTGATTTGCATATTAAAATATGCAAAATTCTGGGAGGAGTAGGGGTGGGACTGCAGGCACATGCACGTGTGTTACTTTTCACCCTGACTGGGATTTATGGAGCTGAAGTGTGTGGAAGTTGGCTTCTGAATTTTTTTGTCCGTACTCACATTTCTACTTTTGTCCGTACACCATGTTTTAGCATAAGTTCTACGCACGCCGTTATGTATGACAAAAATTGATGAATATCCGCAAGTGTGGTCTGCAATAGAAATAAAATCATGCAGTACTTCTTTATATTCCCTGCTCTGTGTCCCAGTTAATACAAACTACCATCATTACACAAAAAATCTAATTGCCCTTCATTCTCTCAGAATATGGAACCAATGTAGGAAGCACTTTAAGACCGGAAAGCTTTTATCTGTTGCACCTTTACATAACAACCACCTTTTTCCACACTCTCAAACATATACACCATTCAATATCTGGAAAATGTCCAGGATTAAAACACTAAAGAGACTTGTACATAGATACAGTATGTCTTTGCATGCTACAAACAATTACACTTCAAATGTGTTTGGTGTACTCTCAGACTGCCTTAAAGTGGAAAAGGACAAACAAACTAATTTCCTTTACTACACTACTAGCATGTAGACTTATCTTGCTCAACTGGAAGAATCCCACTCTTAAGTCAATGGGTAATCAATGTTCTTTACTACTTGAATTAGAAAAAAATCAAATTCACACATAGAGGATCTGTTCTAAACTTTTTTAAGATATTGCAGGATCTAATCAATAACATTTTAGAATGTGTTTTCCAGTCGAGAAGAGTGCTGAAGTCTCACAGGCTCTACAGAAACTCCACAAAGTCAACTTTATGAGAAAACTGGTGTCTCTTCATACCACCTCAGGAAGTGGTACATCACATTTGCAATGAGAAAACACCTGAAACACCAGACTACTGACACAAAAAGTGACATTAAAGAGAAATGACCAGCTAAAAACAAACCAAAAATGTTTAAGAGGTGAAAAAAACTAAACATTCAAGACATATGATTTAGTGTGCCCTGAAATGGCCTGGCATCCAGCCCAGAATCATTTCCTGTCTTGAACTGATTACTTCTTTGGCTTCGTTCGACACTGTAATGGATAAAATGGGTTAGGAAAATAAAGGGATGTATAAAGTTAATTAAACTTTTCTACCCATCACCATTCTTTTTTTACCATTACCATGTAAAAGTACTAAAAAGCATTATTCAAAATACCTAACTTCCATTATTAAACAAGAATACTGCATCTATTTACAAAGAATTTGTAATTGAAAACAAAACCTATAAAATGCAACAAAACACAAACCTTAGCACAAAAATGTCAAGCAATATGCATTATATACATATTTATATATTTTTATAAAGAAAATTCTGTTATTATTGCATCTACATATCCATTCATCAACAGCAACAGATAAGATTTATAAGGAGCCAAAACTCGTACTATATCTTAATTCTAGAGTTAGCATAAACTTACAACAAAACAAACTACAAGATATCTTTGCGGGATCTATTTTTTTCTCTGGAGGTTTAGCTTATTTGATTAACTTGCTTTTACAAAATTCAGTTCTTTTAATGTTAATTTTACAATCTGACTTGGTGGAAGTTCAGCCATACCTAGTTTTAGTTTTGATGTGTGAAATAATTAGAAGAATACAACAGTTTGGCCCAGCTTCATATAACCATTTGAAGTTTTTGATTTTTCTTCAACAAAACAAGTAATATACCTTTTTGGTTGTCTTTACTGATTTTACAGAAATGTGAAATGGTTTAATTTTTTAAGATGTAACTGCTTGTTTTTATATTCATATTTATCTTATATAATCTTATAAATATATGATATACAAGATTATTTTAATTTCGACCACTTTATTATTTGAACAGATTAGAAAATATAAGCATAGCATAACATTCAAGTGAGACTTAGTTAAATGAGTTGAAAGTTGGAATAGTTTCTGTTAGTTATTTGCTTCATCAAAGAGACAGATATCACATTTTTGCTTTTTAAATATTTTGCTACAGTGGTATGTGTGATGTGTGATAGAGATTGCTCCGACATCCATATTTTTTATACAAGCAGGCATAAGCACCAGGCACACACACACTACCATTTCAATTCCTCATGTTGACTGCTGAGGATCTGTTTCTCTGACAGGAGCAGCTATCAGATGTGTAAAAGAAGAAAATGCTGTGGACAAAATATAGAATCTGAAATAACCTCTATGAAGCTAAATCTAAAACAGTAAACTAACCGGTAATTTAGATTGTACAGAGCATTTCCCTATCACCTTTAACAACAGGCAACATGCAAGAGAGAGTTGCTTTGGGCATGATGGATTATAGTACTCGTTGATCAGTCCATCTTCTAAACCCCCTTATGTAGTGCAAGGCGCAGCAACCCCTGGACAGGGCACCAGCACATTAGAGGGTGCATGAACGCATGCACACACATTAGGGGACAATTTACCATTACCAACTCACCTGCATGTCTTTGGACTGTGGGAGGCAAATATAGCAAATTCATGCAGACCCACATGCAAACTCCATTCATAGTTTGCATAGTTCCTACATCATCACCACCAGACTCATTATTATTAGGGCCCACGATTTACCGCGGCCCACAGAATTTACAGTTTTGCAGCAGTAAAATGCCACGCCACAGAATTAACCTAACTGCCGCGGAAAATACCAAATCTGAATTAAATCTCACCATTTGAGGTATATTGATATTAATATAATTTAATTTTGATTACTTCTTTAAGTTCTTTCTTTAGCCTATTGCATCATCTTATTAATATCTTGTTCGTTGCTACTGAAATCGAACACAGTGGAGCTACAGTCCAGTTAACGAAGCTGTCAGCGTTGCTGCAAAGTACTGATAAACTTAACGAGCTGACAGCTGAACTTGAATTTGTATCTGTTCACTGCCAACCAATTATGAACACTTTGACTTCTTTTGAGGCATAGTCATTCATGGCTGTCCATGTCTACAACAAAGTGTCTGACTTACTGTCTTGCCTGAAATCGTCCGGATTTCCAATTGCAACCAGCAGTTGTGAAGATGCAAAGCACAATGCTGCTGCTAAACTTGAAGAATATTTTGTGTGAACCAAAGAGCTGGCAATAGACCTATTCAGATCTGTGAGAATATTTGATCCACGACAGCTACCACTCTTATCGAAGAATTTTGCTGATCATGCACAATCAGTGCCAACAATGATGGCTGCAGCAGATGAATGGCAAGCTTATCTGGACATAGCATCTCATGAAGTAATTCCTGCTGATATCACTGCTTTTTGGCGTGCCTTAGAGCAGCGGTTCCCAAACTGTGGTACGCGTACCACCAGTGGTACGCGGAGCCTTTTCAGGTGGTACACATCGCGATCCCTGAAATTTAATTTATCTGTGCAAAACCCTTTATGACAAACCTGTTGTGAGCAAAAACCAATGAAACTGTTTAAATACAATAATACGTGGATTCCCAAATTTAGTGTGGTGTGAAATTTCGTCATCTGAATAAATAAAACCTAAATACTAATCAGTATTTAGTTCATTTAACGCTACCATAATTCCTTTTCACGGAAGTCAACTTCTACTTCTTCACTGTTTGAGCTTGATGAAAGCACAACACCGACACTATTTAGTCTTCGGTAACTCTGCTTCACAGAAACCGCTCGCGTTTGTTGTTATACGTGCACTACTGCTGTATTGCATCGTTGTCACTAGATCTAAGTAAAAAGCTGATACCATTTCGTATTCGATAGTTTGTTGAGAATAATATTATGCCTACGGTTCAAATCCCATAAAATGCCAAAAGGGACTCTGCTCTGTTGGGCCCTTGAGCAAGGCCCTTAACCTGCAATTGCTAAGTACTTTGAGTAGCGAGAAAAGTGCTATATAAATGCAAATTATTATTAAATTATTATTACATATGTTTCAGCATCGTTTGCCTAAAGCAAATCTGTGGATTAAAATGTGCAGATGTGAACGCTTTGATATACTGTACCTATTTGATTAGTATTACAAATTATGATTGATTATTATTAAGGATTAAGAATAAGAAAAATTGCATTTATTTTGGGTGGGTTACGAATTTGTCTTATGGAGTTCTGGTACTGCATTTGCTGCGCTGCGGTATGCCGCGGAATTTACAATTTCTTGCCGCGGTAAATCGTGGGCCCTATTTATTATGAGGCAGCAGCACTACTACTGTGTAAGAGTATGCCTATTTTATTGCTTATTATCATATTAACTGTGGACATTAAAAAACAGGAAAAAATACCCTCTGTTTGAGACTCATTTTAGTAACATAGTACATCTGTTGGGGGAGACTGGCCACTGTTTTAAGTCCACCCATACACCCAAAAATTCTCTGAATTTCACTCCACATACCAAAAACACCTTAGCCTGTTAACTTAACATTTTTCCTTTCTCTCCTTGACACTCCATACATTTACCTGATCAATCTCTTCTCTGTTGTTTTCAGCAATGCTTAATCTTCCACCTTCAGTGGTCGCATCTCACTGACATTGGTCATACTGTTCCTCACACGGTGTTCATGAAATTTTGTTTAAATGGCAAGGAGACTTAGGAAGTCTGAATGAGAAACAGACAGCAATTTTTCTTTCCATGTACTTCCAAACCTTGGTTTTACTGTGCCCGCACCTCCACCAGCACTGAACTTTCCAACTTTCTCCAAAACAATTCCATTATCAATATCTAAGTTTAACTTTATTACATCATCATTTTGTGCCCCACTTACGCATATTCTGCAAAGGTCACACTCATTATGTATAGACCATGGCATCTTTTATGCAGTGACCTTTGACAACCTGTGTATTGGATTGGTTCTTCCAGTATCTCTGCTACACATTCCATACAGTCATGCACACCCTTCTTCCACACCTCTTGCTCCTTTACCTCCAGCCATTACCTTGATCTTTCTTGCATTTACCTTGAGTCCTTTTGCTTCCAAACTAACTTTCTGTTTCAGTATCTTCTCTTTCAGTTTCAATTCATTTTGTGCCATTAATGTGAGATCATAAGCAGACAAGAGCTTCCATGGAAATCCTTCATACACATCTCTGATCAGCACTTCCATCAATATCAAAAAGTTCAACAGACTCAGAATGGATCTCTGGTGTAGACCCTTTACCTCAATATTGTCATTATTCCCAAATACTGTCCTGACAATTGTTTATGCTCCTTTATACATTGATTGACTTCTTGTCCTGAGAATTTGTGATAGAAATGGGGCACTCAGAAATTGGATATACAGATGCATCATAGGTAAAGACCACACCTGTTCACAAAACATTTTTTTCAGTAATTTCATTTTAAGAATTTTTTTGTAAACTTGATATGTTTGATATATTAATTTCACTTTCAAGTTGACTTTAATTTTAATTTACATCCCATAAAGTTTTCTGAAAGCATAATGAAACATAGCATTTGTCTGTGCCTTACACATCATTCACACTTTTCATATGCAGGGTATCTTGGAGTTTAAGAATCATGATATAATAACATATCTAATGGAGCTCAAATTTGCTTTTGAACAATGATGGCTGCTGGCTTAGTTTAGTGTATTTATTCTACCTTTCTTGTTTTTTATTTTTTTTTCTAATGGGCTTTGACTGAAATATATTAGTAAAGATAATCTAAGACTCACCCACTTTACACACTGGCCCATTAGTCACAAGATTTATCCTTTGGACTTCTTGATTTGGTGTTTTGATCAGGGAAGTCAGCATCCTTGCAGGTACGTACATATTTTCCATTAACATCATTCATTCTGGTTTCCTGCCCTGTGAACTCACTATTAAAAAAAGGAATGTTTTTATTCCTAAATGAAGCATACCTAGAACACTATCCCTTTTTTTAACATCTCAAAATGAATGTTGTGTGTAATTTAGTTTTATACAAATGCACTTTTTATTATAGTGTAGAAAAAGTTTACTGTGGATTTAAGTGAGCATTATACTTTTTTATAGCTTATAAACCACTGAAAGGGTGATTATTGTTCAATAACTGCATTTGGGTGCTTTATAGAATGTGAAAAACAAAAGTTTCTTTTTTATTAATAATAAAATTTATGACTGTTGTGTATTCTTTTTAAGTCTCAACTATTAACAGGAATAGTAAATACTACCTATGGATGTCAAGCATCTAAAGTTATCAGGTAATTACTTTCTCTATTTTAATAAAACAAACAACTACTTTAGCAGCAGCTACTTTGTTGCAAGAATAAGTCATCTTCTTTCTCAGGCAATTAAATTAGTAACTCATAATAAAAAAAATCATAGAAATTAAGTTGTGCTATTGCATAAACTGTTCTAGAAACAGTGTATGGAATGTTGCTGCATTCATTCACACTCTTGCTTAGTTAAAGTGGCATTAAATAAAGGGAAGTTGCAGTCTGACCTGCTGAATGTGCATTTTATTCATTTGGTTTAAAAGCATGTTAATTAAAAAATAATTCTGGAGTATATGGAAAGTGGAGAAAAAGTGTAGTGTAATTATATGTATCCTAAATTTGCAATAACATTTGCAGAGATTTTTGTGTATTTTAAATTCCACGGATAAAATAACTTTACAGCCTTTTTCATAACATAAGTATTAAATAAAACTACACATCAGTTAGTACAGTACTTACCATGATGGGAAGAAACAAATAAAGTATACATACTGGAGTAAGAATGAAAAAAAATCAAAAAGTAATTAAGAAAGCTATAACCAGCCAATCATGTTTTTTTAACATTTACAGTATTTGGGTTAGTATCTCCAACCTCCCTAAAACCTGTTCTTCAAACATTGACTTACCCATGTAAACATGAGGGCTAATATGCAAGAAAGGAACATCACAACTGGACTTGGCAATTAAGATTTGTGCTTCATCAGCACCAACAATCTGGCAGTACTGGGGTTTTTTATTTTAGGCTTGATTACACAGCCAGACACAGAAATTTCATATTATTAATTTTCTAATTTTAAGTACAAGTGAAAATTTGGTTCATTTGTGCCATTTCTGAGAGACACCAACCTTCCCATTCATAAATTACAGTTGTCTTGGTTACGATATACTTTATATTATCCATGGACAAACTTCTTGTTTCATATGTTTAAGTTCTTATCGTGCTTAGAGGATGCAGCCATTCTTTCCTCAAAATGTAAGAGACTTTTAGGTAGAGACAATCCTGCTGCTGGTCACTATGAGTGCAGTGCCCATCTCATCTTTACTTGTTTTATGGTGAGTCCATTCTTGACGAGCAATTGATACTATATCCAAAAGACTAGCCAAGGCACACATGAACTTGAATGGTGCAGATTTAAGTAACAAAGTTATTGATTCATAATATCAACTACCTACCATAACTTCTCACAAATAAAAAAGGTGATTAGAAAATAATGATTGCAATAATGAATAAGCAAACATTAAAAAAATATTGTTGATTATATAATGGGCCAACATACCAATAAGCAAAATAAGTGATGGTCAGTTCTTTACTGTAAATTTTGCTATATTCTCCTAACATAGGTATAAATGAAAGATATTGCATTCTGAAAAGAAACACCCAGGAATAAATAACTGAAAACTAATAAACCACATTTACCAAATTTGGTTTTAAACATGTATGATAAGTAAAAATACAAGTGTGTTTATATACTTTGTCTGTTTGTGTCGACGTGATTTCAGATAGAAGTAAAATGTGGGATCTAAAATCACTAGTCATTGTCTTCTTGTATGAAAAAATTCCACTGAGTGTGTATATACAGCAAATGTGTAAAAGAATCTTCACATGCCAACATAGATAGATAGATAGATAGATAGATAGATAGATAGATAGATAGATA
>JANRMT010062854.1:109206931-109223487 GCA_026402145.1 Polypterus bichir lapradei | reverse complement strand
GATAGATAGATAGATAGATAGATAGATAGATAGATAGATAGATAGATTAAATTACCTGTGTGTGTTCTTTTGTGGATTTTTAGGTTTTCTGATCGGGCAAACACTTTACCGCAGCCAGGAAATGGACAAGGAAAAGGTTTTTCACCTGTGTGGACTCGTATGTGATTTACAAGCTTATACTTGGCTTTAAATGGCTTTCCTTCTCGTGCGCATTCTTCCCAAAAGCAGATATGGTTGGCTTGCTCTGGTCCCCCCACATGTTCCACTGTGAGGTGAGTTACTAGTTCGTGCATTGTGCTAAAAGTTTTGTTACAAGACTTTTTCGGGTTTGTCAACTGTTCAGGTTCTATCCATTTACAGATAAGTTCTTGCTTTATTGGCTGCCTCATATAACGAAAAAAGGCCCCTGCCCCATGGTGTGCAGCCATATTCATGTTCATGGGTCCGTAGCTGTGTAGCTGGGTCGAAGCATAATGGTCTGATCTGGGGCTTGTTACCTGGCTGTACTGGTCTGCTCTGCCATACATGTCTCCGGAAAAGCCTAATCGCATTTGACTGTTAACAACGTTGGGAGACGCATGAGTTGTCGCCTGCTCGTGAAGTCCCGGGAAAAGCAAATGTCCAGCAGCATCTGTGTGTCCATGGGGCCCCGCAAAACTTCCCGCGGCAGAGGCAAACAGGCTATGTTGGGCGCTGGCTGCTTCACCAAATCCCCGATTTCGGAAGAGAAAGTCCCGAGTGGAATTGAAAGCTGCGGTGGAATAAGAGCTGACATGAGAGGGGTGGTGATGATGCCCCAGCGCTGCCGCTGCGTACCCCGGCGCCTGGGATGAAAAAGCCGTTTGACCAGATGCAAGATCGTGGGTACTGTGGTTGATTTTAAAAGCGCCCATCCCATCAGCAAATGGATTTATCCCCAACCCCACTTCTCTGTCGGTGACATCGCCTGTTGAGTGATGTCTAGAGGATCCGAAGGTAGTCACTCCTATGGTAGGGTACTGTGGTCCCGCGTCCAGAAGCATCTTTTTTGCCGCTGAAACGACTTGGGAAAAATCAAAATTCACAAAATTCTCACCACTGCTTTTCTGTGATGTTACTTACTGTACGATAGCTTAGTAAACTCCGTTCAATATAAATTTTGAGGACGCCTTTCTCCCCTCTCCCGTTCGTTAACTGCGAACGCAAATCATGCACAATATTGTCTTTTGCGGTTTATCTTCCTGTGGAGAAACTTTCACCTCCTCAGCCAGGCGGTGAGCTCGAGACTGATAGCCGCAATCATTTCTGCAGATAAATGAATTGAAAAGACAACACCGTCCCCCTTGATGAATGGGAGTAGCGGAGAGGGATCACGTGGATGTGGACTTTGCCTCTCATTGGAAGACTGCCGCTCCCCCTACTTTAAGAGACGCTCCAACTAACAGTTCACGGGCCTTCAAGATGAACCGGATTGGTCAATTGAACTAATCAATCGCAGGTATTGTAAGGTAGTTGACAGTGATTTTAGTCAGCGAAGTGAAAAACTGGAGAAAGTTCACAAATGTGTGGGTATACTATCGAAAACATTCTTATGCGCAAATAACAGCCTGCGGAGTCTGCACCATGTCCCTAAGCCAAACAAAAGCATATTTTATGCGATCCATATATGCGTCCAAAATAATTTCATTAGCAAAGCTCGCGCATGCGAGGAAGAGATAAAGACGGTTTAGTATTTTAAGTATGAAATAAAAATTACGCTTACACCCTTTTCCAAATTTGTTAGCGTCGCACTTTTTGCTTAAAAAGTGGGCGGCACAATCTGAAAAACACAATGAGACTAAAAGCTTACATCATTCCAAGCGTATTACACGAAATGTGTTAAAGCGTTAGTAGAGCGCTTTTGTAAATAACTAACAGAGGTTTCGTATTTATTATTAAAAGATGCCAAATCTATACTTAAAAAACGAAAGAATTTAAAAAGCAACGCGACCAAATTTTTAAATAAATCCTTTAACAGTTTAAATCCTCTCTTAACAGCCATATTCTTTGTAACTGGAAGAACAACCAGAACATATAATTGCTAAAAAAAAAGATACACGAGAATTTTTATCTGAAAAATACGCCTATTGTAATATTCTAGACGTGTCTAATTAACTTTGAAATTGGTGGTATATAGTTCGTTACAATGAAACTCTCTTTAAAACGTATTTGCACCCAATTGCTAACATCACGTCAGTCAGCAAAAACGGTCGATGTTGCGTATCTGTATTTTGTAACGGTAAGTAAGAGTTCATTTCATAGCTCATATGTATGCTGTACACTACACTGGCACACAAGGGCATGAAAATACTACTTCTAATTGTATTACAAAGAAAGGTAAAAAAAGTACTATATGCAAAATACGATACGATGTTTGGGATTACGTTCAATGATGTATTAAACTACGTTTAGTTAGTTTGTATAATATCAGTTGTGAGCCGCATGGTTTCATTTCCCTTGTAATCGTTTGGAATACATTTTAAAGTAATGTGCACAACCATATTGGGGGGTACTAAGACTGAAAGCATTCCATTGTTCTTAATTTACTTAACACACTTCCTCTGAAGAGTGCCTTTAATGACTGCATTATAAAATCCATGCGTTAGTAACTTATTTTTTCTACATGACATTATATTTATTATTATTATTTAGTTTACTTTGCTTTGCACTCCAGCATTATTAGGAAACGAGTTCATATACAGCACAGCGAGTAGTAAAGTTGTGGGTTGCAGAAGTTATCAAGTGGGATTTGCGGCGCTCTCTGCAGGAAACGCAGTCTGCTCGAGTTCAAAGCCACATGCACCGACGTGACATATAAGCCATTAAAATATCATCCTGACGGCTCATTTCTGCTTCATCATACATTCCCTAACTGTTACCAGAAAGCTTGAAAAGAAGAAATGAAGGATGATCGTTTACTTTCATTTCCAAATGACCTTTTACCTGAGCTGTAAGATACCTGAAGAAACCCGCGAGTCTTCAACAGGTGGAAAGCGGTAAGACAAACATTTTTATTCCAAGATTTTCTTTTTCTTTAATTTAGATAAATTAGTGTCTTTGGTCCAACGTAGGGCGAGGTGGGCGGGGGTTTCTGGAAAGGAAGAGGGGCTGTATGGGGTGTTTGGGCTTTTGTAGTACTCAGGCAAAAATGTTGCCATAAAGTTATTTTTATTATTATGTTTTTCTTAGGTTTCAGTGATGATAATCATGGATCTGATATAAGCCATCCTAGCGTAAGAGAGCAAAATACTTATTTTTTGTCAAAGAAGAAAATATCTAGAATGAGTACTAACATATTTAAGGGTGCAAAGAAAGACCATGTCTTACGTGTTTTTTAAATGATTTACCTATATGACATTCAAGTGTATTCACAGTTAGCATTCTATGCAGTGACTTATAGTTACTTAAGATTTTTCATATTGTACTCATATTATAACCCTTGACCCGTAAACGACCACATGTGTCACTCATCGATGACAGCACATTATGTTCATACTGTTCTAAGAGATTTCAATTGCTTGAAACTAAGTATCTTGTTGAATATGACGCAGAAAAAAAATTTGTATTTTCAATTTTTAAATCAAGTCTGTTAGTAATCCTATGGGGAAAAAAATTAGTATTCTCAACATAAGCTGAAACGAAATGCAGGAAAGTATATTCGACGTATACTATTGGGAATTTAGTATACATGTACAGTATATGTACTAAACTTTAAGCAGTATTAGAGTATTATATGCATTATTACCGCTTTGTGAAAGATAATTGTCTTTGTAAATACCTTAAATTAAATTCAATTTTCAGGTACATTACCATTATTCGTCCCCTTACAAAAGTCCCCCACCCCTCAGATACCAATGTTAATAATACTTTTTATAACAACGTAATAATCACGAGGCATGCTGGTGCTTAAAAAATGAATTTTATTTGAATGTTGTATTGGGTAATTTTCCAGCATACAGCATGCATGTGAGAATATGTACATTTTGTACATGAAGACATATTTCCGTAGTGACACACCGGAAAGGTAACAGACAAGAAACAGAAAGGGGTGCGTATTTGTATGTTTTAGATGGTAGGAACACTTCGCCTTCTTTGTTGTATTCAGGTTTAGGTTTAAAGTTAAAATATTCGTTATATAAGTCAAAAAGGAAGTACGTATCTTAAGCGAGTTAGGGTGAGACTTACTCACCATTAGCTCGAAATTCTTTATTGAAGCTTTTTGATGCATGTCTAAATATTAAATGCGCTTGCAATAAGTTTTTAAAATTCCCAATCTGCTTATACTCTTTTCTTTGTTTTCATCTTGTATAAAATGTAAATAACATGTCGCATTTTTGAAAAGATGTACTCTACTGTACTGTATTTATCATTTTTAAGTTAAAACGTTATTTATTTTAATATTAAAATTAATTTCCTTCAGGCTACATCAAGTTAACGCAAATAATATCGTATGCGGTTTTTATTATCTACCAGTGTTTAAGTATGCTTCAGTTTTAGAAGGCTATCATACTTTAAATTATTAATCCAAAAATCTTTTGTCTCGGTTTAAAGATTGTTTCCATGCAATTCAATTGGAATTGTTTACTAAAGAGAAACACCTGAGTGTTTATCCTTAATCAGGTATCAGACTGTTTCAAGCCAATTTATTGCCGGCTCGTTGTTGTTACAAAACAGTTAATGCTATGAACAAAAAAGTATATGATAAAAACAAATCAGTATTCAAATTCCTGTTATTTACATAGAATAATAATTAGTCCAATGACCGGTTTTATTTAAACGAAACTTTTCTCTTTACCATTTTGATTTTAAGAAGATGTGATACAAGCATATTTCAATATATTCTTAATAGATAGAGGATACATTATTTTTGAAGTGAACAATACCTAAATCATAAAAAACAATGCACTATTTTAACATGGAACATTCTTAAATGTTTCATTGACAATAAAAATGTAAATGACCTTGCGTTCATATCAGGTACTCAATGAATCAGATGAAAACAGGAAATATATAACAGTAATATATTTCTCATTTCTTATATTTTTTATTTGTTTAGAATGGGTATGTAAAAGGCCTGATGACGCTATTATAAACATGAATTATAAAAACGAATTATATCAAGACGTGTAAAATAAATATTTAAAATAACATTACGTGTACTGCAGTAATTTTTGGCCAGTTTCTTGTTTCCCTTACTCTTTACACGATATAAATTTTTTATTTAGAATTGCTGCAAATTACGTAGGTTTATTGTTAAAGACTTTCTAAATTCTTAGCTTAAAGCCCCCCACATATAATATATTATTTTACACCTTGTAAGCAAGTTTCTGCTCATTTCACCAAAAACCTTGGTCAGTTTAAACTTGGGCCTTAAATCTAATAGAAAATCATGGCGGTAACAACTTGCTTACATTAAACCTTCAAATGTTTTAAAATGTTGCCTGGCCTTTGCACAATTTAAGCACAACAGAATAAATACATTGAAAAAGTTAGAGGTTTGATTATGGGAACGCCCTGGAAAAATTGTATCGGGTATATGAATGCATGATTTACGGGATCTCATGCAAGTCCCTCTGCTTTATTTATGTTTTAAAAAGGCATCCGATCAACTATTTGTAAAATAAAGTACGAGGACTTCAGTTAGAAGTTAACATAACACGTACATCCGCAAACAATGAGTGTGAATAAAACACCTATCGTTGCATACAGTTTTAAACTTTAAAAACGTTTTAACATGTAAAAAAGTTTTGTAACATGAGACGTTAAACGAAGACAAAGGGCAATCGCTACTCACTTTGTAATGTTTTCTGATGCTAGCACCGTGGACATTGAAATGGAATTGAATAAAACCTATCTTAAAGACAACCGCCTTAATTTTTAAAAAGTATCTCCGTCGAGTCATTCATGAATTTTTAAAGTGCTGCTAACATCATTTTTTATGCGTCGATATAGCTTGTTATTGTTAGGCGGTGACTAACTGATTAAAGTATTAGATGTAAACGCACAATACCCTTTGCATAACAAAAAGAAAAACACTTTTTCTGTTGCCTTGGGCTCTGCGCAAACTCACTTGCTACTTGCTGTCACTGAAAACATTTTTCTTCACATTGGAAACTGTCACAAGTGACGTCAATCATCCTGCGTTCGCCAATTAGAAAGCTCGCTGATTGTTCAGCTCCACAGGCTGCAGCGCCATCCTTGAATCTCTATTCAGTATCTCAAAGCGTCCTGCTGCTGCTTGTGAACCGAATGGGATTCCACGTAGGCGCTGAGACTGGCTCTAAAGTTTAGAAAGTTTTTTTTTTTTTTAAATACATATAGCTATTTATAAACATCGATATATTATTAATAATTGTTGCCGTTGTTTAATCGCTATCGTTATTTACCGTTATTAAAATAGGATCCATGAGCGTCGATGCTTTGGGGAGCGTGATGGACCCTACGCTTTCTAAACGGAACACGACTTTGAGATTAGTTGACTTGGCAGGGGCTCACCACCATCACCATCATCAGCATGCCCCTCAGAGCATGACAGGCTTCCCGGGGTTCAGCAGCCATCCCCACTCAATGGCTCACACGCACCCTGGGGAGATTACTTCAGAACCCTGCCTGGGGCCAAGTCCATTCGGGCCAGAACACATGGGGCATGCTGCGGCCCTTAAACTCAGCCCAGCCCATCATTATCCCCACCACCATCACCAACACAATCATCATATGGCAGGCCACACTGAAGTTGTCTCCAGTCAAACAGGGGCGTTTGGCCCAGTACAGGCGACACCAGTCCCATACTCAATGCCACATTCAGCCCAGGCATTATCGGCAGGTAGGGATTTCCTTTTTCGCAGAGACTTGACAGCTACAGTCATGCCAGGGCTTACTGAACAACATCCCGGCACGAGTTCTCACCACGGAATGTTTGTCTCAACAACAGGTAGCTTCTCTGGACACCATGGTCTTCACTCTGAAGCAGGAAACCACACAGTCTTTTCTGGACTCCACCACGAAACGGCTTCTCACGCAGCTCCAGGTGGTCACGCACTGAATGGACAAATAAGGTTAGGAATACCTGGAGAAATGTACGCTAGGACTGATCATTTCAGTCAAGTGACAGGTTCCAGGACTGATCCGTTTACTGCTTCACCTCTGCACGGCTATACTAACTTGAACCTGAATATGAATTTAAGTGCACACCACCATGGACCAGGTGCGTTTTTTCGCTATATGCGACAGCCGATCAAACAAGAACTTATTTGCAAGTGGATGGAGTCAGATCGGGCTCCAAAGAAACTTTGCTCTAAAACTTACAGTACGATGCACGAACTGGTAACGCACGTCACAGTGGAACACGTCGGAGGACCAGAACAAGCAAATCACATTTGCTTTTGGGAAGAATGTCCGAGAGAAGGAAAACCATTTAAAGCCAAGTACAAACTTGTAAACCATATCAGGGTACACACGGGAGAAAAACCTTTCCCGTGCCCCTTTCCTGGCTGTGGAAAAGTTTTTGCAAGATCCGAAAACCTCAAGATTCATAAAAGGACACATACAGGTCAGTAGTTGAATGACTATTACGTATTCTTCATTTAGTTATTGATTATTTAGCCTGCATTAGAAGAATAGAGCAACATTTTATATTTGTTAAGGCTTGTTAAGGATCTCCTAGAATTGTAATCCAATATGAATAAACTTCCAATGTACGGCTAATTTACTCTTGAATTGCAACTGGCATTTTTGAAGTCGCGATATGTTTAACATTATATATTCATTTTATTTCTATTCGGTGTTATATGCATTGAAACGTGCAGTTTATAATATTAAATTGTTTTATTTTTCGCATTAAAATAGTTGCGTAATATATAAAAGACAATGTCGTATAGTTAAGTTTGCTCTGGAAACGCGGTAAACAGTATTACAGATTGTATCAGTCTTGCCCCCTGGGAAACTTAAGTCAAGGTTTTCTAGGCCTTCGGGTAGGTTTGATATGACACTGGAATTATAAACATAACATATTTTACCACAATCTAGAATATTGCTGTTTGCAGAGATGCCATTTTTTAACTATTTCTTTAATGATCCTCGATGCTAGGAAAAGTGAACAGCACTCTTTCCTAATTTGCCATGTTTGCCCGCGAGGAACTGGAAATCTTCTAACGAGTCTGCGGAACTAATCAGTATTGTATTTCACATTCTTTCTTTCAAACACGAAAGACTTTCTTTCAATATACTTATTTGAAAATTCCCTTTAATACATAAATTCAATAAATCATATATCTTCTTGAAACGTACACCTGAATATAACATTTTACATAAGCATGTAATTCTGGGTACTATAGTACGTAGAAATACATAAGAAGAAAAAAATAATGGTGACGGTTCATGTGAACATGTTCAACATAGCATTAAAATCGATGTATCTTTAGAAGTGAATGTAGAGCCCTAGCACTTTGCATACGTTTTGTTTATATGAACCACCACTATAAATCTTATACAGGTTTGCTCAAATAGCCTGCATGTACGTTATCAAGGTTGCGTATGTAAATTCGTCACACAATTTATAGAAATTGCCATACACATTTCACACCTTTAAAATTAAAAATATTTAATGTGATCAATGTTAGCAAACTACAATTATTGCGTCTTGTTATGCAGTACAGGTGTGGTGTGAGTATACTGTTCCAAGCTATATTCTCAATTCTTATACACTATAAATACAACACTGATAATTCAATATCGGGCGATACCGCTACAAAATAATTGTTGCTTGAACAATTAGGCCCACTTCAATACTTTTTCGTGTTGTACTTTTGTTCATTTTTGCACGTTTAATTTTGATAATCGCATTTACAGTAAAGTCGCGATTCACTGTGTGTTACAAGTGTTAAAAATGGCCGACAATGATTTTTGCTTTTTTTCACAACCATTACCCTGCCTGGTTATTAAATATGGTGCATTTCAACAACAGTATACATATTTTTTTCATCTTCATCATCATGAGATTATTTAACGCAGTAAACAAAACTTTGAACATTGAACTTACAAATGCGTTTAAGTTATATTTTATTTTTTTATTTGAGAGAAAAAAAACTATACATTTGTTTTACTCATTGTATAATGTGAATGAAAAGTTTGTTCATATTGATTGCGGTGTATATTCCACTGCATTTAGAAGAGGAACAGCAAAGATGTAATGCAGCAATGTTTTCTAAACTCTCGGGAATAAGCGACTGCTTTTGCTGGTGGTTGCCGCGTCCTCCAGACTGCTCAACCTCTGTGTTTATGAGTGTGGGTTTCCCATGGGTCTCCTACTTATAACTTGCTTGTAGTACACTAATATCCTTGATTGGCTGCCTCAACCCAACAGCTGAAGGTCAAATTGTTCCTTAACGTGCGACTGTAATTAGACAGCAGTATTAAATACTTTCAGATGCGCTTTCTGATTAATGCTAATGTCTGCTGTTTCTACTGGTGCATATGCATGAAAAAGCAGGATTATTTCTTGAATCCTAGAATAAGACATCTCCTGTGACTTAAAAAAGTTGCCCTTAACTAATTTAATAACCAAATCATTTCTAAGATATGCAAGAAGCAACGTCAATCATTACTTGTAAAATAATTGTACTTGTTAGTCTTATCAGCTTTCAGTTTAGAAAAAACAACGTTGCTGTTTAATTAATTCTGTGTCTTTATTTATCCGTTTCAATAACTTTTGTCACAATAACTTTTACATAAAGTTGAATAACACTATTCTATCATATGTCAAGTATAAGTTCAAACATAAAATCTAAAATATAAAGATTTGCCAAATCATAGTATATATATTTTTATTTAAATATGGATGTGAATAATGAATTTATAAATTAGGCAACTCAGTGAATATAATATTCTACATGGATGTGTATACCAGAATATATTCCTTTTTTTACTATGTGTCTGAGATAGTGATTATGTGAGCATATTGTACTTGTCATTTTCCTGTAAAGACAACAGTTTTATCGATAAATGCCTGGCAAGAATAACAAAGAGGAATCGAACATTTAACATAATTTGGTTTTGAGAAAGGGTAAAATAATGTGGAATCATGAACTGAAAAATGCCAAACATCTACTGTGTACAAAAACTGAAATGATGGTAATTTAAATCCTGACTTTATAAACTAATGTGGCAATGAGAATGGTGCTAGGAAGAAATTTATGTTGGTTGCATCATTCTCCAGTGCATTTCAATCATCTTCAGCATTATTTCAGAATTTCTTGATGTGTTCAGAAATGTGGCCTTATAACCTTTAAAGTCTGATTGAACATTCCTATTGGCTCAGTATTAGTTTTATAAAGTGGGATGCTTGTCTTCAATGTATTGATATGGCATACAGTTATATAACTTCATAAAAATGTTTTATTGTTGACGTGCACTCACAAGAAGACATAAAATAAGTTGATTTTGATTGTATGTCTGCTGTAAATTTTGTCCATGTGAGTAAATGAAAGTTGTTTCCTTATACAATGCATATAATTCTTTTTTTAGTAAATGCTAATGCTTTCAAAACTGTAACATTATACAAAAATACGGATCAAAGAAAGTTCATTAATATGCAAAATCATTAATACATCATTTTGAACACAATGAAGTAAAAAAAAGGTTCCATACTACCTCAGACTGTATGTGTAAGACCCTCTGCCCTTATTGACCATATAGGAAGTAAGGAGACTGGTGCCATTATGGATACAACCACATAAATGAATTTTTAAGGAGGCTCAAGGTTCAGTGCCTTAGACTGGAAAAACAAAACTAAACTCCAGAAATATAACAGGTACACTGCAGTACAGGCTTTCTTGGAAACACTCCAGAAAAAGTCAAGTAAAGAAAAAGTCTATTTCAAATTATAAGTAAAATTTTCATCAATATATTCACAACCTGGTTCAAACAGGCTGCAAAGAACCTGAATTTATAAAAAAAAGGAAAGGAAAACTTAAACTCTTTAGTGGAAATGTATGTGTTCTTTGTAATGTAACCCCATTTGAGTTTAATCATCTAAATCCCTTGAATCAAATACAGTTTGTCACTGAGCAGTCCTATAGATTATCCATCACTGAAAAAAAAAAACTGTAAAAGTGTTAGGAAAATAGATGAAGGAAAGTTATACTTATGCTTTAGTAGAGCAGTGATCCAGAGATGAAAGCCAAAGATACAGTGAAATGATAGTAGAAGAGGAAGATGAATGTCTGTGAATTTGGTCTTGAATGCAACAGTAGTTTTTTTGCAGGCTGTGAAAACCAACTAACTTGATAAAGAGTTAGTACAGAAAAATTGTTGTAAATTCTTGCCAGGAATATTTTATTCCAGTTGCAGCTCACATGGGTGACAGTACATACAAATGTAATTATTTTTCTATTGTTATTTGTAGGTTTGATTAAATGTAATTCCTATTGATTTTGAAACCTTTATTTAGAACACAATTTGGTTTTGATTAACTATTTAAACATAAATGTGCATATTTTAATTATAGTTTAACAAATGCTACTTTTTGTATTGAATATGAAAGACACTATGAGTTCAAGTTGATTACTTATCTTTTCTTTGCTACCATAATCTTTGCTAAAAGAGCAGTAGTGAAGTAAAAGCGTTACACCAGTTTAGAGAGACCACACCTGAAAATATCTTTCCATTCAAGGCATGACTGACCAAAGAAGCATGACATAAACTAGCAATATGCACGGCAGTCTGATGTGGAACCACACACTTGACTGAATTAAGTAAGGAGGGTGTTGCCAGTGCACACACCGATGCCATATATATGTTTGTGTGTATGAATACATATACTGTATATGTGTGTGTGTGTGTGTGTGTATGAGTGTAACCTGTTGCATTCAGTCTATGGCTGGCTCTTTCCAAGGGATAATGCTGGTCAAGAAAATATGAGCATTAAAAATATACAACTAACAAAGAAAATGTTTAGGCCATATGGGCAGAATTACAGTATATTTAGACACTCATGATTAGAGGAATATATATATAAAGGCACAACAATTGAATATTACAAGATATGCAATATTTAATAAACCAAAGAAATATGTATGGAAATTTTCTTATGATGGAATCTTTTATTATCAGAGCACACTCTAAGAGAGACACAATCACAAACATGGCGGAGACAATGAAACAAAAAGAAAATGCATAGAGAAAGCTATTATGTTAATGGTAGTTTATAAATGTGGTGTAATTTACCTTCTCATATGATGTACATGTGTAGGAAAAAAAATACTGTTTTGGGGAGGCACAACATAAATGTGGTGGAATTTACCTCCTCAAATGATGTGCATGTGTAGGAAAAAGCACAAAAAATTGTTTCGGGTAAGAACAAAATAATTTCATGATCACAGCAAGAATCAACAACAAAAATGTCCTATTACAGCAGTACAATTAAAAAATATATTTGAACTGAAGTTAGAAATAATTACAAAGCAGCTGGAGGATCATAGCCAAGGAACATTCACATCACGTAAATGGGTGCTAGAAGTATTTAGCAAATGGAAAATGTGAAGCAGGTGCCTTTCTAGGGGGCGCAGACTTAAAAAAATGCAAAACACAATGCATTTCATCTTTAAGTACTGACTTTACATATGTCATGTATTATTTCATATTTATGGTAGTGAATTTTGTGTGATTACTTTGAAACATTTCTTGCATTTAAGCTGATTTCCAGCATCACTTCCAGGTGCATTTGCTGGCACATAGTATTCATTACGTTGTTCCTGTTTGTTTAACTGGTGTAGTGCTGTGTTGAGTATTACTGTGCAATATGCACACAACAGTAAATCTCACATATTATAGGCACATATATTAGGACTACATGATAAACCACTTATAGTCAACTTGAACCGCACTAAGTCATCTCTCAGTGGCTTTTGTTTCTTATGCTATGTGCAGATTTTTGGTATTGTTCTGTAGCATGTCATATTAAAAACTTCCAATATGTCTTGAGTCAGAGAAATTTTGTGGGTATCTAAAAATGGCATGGCACTCCTTTGAACAGAACATGATGCATTTGTATTGTTTGTTTAGATGGGGCAAACTACACTAAACAATTAGTTTACAATTTGTTCTAGTTTATAAACCTACCTACCGGTATACCAGTGGTAACTGCTACAAGGCAACATCTACTCCTGTACGGGAAGCAATAACATAATCCAATAGACTTTCTCAAGTTACTTTAAAAAATACAGCTAACCACAATGTTTATTTTTTGTGGTTATCATGTAAGCAATCTGTTTCTTTACATATTTCCAATAATCCCCTTTTCTTTCCATGATGTTTTAAAAGTGTTCAGGTTGAGAAAGGTACGAGAACAATACACACGGCCTGCTTTTTGCAAAGCACCTCGTATGCAGCAATCTGATCAAATTTCATGCAGGTTACTATTCCCTGTATTATGACACCTTATACAAACTCATCCTCTACCTTTTTCATTTTAATGAAGATTTTAGTACTTTGAATAATTTTGCAAACATTAGACATTCTTGTACATTTTATTCATGCAAATATTTGTAACTAGTAACAGTTATGCCTACATGTTTTGTATGTAAAATGACCAAATGTTCAGTACTGCCTCACTAATATATTTTTGTATGCACTGAGGTTTTTAGTCTGAATCATGGAACACATTATATCTTCTATACTGCAAAATCTTAACAACTCTTTAATTTTTCTTGTTTCTCTAGGGGAAAAGCCTTTCAAATGTGAATTTGATGGTTGTGATAGACGTTTTGCTAACAGCAGTGACAGAAAGAAACATTCCCATGTGCACACCAGTGATAAGCCATACAACTGCAAAGTAAGAGGCTGTGATAAATCCTACACACACCCTAGTTCTTTAAGGAAACACATGAAGGTGCATTGCAAGTCTCCACCTCCAAGCTCGGGATATGAATCTTCAACTCCTTCTTTAGTCTCTCCTTCTTCTGACTCAGGGCGAGACCCAGCTTCATCTGCTCATTCTGACCCGCTCTCTTCCTCCCAAGCTGCAAATTTAAGTGAGTGGTATGTGTGTCAGAGTTCTGGTACGACTGGAATTCCAACACCTCCAAGCAACTCTTCATCTCCTGAGCCAGAGGACAAGCGTCCATACAGAAACTCGGCACCACGGAATATGTTTTAAACAGTCTCTGAGAGTCCTGGTACAGAATAGCAAATCTTTAACTGAAAGGTGTGAATCTCTACCAGTTTGATTTTGTCAGCCTTTATAGCATAAATAATAATACTGGCACTGAAAATTTTAATTGACAATGTCAAAAATGGTCTTCATAAAGCACAGTTCTGGCCACAAATTTATAAAACATGCAAGACAAAGCATTTTATGTCTTAATCTCTTTTTTGTATTTTTTCATTTTTTTTCATTACCATAATTTATTTTTTCACTGAATTTAGCCCACATTTTTGTATTATTGAACCAAAGTGTTTTCAAGATACTGTATATTTGTAAATGGTGATGTTCTCATTTGTCAGTGGTTAAACTAATTTTGTAAAGTATATCCTTCGGCATTTTTTGAAGAAATGTATTTTATATTGTTTGCTACAAGTTTGTATAAAGGTAATATTGAAATTTGACCAATTAATGTTACATTAAAATAAGTATCCTGTTTTATGTATATGTTGCTGGAGTTGCCTTTATATTCTGGCCCCATTTTGACTAGATTTTGATTGTTTATAAAAAGTATATAATGGTTGTTTGCCATAACTGAATTTGATATTTGTGAATAAAGAATTGTGTTTCTGTAAATGTGGAAAAACACTAGCTATAACTATTTTTTTGTTTTATAGTCATTATTTATTTCATCAAGGAATTATTTGCGTAAAAAATCCAGTTTAAGCATACTGCCAAAACATTTTTTGCAATGTTGTAAAGTCGCCATCTCACTGATTTCTTCAGAATGTGTACCAAACTGCCTTGTATTTTGTCAGCATTTTATAAAAACGTGTATTCATAGTGTTAGTATTGTCAATACGCAGCTGCTGTGTATTGTAAAATAAAGCATTTGTAATAGAAAAAAGCTAAACTGTATTAGACTGTATGATCTATCTATCTATCTATCAATCTATCTATCTATCGACGATTTTTGTATTTAAAAATTACTTAATGACTAAAGATTATTCTTAAATTGTTTAGCTGTTGATAAAGAACATGTATTTGCACACACAGAATACTGGCACAGGAGATTACAAAATTACTGAACAGCATGATTTTTTCTGATGCAATCATTCAAATTTACGTAATACAAATAAAACGGGAAAAAAGAAACGAAAATGGAGAGTATCATAAAACATACATGCAAACTGACTGAAATTCTATTAAATCTGAAAACGCAACGATATGTCCATTTACAACAAAAGCTAATATTAATATATTCGAGTTTACATAAATATCGTGTAGAGAGGAAAATACATTTGCTCTTCTCTTACGTGTTTTTGTACGTGCTTGTATAAGCGGTACATTTTCTTTTATATAAAAATATGAAAGATTACTACGTTTTATAACACATATCCAATTTTCTCCTTATAGATTTGCTTCAGTGACTCAAGGTAATCTAGGCAGCGACAGCTGAAAAGCTTGAATATTCTTCATCCGACATCAAAGACAAAATCTACAAAGGCTTATTTCTTCGCAACGGTGCATCTTCATGGTAAGTTAGGATTTCAATAGCAATAGGGGAATCAAACTTTAAAAGTAAAGACTCAAGTCTAGAGCCAGTAGAATCTTTTCAATCAACAAGTAGAAAATGTTTATTCAATTGTTCTTACCATTACGTTTCAATCACACGTTTTTAAGAGATACTTTATTTACATCTCTGTAATTTTTTGATACAAAGCTAGTATGCAACTCTTTTTTTTTAATTATAAAAAAAGAAAATGTCTTATTCTGGCAAAATTCCAGATTACCCTGCCAAGCAATTACAACTAAAGGTGAAATAAAGCGTAAGATTCTTGTGTTTTTGCGGAATGAAAGCACCTACTACGCTAATGTTGGAAACTTCATAAATGACTGGTGTATTTTTAACTACAGAACAAAAGACCGTCCAAGCGCCGAGTTTGTTTTTGAACAGAAAGATTTTTCGGTGTATCTGCATTACACGATGAGGTTGTAGTTACAGTTATGCAAGAAGATACTTCTAAATGATATTCAGTTTCCTAAACCTTACTGCATATTTTTCCCTTGATTTTATATCTGCTTTAATAACAGCAATAACATCACAACGACATCACCATAACAACACTAATAATAACAATAACGATGATGATGATAATTATTATTATTATTAATAATAATAATAAAAGTTTATTGTTTAGTTTGCATCACTAGGGCAGTTTTAGCATGGTGTGTTGCTTTCGTTTCCTCAGAGTTCGCATATTTACAGTATTAGACATTTCTTCTAACCTGTACTTGCCTCGTCAAATCGTAACGATTTTCATTGGGCTTATTTTACAACGCATCCAAGTGACATAGATAGATAGATAGATAGATAGATAGATAGATAGATAGATAGATA
>JANRMT010062854.1:109186398-109197974 GCA_026402145.1 Polypterus bichir lapradei | reverse complement strand
AGATAGATAGATAGATAGATAGATAGATAGATAGATAGATAGATAGACCTGCATTTTAGCTCTCTCGTATTTAATTAATTAACAATCAATACAGATTATGGTGATTTTCTGTTATGAATGTATATAGTGATTCTCTTACTCTCCAGTGCAGAATAAGATATGCAAATATAAGGATACATTAACGGTATAAATCAGCAGGCTTTGCTTAATACTTTGCCAAGCATTTTAATCTGACAGCCTTGAAACAAAGTCAAGAAAGACATAAAATCCCCAGACAATATCTAATGTAATCAAATTGAATTTTATTTGGCTCGTCTGTGGAGCAGACTTCATGACATAAATACCTAACACCGCAGTCACAATGCATCTAAACCAATTCTTATTTTAGAATTGACCTTTACTGTAACTATGTAGAAATACATGCATTTAAATTAATCATATGTGCCATTTTTCCTCACTAAATGAATAATGAATCTTTATCATTTAAAACGAATATCTTTACATTGAGGCTGCATGGACATTTGTATACTAGATAGTTTTAAAGACGTTTACAATTAAAAGTAACAAACTTGTTAACAAAGACAGATGGTGTACTATATTTGGATAACAAGGCACACAGTTCAATTCTGAATGATTCATAAACCACGCCATAACAAAAATGGACTATAATCATCCCAGATAAGTTGCAAGATCCTAGCACAAATTAAAGAAAGCTATCGCTGGTGCAAATTAAAATCAAGGAGATGCTAGGATATTGTGCTTGAGTCCAGCTTCTTTTCCACATGTGGCACAGAATGTTTCATGGATATCAAAAGTTTCAAAGTGGACACACAATACTGAATGGGTTCTCCTGGAGTGCTGCATAACTTGGCGGTGGGTTCACATAAATAATTTTTTATTGTCTTTAAAGTAAGCATGAGCATTATAGCCATGGACATTTACATATACTACCATTTGATTAAGTATTCAAAGAATGCAAGGTAACCTTTAATACTTAAGTGGCCCAGTCGCTCTCTTTGTTGTCCGTTTGGTAAACTGCTTAATAAGAATATCGGACTCCTCGTATAGTGGAAAAAGCGGGTACAAAAAATTCTGTGATGGATGAAATATGAAAGAGGCGGCATGTCTGACCTGTTACAATTGAAACTGTTATTGGGATGAACATTATCAGTTACACTCTAGATTTAAGCTTAGTCTGTCTGATTTCAGGTGTGAAAAAAGGTGAGACACTTACAAGTGGAAGAGAAATTATCTAATATTTATATTTTTGTGTAAATAACCTGGGACCGTCTTCTTTAACATAGTAGATACTGAAAGTGTTATTCCCGGCACCGTTACTGTTAATAAATCACGTTTTAATCGAAATATAAACAATTCATATGTCACCTGTTTTTTTTTTTCAGTGTTAATTAAAAACTTAAATATCAAAAATGTGTTTACCCGATGTTGGAAGATGCCAAAAGAACTTCAGAAAGCCAGGAAACAGACAAACCTATTGAACATGCGCACACACTTTTTTCTTTTAAAAATAATGTCATCTTTTCTATGGTAAACATATTCAGACGTTAAAAACAGGACTGCAGTTTCTAGTTTAACGGTAGTGACTTGTAAATCATGATAACTTGTAGACTTTTGTTAGACTTCAAAAAAAAACACAGGGCACTGTGGTGGCGTGAAGAAAAAGCAGAGCAGCTCATACTTGCTGGTCATTGGTAATAAAGTGTTCTGGAGATGTAAATTAAGAAAACAGCATAACATATCTACCCACATTGTGGAATCTTTAAATACTACATAATCCAAAAATACTGTACGCATTTTGTAATGACTGATGCCAACATGAAAATAAAGGATCGTGCACAAAACTACATAACAAAAGTATCATAAATATGCAGTAAAGAACACAATTTGCCATCAATATTAATTTAACAAACATACATAAGGGGATTAGGCCCTGAGTGCCTTGAAAAAACGGAAAAAGTTACATTAAATCTATGGACGGTATAAAATGTATATTAGCAAATGCAGTGCTGAATTTTTTTCCCATTAAAGTAACTAGAAATCGTTTTTTCCTTGTAAGGATAAATCATTATATCACACAATAGTGCACTTTCGCATTTTTTTCCATCTACAATATACATATATAAATTAATAACGTTGTAAGTTCTTGCTTTTTTTCTACGACTCCGTAAGTGATGGCGTAGCACTTCATTATTTATGAATATTCGGATTATAGCTTAACATTCCTCCCCCACCGACTACTAAAGCTTACCCACTCACCCCCCCGCCAAAAAAAAATTATAATATGTCGACCACTGTGACATTATTCGCGCTTAGACTAGCTTCAGAATGCATCTAACACTGCAGTGTATATTCCCAGGTGTCTGTGGCAAAATCTTCCCTTAAATACTAGGAATATATTTTCCCCTGACCGTTTCACTAGCTATTATTAAAGTATGAGATGTCGTTCTAGCAAAGGACAGCATTGGCATTAAGACACCACTTTAGTAATTTACACCTGCCCAGGTGTTTCACTTTGTTAAGGCTGTTTCTAAACCTGTGCAATTCATGGGTGGTCATTTTAACACTTTAGATGTACTCATTAACATTATGTGGAGAATGGACCAAGAAGCAATACCAGACGCTTCAGTTCCCATTTAGTTACTTGCATTATATCGGTTTTTATTTGGTGACACTTCTGTTTTGATATTTAGACCCGGAAAAATGCCTCAGATGAAGCTATCCTGCTATTATTGCCCATCCGTAAATCCATCATCCATCTGTTATTAACATGTTTATCCCGTTCACGGGTCATCGAGACTCACCCCGAACATTGGACACAAGGTGGGACCCAATCCTGGACGGGCCGCCAAACCATTACTCTTTATTACTTCTTCTACCACTACTTACTACTATTATTTCTACAAAAACACCCCGTCTTATTTTGTTGAGAAATGTGCAGTTAATAGATTTAAAACAAGAAACGATTACAAAAACATCGAGTCACACATTTAGAATGCTGATCGCGAAAATGTCATTTGCTATAGACTTAATACGTATTTACTTTGTTGTAATCAGGTCAGGCAGGCTAATTTTTAAACATAATGAACAATACCACTAAAATCACTTTATTCTCAGATTCCAGCCAGGGATCATTTCTGCATGCAGTGCAAGGTCTATTTTTGCACGTGTGAAGCAGGAAACAGCACTACCTGTCGTTCATTAAGACAACAAAAACTCAATGCAGAAGAGAGGAAGTTTGACTAAACCCCCTTGTTATACCTGCAGTGCAATTAATGTTACTTGCACAACTAATCCGCCTTTAAATGTTCACTGCTTAGCATTCGTAACAAGAGATTCCCCAGCTAAAGTACACCCCACAAATCCAGATAGCGAAGAAGAGAAATAACCCTTAATGCAATCCTTTCATACACAAATGAACACATTCCATCTCCTCTTGTCTAACGACGATCTAGTTTGAAATGTAAGGCTTAATGCCACATGGAAGCACATAGTAATTTTTTCCTGTTGGTGAAGCTATTTTTGCCAGGAGTGCACATTTTTATTATAGCATGAGAAGAGACCTAAAACGCCTAATATATAACCAGAGTATAATGTCGTTGCTGTCACTTAATATTCCCTTTGTAAGTAGACGCCGCTGAAGGCTTTCAATGAAAAGCAAATTGAGCTTGAAAACTGAAATGATAATTTTTGCTCACCTTCATTTTATTTTGAACTACAGACTGTTCCATTAGAATCTGCCTCTACTATACAATATGTGATGTTGATTCTGTGGTACCTTTAGATTATGTGCGAATTCAGAGGCGCTTGCATTCTTAAAATTTATTCACACAAATCCAATAGGGTTAAAACATCTATAAGCAGCCTTCAGTTTTTCGAGTTTCCGCTCTAAAATGTTCCTTGAGGATTTCCTAATGAATGAAGGTCTACAGCCTACATCACCGTCGTATAATAAACTGCTGCCCTGTTGGCTGGCTAGGTGAATCAACACACTCTTGAGCTGAAAAGGACTTGACCTTTGTCTTTATGTTCCCTCTAATGTTTGTCTAAAACACAATCAGCCTTTACAAGAGACAAGCAGAAGTGTGACACTGCCTATTGAACAGATGGATGTTCGCTGCCACACAAAATACTAGGAGGCATTTTGAATAACCCTTGGTATTTGTAAATCTTTGTAAATGTTGACGTGATTGCGTGACACTTTAGAGGCAAGGAAGAAGAAGTGTGACACGATATATATATATATATATATAAAATACCTACTCCAGTGTCTATTTAGTCTATTTATATGTGGGCAGCTTTGATTAAGTATTGTATGAAGCGCAATACATTGTTTGGGTTCAGGGATGGACCCTTAATTAATTACTTTATAGATCTCGCCAATTATAACCATCGGAAATTTTTTTTTTTCCAGTTTGTGTCATGTTTGCCATGCACTTAAGAAAACAGACAACTGCATGGTTACTCTAAAAAAATATATCCGAACAAATCTGAAAAGATACATTCAGGAATAATATGAATTGTCTTGGGATTTTCTCCGTGTCATTCTGACTTGAAAGCCGTGCATATTGGACTGATTGCCAACTGTAAACTGGCGCATTGTTAGTTAGAGTGGATATGTTCGTGAAAGTGACCCGCGATGGACTAGCGTCCCATCCAGGACTGGTCCTTGCTTTGTGTCCGATCTCCCCAGGATAGGGTCTGATCCTCGCGACCTTAAAATGGGGTCAGGAAATGAATGAATAGATATTATTCTATTGAAACAGATGAAACTGTCAAATTAATTTTCTTGACGCTTCGATGACGAAATCTCCTGGATTTTTAACACGCTGCTCATCAGCGTTAATTACATGCAATATAAAGGCTATCACCAGAAAGCTTTAATGTGACACACTTTAAATGATGGTGCATGTTTGAGCTTTTGCTTTGCCCTTATAGCCGTGTTAGCGATGGTGAGGGAACAATAAGAGATGGCTAATGAATACAACAAACAAACAAATAAAAATGAATCAAAAAAGGATCAGCCATTGAATCATTTTAATATGCACAATAAATGACTTCAGATATTTAGAATTTGGAGCTTTCACAATAAACGAAAATAATGAAATGACTATAGTCATTTGATATACTTCTCCGCATTGGCTTTTTGCAGTAACTGTGATTTATGAGTTTGTAAGTCTGCATATATATTTGTTCTTTTTATTTTGTTAGGTGAAATAAATAGCTTGTAAGTTCCTCTGATCTCATTCAAATTGTAATATCCTGTTGTTTGATCTCTGCATTGAGCTACACCAAGTATGTATTATGCAGTCTATGAAGACTTATCAGAAAAGACTCAGTTCTAATGGTTACATTTCAGTATTTAGGTGAAAATAATATTTAGATAAACAAATAATCTATTAATATTTTGCAGAATTTAGCTAATGAGGAAGACTTGTTCTGTACTATAAATATTTAGGATGATGAAAGAAAGAAAAAAAAAGCAACTTTCAATTTATGAACATTTCATATTTAGCTTTGATTGTATTTACTGTGACAGACCTTTGGGCATAGAGTCATGAATCCACACACACACACACACACTTACAATGCACTCAATAAACAATTAAAACAAACTCTCCAGAGCTACATCAGTACAGCTATGGTGTCATTTTAAACTATAGCAATTCTACATCTGGTGATTAAAAATTCAATTAAGTAAGATTAAACTCCTGGGTTTCTACATGTGCGCTCCCCTGGCAAAAGAGAGTAAAGGAAATCAGAAATCAGACTTTTTGAAGATATAAATGGGTTATGATGTATTTCAGGTATTTCAAAAACTGTTCCCTGCTGTAAAAAATGCAAAATCCTAAAAAGAAAGGATTTGTGCCACATCATGCACATTTTAAAAGCTTTTACTTCATACTATAATTAAAGCATTTCGTAAGAGGAAATTCCTATAAAAACACATTTCCTCACATTATATGAGAAATCTTTTAGTTTTTGCATTACATATAAATGTTTTTATTTCCTTTAATAACAAAGATGCATATGACAATGTCACTAATTATCACTAATTTTATTCTAAAGGCCAATTTTGTGCACCTCATTTTAATGGGATAAATTTATTTCATGTTTACATAGTAAACATATCCTTTATGCATTGTTGCCTTTTGATTTCTTTCTTTTTTACATTTCTAGGTAAGGACAGACTTGAAATCAACTAGTATACAAATGGCAACATCTTCTTAAATGAGACAGAGCCACAAATTAGGTTTGACATTTGCTTGTCTACCTTTTAACATGGATATGTGTTTCTTCACCCTTGTCTGAGCTCTGTAACACCTGCTGTGGTTGCTTAGCATAACAGCTACTATGGCTTCTAGCTTTGTCAGTCTATCATATGAAACGCACCTCCACAGCTTCAAGATGCTACTATACTTTTCTGTTAGTCGAGAAATAGATGTCAAAAAGTTTGAGCTACAAAATGTTGCAAGTTTAGTAGACACGATTTGAATTTTCTCAATAATTTACTGAAAAGGCAACCTGTCATTACTAAGTAATAAGTTCTAAGATCGATATTAGCTACAAACATGGATGATTATGAATCTTAGAGCATATGCATAAAATCTGCTTACATTATTTAACAAAGGGTATCACAAAAGCATCCACAATTTAAAGGAAAAAGAGGAACTGTTTATAAACTGAACATATATTAACAGTTTAATGTTTGTAGCTGTGTATCACAGTACATGTCCCTATTTTCAAATATATTTCTGCAATTATTTTAATTGTGGTAATGTAAAATTTAAAACAAAACAGAATTACGAGGCTGGTCATTTTGCAGTGTTTGTTTTTGTTGTTTATTTTTAACAAACTGTATTTCACTTAGCATTGTGTATTTTCAAATTTTCAGATAAAATATATGACTGAGACTAAAATGCTATTAAAATTGATTATTAATGATAAAATACAGTGGAAATGCTTATCACTAGTAATTGTTTTATAGAAATAAC
Source organism: Polypterus bichir lapradei (assembly GCA_026402145.1). NCBI lineage: Eukaryota > Metazoa > Chordata > Cladistia > Polypteriformes > Polypteridae > Polypterus > Polypterus bichir. Next base: position 109,190,961 of record JANRMT010062854.1, on the reverse strand, counting down.
AATGGGATTTTAATTATTTTGGGTGTAATTTAAGTTTCTGATGTATACATAATGTTATTAAGAGTCTCACAATCTGTCAGTGAGCAAGTCACTTGGCCTGTCGATGGTTAAATACCAATAAAAGAGTATTTCAGTACTACTGTGTATACTGCACAAGTAGAACATCTTTGATGTGCACTCTGACACACTCTGTATACACTAGAGGTTGTTGCTTTCTGTATTTTATACTTGAATTAAGGCTCTGAATACATTGCAGTATCTTCAATGATCTAAAGCAAAGTGCCAAGTTCACTCCTATACCAATATTGGAATATACTTCTGTTTTATGCACAAATTATATTTCAATGGCATTTGCAAATTGCCATGTAAATCCACGTAAAGGTTTAAAGTTCTGAAATAGAAAAGTATTAAGACGCTTGGGGTAGCACTAGCTTGAAAGTTGCTCTATAAAATAGGGTTTGATTAAATGAACTATAATATTTTTGTTTTAATTGAGAATTTTAGAATATTTTGGGCAAGAATAGCTCATTAAAATCTTTTTGTAATGTTTTGATTAAGCTTCTCGGCATTTGTTCTTTTAAATAGTTCCAAATAATCATAGCAGACGCATGTGGTCATACAATCTAATTAAAAAGTAAAAGCTCATTCTTTTCTAAAGTTAACATGAGGTTTAAACATGAAAATTAACTGCTACCTTTATACCTTTTATATATATAAAAGATTGTCCATCGCAGTCATAATCATTTTTGCAATAATTGCATGTTTCTTTCATATAGTATATCTAGGATCTTCAATTATATCACCGTAATATAACAGAAGTAAATACCTAAATCTGCTTGATGTTTTACTTCACTTTTGACAGTTGATTTGTTTGTTTTAAATTCAGCCAGAAATTTTTGCTGTTAAAGAAAATGTACTTTGCAATTGATATCACATTAACAAGCATGAATTAAGGATGCTGTGGTGGGCTGGTGCCCTGCCCGGGGTTTGTTTCCTGCCTTGCACCCTGTGTTGGTTGGGATGGGCTCCAGCAGACCCCCATGACCCTGTAGTTAGGATATAGCGAGTTGGATGATGGATGGATGGATGAATTATGGATGTGTTCATTATTATCTAAACAGCTGTGTAATTTACTCGCAATATTTATGTTTCATTTATGATTTTGTGGTGTAGAAAAGGTTTGGAAAAAAGGTCTGCAAAATCATCTTTAAAAAAGAGATGCTAATTAAAGACAATAAATGAACAAAATTAAAATCAAGCTGGCACTAAAAGAGTTAATTTCCCTTGTACGTAAAATGCATTTTTATCCCATTTTGAGAGATCAAATATTGTCAATGCTGTAATTAAAAGCCGATCATATCCTTTCACTATTTAAAAGTGCAAAATTAATTTAGCAAAATATCACATGGGGGCATTGCCAAGAGTTATAACTAACTTTGTTCCTTTAAAGTACAGTAAGTACCAACAATGAAACAGTACCTAAAATTATGCCTGTTGCATCTATGCATGGCAATATACTGTGATCTGTTCTATACAGATAGTGAAATCTGGCAAGAAATTTTACATTGATACATTATTTGACATTTCATTTAAAACCCATATATTTTATATAATGAAAAGTTTTGATTGGCATTGTACAGTAAGTATTGGTCTCTTCCCAGTATGAAGGGAACATAAGTATTGGTAATTTTATTGAACAGCTTTGTTGAACAAAATAAAGCCAGTTTCTCAAATTAATGTAAATGTAGAAAAACAAGAAAAAACAAAACAAAAAATTGACTACAACTGAAAAATATTTAGTTATATCATACAAAACTATAAAATCAAAGCTTCAGTAAAAAGTGGTCCAGCTGGTTTATCTCACAAGATTTGAAGACAGGCCATTGAATCCTCTGTTTTGCTGTAGGTGTACAATGAGCTGATCTCTTCTTTTGACATGCATTAGGCTCTCATTTTATATGTCGAGAGTGTGCAACAGAGGCTCATTATGTTCTGACTTGCGGAAGACTGTGGTCTCTGTGTGTGAATGCAATGACACTGACATTCTGCATTAGCACCTATGATTATGAGAGCAATATATTCAGCATGGACAAGAGGCAGTGGCAGAACAAAAGAATAAAGACATAAGGATTAGAAATAAGGCACCATGACACAGATCATTTAAGAGAGGCAAAATAGAAAGGAACATATATGTGTCTGTCTCTGTGTGTGTGTGTGTGTGTGTGTGTGTGCACGTGTATGCACTGTATATGTAATGTAATTGACAGGAAAGGACAACTGCTGAATAATGGAATACTGACAAGCTAAAGGATAGCTTAAGCTTAAAGTGCATTACAAAATGAACCATGATTGTTTTAATGACTGTTATTCTGCAAATTTGCATTTATCAGTATTTGTTACGTGATGACACTGTAAAACATCATTTTTGTTGTGCGTCAGAGCAATAATAATGCATTTTTGCAGAGAAAAATTGACTACTAGTGAACTATTAAAAATCTGTTTTATACATGTGTATTTTTATGTTGATGTAATGATTTGCGAACCAATGCCAAATTTTGTCAGCTTTGTTATACACCATTCCAGACTTTAGGGTCATTGCAAAACCTATCTTGGCATCATGAAATGCAAGTCACAGGGCATACACCGAACATATAGTCACTAGGCCAGTTTAGTGTCACCAACCAACAGAACTTGAACCAATATAAATGGAGAAAGTTTACATAGATACTGGTAGGATGAGCAAGCACTACACTGACAACACCAGTAAAGGATTTGAACCCAGGACTCTGGAGCTACTGTATGTGTGTTAAGCACCTGTTGTTGGAAATAAGTGACTCAGTATTACTTTGTGTCTGTTGTGTATTTCATATTACAGTCAATAGTACTAGGGTGTTATTACAGTGAAATATTTCATTGCATACCTGAATTGGATTAAGCAGGTTTAAATTATTTTTTAATGTTTTGTTACTGATATCAGCTTAATAGCAGTCTAATGCTTATCCTGAGCTATTAGATTTAAACATGTGTTATGAAAATGCAGTTTAAAAAATAAACACATGCCCTTCAAAAGAGACCTTTAAAAAAATAAAGTTTTTGTTACTGCTCTGCCAACAAAGGCCCTTTAGTTGAAGCCTACAGTTGCCGCTGTATATGGTGCTGTGAATCATGAAATCCTGAACCACAACCAGGAATGGATTCCATTAGTCTTTGTACTGTTGATGCCAAGCAAGGACTGGCAAACTTTATAGAAAGGGCCATTTGCACATTGAGGTTTATAGGGATGTGAACAATATAAATGTCACTAACTAGTTTAAATTAAAGTGTCGAGTTTGTGGAGGAGGCCTTCTTTTGATTCTTTGTTCTGTAAAAAACTAATTAATTTGCACAAAATGGGTTAAGGTACATATTTTTGTGAAATACCCTTAGACTAGATTTAAAAGTAGTGTCTATCAATGCACGTACACTCAATTAACTATAAAACAGGGTCATGGGGACTAATGTACACCTTGGTGTTTTTGAATATTCTTGCAGGGCACACTCACTCAGTCACTTACATTAGACCAATTTAGAGTCACAGAGCAATCCAAAAAAACTCCACACAGCTATGACTGGGCCACAAGTCAAACCCATGCTTTTAAAGTTGTGAAGTAGCAGCTCTACCAATTGCAACATACTGTGCAATAGTTGTATGTTTTTTCTCCAAATTTGAAATGGAAAACAGAAACACAGCTGGCCATATTCAGAAATATAAAATTATTGAAAATTGTATAGTAGAAAAAGGATAAAAAGGTTAAACACAAAAACATTTATGATATATATATATATATATATATATATATATATATATATATATATATATAAAGATATGTATGCAATTAAATAATACGTGCTCATAGGCAATGTGTATGCCTATTTCTAGTAATAAAACAAAAAATTTGTTCTGAAGGCACTATATAAAGTAGCAACAGGTAAACACAAAGTCATTAAGCATAATTACAAAAACATGCTGAAAGGAAACATAAAAGAAAAAAAAAACACAAGATCTGTGCACGTAATCTTCATAAACAGGTTTATGGGGCTATTATTGTAACGTGTACAGGCATGTAAAATGGCAGCCAAAATTTATTTGGCCGTATTACCAGTGGAGTCTTGCATAGGAGTTACTCATACTGTTTGAGTAGGCTTTTGAATATATTGTTATTAATCAATACCCAACTTCTGTAAATATTAAAAAGAAACATTGTGCAGACTATATAACGATTATTTATTGTCATTTGGACGACAATAATAAAAAAATCAAACAAAGTTAATAATCAAACTTTTTAAATTATATATTGATCTTTCACAGACTATTGTTAAGTGATGTTATATTGCTCTGTTTATGATACATACTAATGAATAGTAATATTTGCTTAATGCCATTGTATAGTCCTATCCAATGGGACTGTTAATTCTGTCTTTAAAATGAACACATGGCATCTCTTAAAAGTATAACAGTTTATTAGTTTTGATACAATTTACATGCCTGTACACGTTACAATAATAGCCCCATAAACCTGTTTA
>JANRMT010062854.1:109161007-109185998 GCA_026402145.1 Polypterus bichir lapradei | reverse complement strand
GTATTTACACAGAATATATAAATTTTTTCAGTATTTATATTTTTTCAAGCACTCTTTCATTCATCTTTAACGCACCTGATATTACACCCCAACAGAAAATGTTCAAAATGATTTATAAGCATATAAACATTTCTAGAATACAATTCTAATTTTATTCTAAACAGAAAAAACTGGTACTTTGATTTAATGGAGCATAAATTTAGCATTTTCCATTTGAAATGCATATAAAAGATCAAAATAAATCTAATTCAATCTTATAATAGTGGATTATGTTATGCATGTAATATCTAATAGAATAATAGCTAATACAACTAAAATCTGATTTTGAGTGTGACTTGTAATAACAGATGTGTTAGAATAAGTCCCTAAACACTTAAAATATAAAATATAATTTGATAAGAACTTCCATGAACATCCACAAAAAAACATGTTATGAAGTGTCAAAAAATCCACAGGCCCACTTGCACATACTCCAAATTAATTGCAAATGAACCTAACTAGCAAATCTTTGGTGATCTGGGTGGAAAACCTGAGTACCCATACAAACAGCCTTGCTGAAAGCTCAAGAATGAGCAAACTCCAAAGAGACAATGACCAGGTGTCAGTTTCAAACCCAGGATCTGTGAGGAAGCAACGCTAATCATTGAGCCAAAAAGGCCATCCTAAAGTTAGAAAAATTCATTTTTAATAGTTTTTCTGTTGGTTCCATAAAATGCAGAATAAATTTCCTATGCTTAATTCAAAATGCATGTTAAATATGTTAGTAAATCAAAAAGGAAGAACAGCAGGCTTTGTCTTCATAAAGAATAAGAGGTCTTGCAAGTAACATAACAAATCAATGACATTTAAAATCCATCCATTTTCCATCCCGCTGAATCTGAACACAGGGTCCCGGGGGTCTGCTGGAGCCCATCCCAGCCAACACAGGGCACAAACCAATCCCAGGCAGGGTGCCAACCCACCACAGGACACACACAAACTAGGGTAAATTGAGAATTGCCAGTCCACCTAACCTGCATGTCTTTGGACTGTGGGAGGAAACTGGAGCACCCAGAGGAAACCCATGCAGACACAGGGAGAATATGCAAACTTCACGCAGGGAGGACCCGTGAAGCGAACCCAGGTCTCCTAACTGCAAGGCAGCAGCACTACCTCTACTCCACCGTGCCACCTGACTCTTAAAATGAAACAGAAAATAACAATGCAACAAAAATGAATAAAGAATACCTTAGAACCAATAATAAAAAAGTTTTTAAATTCTGATTTCTGGTGGGAATCTACTATAGTTATAATGCCAATTCCTGTTACTGAAATCAAACAAAGGTTGATACTTTCAGGCAAAATGATATTTACAGCCTCTTGATTATCTGTCTTGCTTTTCTACTAAGTTACATGTTTATTATTTTTATAGATCAAAGTAAACACAGCAAAACACCATAAATTGAATCAAGACAAAGTGTACTTTTATTTCCAAGGTAACCAAATAATAATGCCTTCAGGAATGTAATTTGACTCTCATCTTAGTCTCATACGTTAAGAACACAAATGCACAGGAAAGATTGTCTAAAAACTAAGAAGGTGTGATTTTCAAAAATTCTGTTGGTTGAAAGACCTGTCGCCTTGATTGATTAACATGAATCCAATCAGATAGTTACATGGAAAGGAATACACTCAGCTTCTTTACAAAACTAGACCTCAAAGTCACAGGATCACAAGTAACATAAGATCTGCTCTGTTTGAAAGATAAAGAACTATTGGACACGTACAGTGACTGGTATAAACAAGACCTAATGAAAAAACAGCTCTTAATGACATCATGTGAGCACTTTTGTTTTCCAGATCATGCAATTGCATGCTGTTTATCTCCAGTTTCAAAAGCATTTCTAAGTATATTATAATTTTATTGAATATTTATACATCTGCACTGTCCTGATTAAGGGCAGTTGTAATGGGACAGAGTCTAAACAGGTACAATTACAGTATGACGTCAGCTTTCTTGCATTTTTAAGAAAATACACAAAACAGATAAATAAGAAATTAAAGCAATTTTGATAGCATTAAATTTAGATTTTTCTCAAAGCCTGATCAGATTTTTAGTGATGAAGCTGCAAGGCTTTCAGGTCAAGTTCAGAACATATCATGATCATCAAATACATTATGCAGGTTTTGAAATGAACCCTGTGTTAATGTGTTTTCCTTCAGATCATAAGAAATATGTGTTAGTGAAAAAGAAATAATAAACACTGTATTGCCATCTTATATTCTTCCTTAAAATGAATTATACTGTGTTTATTTAAAAATTAATTATTTGTTACTTTTTGAAAATGGACATAGTGAACATAAAAGTAGCTTTAAAAAGTAGTTATGTTATGGTCCTTTCTAGTAAGAGTGATAAAAAAGGAAATTGCTTATTATAAAACTGATGATATTGGATTGACATGCACATTCTGCAAAAACTTTTAAAAAGCAAAAAAAAAGTGTTTGATTTCTTTATTTGTGCTTTATTGTTTTATAATATGATTCTGATCAGTGTATAATGGGAAAAGAGCATGGTAAGTGACATACATTAAGAATACATTTCAAATGCCAGGTTATCCATTCACCAGCCCTGGGCAGGGTACTAGTCCATCAGAAGGAAAACTCATATATATATACCGACACACACTCACACTAAGCAAATTTAGAATTGCTAATTAACCTAACACACATATGTTTGAAAAAGGAAAACCAAAGTACATAGGGAAAACCCACAGAGACACAAGGAGTGTGTGTGAACTGCACACATACACTAAATGGACCCCAAATTTGAACCAGTAATGTTAATTCCTGCTTTGCTTTAAGTTAAAATTGAATTCTTTAAATTCCTGCCTGAAACATATTACAGGATTTTGAAAATACAATGTCTTAAATTTCACAGTATCTTTCCATTATATTATATGGTAATGGTTAAAAAAGCAAATTTGGACTTTATGCAAATTAAACATTTTCCATATAGTATAATTTTTCGATATCTTCAAAAAACAAATGTTAAAAACACCAAAAACTCTATGTTTGCCAATGCTGAATAGACAGTAAATGATAATAATGAGGAACTGTCATAAACATCTATACAGACACAATTATCGTCATGTGTTTCATACTTGTATCAGTCAATTCACTCAGAAATACTGTTTTTCTAAATTTCAAAAGCAAAACCTTTTTAAACAAACATAATTAATTTAAAAACATTGTGGTTTGCACTGGCTGTTGACACAATAATTTGCAAATGAAAAAGTCTGGGGAATGTAGATATATTGATGAAACAATGACAGCCAACCTTTGTAAGCCACCAAAACTGGAAGAGAGCACACACCTTTTCCATTTTAAAAGATGCCTCCCAAAACAAAAATAGAAATCATAAAAACTGATGTTCATTTAATGGGGAAGTAATGGTGCAATGCAACATTTGTGACAAATGGTCACATCTGTCTTGAGTAACTGCACTACTATTAGCTCTTAACAGTACAGTATAAAACAGTAAATGCAGCGAATAAAGAATGAGCACAATAATGAAAATGTTTTGGAGCATTATGGGCTTCTTTTGCTTCTATAGTGTTTTGTCTTTATTTATTTATTGTTTTGTCTAATTTATTTCTTCTAGAGCTATTAATAAGAAACATTTTCAAAATGGAAGATGAAAGTATGAATTTTAACAGGAAAGGAAAAGATGCATCATTTATACTTATGTGTAAACATAAGTGTTCATAAAACATTACTTATTGGAAGTTAAATGTAATTTTTTATAGGCAGTTTCCAGTACTCACAACTAAAAGGACATATACTAACATGAACAGCTTTTTCCATCCATCCATCCATTATCCAATCCACTATATCCTAACTACAGGGTCACAGGGGTCTGCTGGAGCCAATCCCAGCCAACACAGGGTGCAAGGCAGGAAACAAACCCCAGGCAGGGCGCCAGCCTACCGCAGGGCACACACACACCAAGCACAATTTAGAATTGCCAATGCACCTAACCTGCTTGTCTTTGGACTGATGGAGGAAACCAGAGTACCCAGAGGAAACCCACGCAGACACAGGGAGAACATGTAAACTCCACGCAGGGAAGACCTGGGAAGCGAACCCTGGTCTAATAACTGCGATGCAGCAGCGCTACCCACTGCACCACCGTGCCACCCAGAACTTTTTCTTAAGCAAAAATTTAAAAAAGTATTATGAAACATGCTTGTTTATGCCAGGAAAAGGAGAAGAAATGACTGCATTGTGACAGGAAGGGTCTCTATTGGCAGCCTGCTGTACCAGGTACAACACCCTTTAGACAAAATAAGCATCCTGTAAAACAAGGAAAGATACATAAAAGGAAGAAGGCCAAAGACAGAACTAGACAGAAAGCAGAATGATGCAAACCATGTATTTTTTTAAACTTAATTAAACAGATCTTGTACACTATCTACCTAGCATGATGGCATGCCCACTTGTCCATATTACCAAATAAAGCACTCCCTTCACATCTTTGCTATCTCTTTCTCTATCTTCATGATTTTGTGCATTAGATTTTTCTCCCTTATTGCACTGTCACATCAGGGATAGACACTCATTGCATACTGCATGTTTCCCAACATCCTGAGAAAGCACTGCATGCTTAATCATTCTGGTGATCCAGTCTTCTGTGGCATAGAACATATGTAACACATTCAACATCCTTTCCCTTTCTTCTGGCAGCTTCACAATGTGCTGTCATGTTGAACAGAAACATATCTGTATTATTGTGTTATCTGTGGCAGATTGTGGACACAGATGCAGTTTACTTTGGTTTTGTTTTTTAGCTGTGGTTCCTCATGGGGAATAGAAATAAATATTAATATATAGATAAAATAAGAGTACATTGAATTTTATTCTTCCATCCTCCTTTTCTTCATAAAAAGCAGGGGTACATGGAGGTGTCCAGGCCCTGACAGCTTCCTTTCAGAACTTCACTTGACCTTTTGGAATGAATTATCTTCCCTACTTTCCAGATGTTACAATATTTATTTCTTGAATAAAAATGAATATCTCAATTAACTAGGTAATTTTTACACTTCTAGTCCAGTCTGAAAAGCTGTCTGATTTTTCCAATTACTGCACGGTTTCCATGAGGATTTCCATTGCTAAGCTGCAGCATATTATGATTTGGCCTGGGTTCCACCCATGGCTCCTCATCCTCCTCTACAGCTTTTTACTGATCAGCTTGGACTCTGACTAGTTTGATATCTTAGGTTAATTCCTTTAAAGACTGGTAACCTGGTTCTTTCCCAAGTGGACTTTATTCTTACTAATTGTAAGGCAAATATTAAGGAGATGTGGTGTCTTAAATATGTATGAATATAATGTTCAGAGGCATTGCTCAGAGATTAATTCCTGTTTTGAGGACAGCCTCTGATACTGCTAATAAGTCATTTTATGTTGAACTTCTGGGGAAGTTTCCACTCAATTACGTTATCTGATGTATCACTTACAGTATGTGTTGGTTCTGTTCTAGTTTAGTAGAATTTTTTGAGTATAATTAAATGTGTGCCTCCACTTCAAGGCTTTCTGTCCATTTTTTGCTTACCTTTCGTAGTTCTGCCATAAGTCTAACATAAGTCTTATTCCAGTGGTTTACTCTGTTAAATGATTAGTTATTTAAACCACTGCTTCAAAAAGGCAACAACTTTTCCTGTGCAAGAGTAAATAAAAGTGTACTGGCAAAATGGTTACAGACCAGTTGCACTCCCACTGTGAAGAAATACTTTGAGAGACTGGTGCTGAGCAACACTGAACATAATATTCTATACAGTTACACCTTGTACATTTTTGAGATATGACATCAATGTGCCCAAAGTAAATGCCTAAATTTTTGTACTTTTACCATTCTAGAACTTTAAAGTATAACACTTGCTATGTCAGAGCTCTGTTTATAAACTATTGCTCAGTATTTAACATCATTGTACCATCAACTGACAGAAACCAACATCAGCTGATTGTCAGCATCATCTCCTCTATATTGTTCTTCAGCAAAGAGACCCAACAGTAAAGTGTGCTAAAAGTTGCTTTCATCAATGAGTTCTGGCAAGAAACACCCTAGCTCCTTCATTAAATTTGCTGATGACTCCACTATTAAATGCCTGATGATTAAAAGTAATAAGACATCCTACAGAAAAGACAGCCAGGATAATATTCTCTCCCTTATTAAAAATTAAAAAATTATTAAAAAATGTATTTTTTTCCACAATTGTAATCTACAATGTATAAAAGCAGAATTGATAAAAAAAAAAAAACAAAACACAGAATACATAAAGAAAAAAAAATGTGAACTTACAGTGTAAATCTGTTACAAGCTCTCGTTTACTTATATTCACATCAAAATTTGTTCCCTTTTAATAATCATTAACTTCTTGACTTGGGTTTTTTGAGTAATATTATTTTTTTTAAATTTTATTGACTATATTAAAAGTAAGTAACATTCCATACAAACAAGTCAAAATTGACAAAACTAAATTCAGTTTAACCCATGAGAAAGATAGGAAGGGCAATGGCCAGAGTAAAACTTTAAAACCAGAAAAGAGGGCAGAGAATCCTTTGCCGCAATATAAATGATTATTCTATAATGTTATTGATTAGATCCTGCCAGGTTTTAAAAAAGTTTTGAACAGAACCTCGAAGTAAGAATTAGACTTTTTTCCAGATTCAAATAGTATATACCATCAGTTACCCAATGACTTAAAAAAGGTGGGCTAAAATTCTTCTAGTTGAGCAAGATAAGTCTACGTACTGTGGTATATGGCCGGCCAATATGCCCAAGGCCGCCAGATGGAGCCCTCCCTGTAGCATGAAGGTGCCCCAAATGCCAGCAGGGAATCACGGACAATGGAGTTTTTATCTATAGCCCTGCTGGATACCATGGGGGCCGCTAGAGGACGCTGCAGGGAGGAACAAGGATTATTTTCCCTAAAGCCCGGAAGTACGTCCCAGTCACGTTTACAGAAGAAATGACGTACTTCTGGGTTGAAGAAAAGGAGTTTTTACCTGACCTGGAAGTGTTGCCAGTCACATGGACAGAGACAGAGAAACACTTCCGGGTCAAGATCTATAAGAGACTGTGGGATATCCCAGACGAGAGAGCCGAGTTGGGAGGAAGGGTGACTGAGATGCTGGGAGTTGGAGGATTGTGATTATTATGATTGTGATTATTGTTTATGAGTATTGTGGATTGGAGGGTGCTTTGTGCACGTTATTGTATTAATAAATCCAAAATTTGGACTTTTATCTGGTGTCTGATCTGAGGGTTCAAGGGGACGACAGCGCCCCCTATCTACCACAGTGGCATAGCCGGCAGGATTCTCTGGCTGTCGGTTTGGCAGAGGACCTGAATAAAAAAGTCTGTAGACAGAGAACCCCAAGAAGATAGCGTCAGGACATGCAGAAAAAAACACCACAAACCCCGTTGTTCAAGTACGTCATGGGGAAGAGAAAAGGCAAGCAGAGCTACAGCGCTGGTGGAGAGTCCATGCTCCTCAGGACCCATGCTCGGGATGAGTCATGGAGCAGCCACTGGGTTGGGGAAAACCTCCGTAGGAAAATGACTACCATGAGGTATGTGCTGGCGATTCAATTGAAAACATAATTAAAATAACTCATTTTGTACCGTGCACATACCTCGGAGAAGGTCATCCAGAGGCTCTGCGGGAGGCAGGAGAAACTCCTGAAGACAGTGGTGTGCTCCTGTTCGAGCCAATGAGCAAAACAAACTTCCACATGTCGGGTGCTGGCGAGGACCACGTGACCCAAACCGAAGGACTGGGGAAAGAAGAAGGTCCGCATCCTGCTGCTTACGACTTCACCCAAGAACCAACGGACTTGGGCTTTCCAAAGGAGATGGGGGCGGTGAGCGAAGCACTGCTCACCCCACAAGAACGTAAGGAGGGCCGGGAAATGGCTGATCGGTCTGCTGACAAATTAATACAGGCAGATCGCAGTCCGCCAAAGATGGAGACCCAGTCCTCTGAGGAAAAGAACTCCAAATCCCAAGCTCCCTTGCGAAACCCATCAGAGCACGTGCCAGGAGCGGGCGTGCTCATTGGCTCCCAGCCAGAAGGTAAGGCAAATGTTGATTTGAGCCTGCCTCCGGCTGAATTAAATAACTTTATGAACATGTGGGAACTCGAGAAGCTGATCGAGCCCGTACGGAGTTTCTTGCAGGTCCTGACGAACATAGAGAAGATTTTTGGGGAGCTGGGAGCAGCGGCCAAAGCTTCATTAAGAAAGGTGGAAGAGTACCTACGGTGATTTGGTTGGGACTCTCCCGTATTATTTGAGTTGGCGGTACAGGTGAGTAATACTGGTACTGTATATACTGAAACAGGGACGCAGAGTGACACGGGCCCGAGATTAATCCATAGCGGGTGCCAAGTAGCTGCAAGCCCTACAAGAGAGGCAGAAACGATGACCGTTTGCCTAGTAGAAGGGTTAATCGAGCCGGAGCAGCTGGATGGTGCTGCCTCCCGGAACGATCCAACCCTGAAGACACCAACGTCGGTCGTATTTAAATCAAAAGGGGTTCAAACAGTGAAGGGTCTCTCTCTTGCTAATAGAGAGCCTCAGACTGTAAATAAATCCCAGAGTAAACAAGAAATCCCAAAAGAGAAACGGGGGTCTCCTAACAAACTAGAAAAGAGAGTTGAGAGCTCAGAGGTGGTGGTAGAACCCTCCTCAGTGGGGAAAAGGGCAGAGCCAGAATTTCCGACGTGCTTTCAGTCTCGCCAAGGGATACAAACAGGGGGGCCGCGGCTGTGCTATAAATACCGCAGGCCGGGCCACGTATGGCAAAGTTGTCCTAGGGGGACAGAGAATCAAAGAACTCATTTAAATAATTTTCCTCCTAGGTTCTCACAGGAGTGTTTCCGACATTGCCAATGCCTAACCAATGGATCCTCCTGGAGGAAGATGTCCATCGAGGGGCTGGCCGCTCTGAACCATGGTTCTTCGCTGGGGGTGAGTACTGCGGACTATGGCCGGCCATTCATCCCGGCCAATACCCCCAGGCCGCCAGAGGAAGCCCTCGCTGCGACATGGAGATGCCCCAAATTCCAGCATGGCATCATGGACTATGTAGTTTTAATACACAACCCTGCTGGATAACGTTGGGGCCGCCAGGAGATGCTGCAGAGAGACTCAGAGATGTTAATTTTCCCTGTAACCCAGAAGTACGTCTTAGGCACAGCAACAGAGGAAATGACGTACTTCCGGGATGAAAAAGAAGAGTTTTGATCTGACCCGAAAGTGCTAGGAAGTCACATGGACTGAGGGTTCAGAAGCACTTCCGGGTCAAGAACTATAAGAGACTGTGAGAGATCCCAGAAGGGCGAGCTGAGTCGGAAGGAAGGGTGGCAACGCGTCTGTGCACTGTAATGCTTTAATAAAGTCAAGAATTGGACTATTATCTGGTGTCTGGCATCTAGTCTAAGGGTTCAAGGGGATGACAGCGCCCCCTATCTGTCACAGTGTGTATGCACCATTTATACATGAGGACCCAGGTTTGTATTTAAAACACAATTAAAGTCTCTAGCCATTATAATTTTATGGGTGTTTACATTAAGAAAGAATACAAATATATTTTGAGTGAAGTTCACTGAACAAAAGTTCACTGTTTGGTCATAGGGACATTGCTTCTGAACTGTTTTGTAGACATTTTGTAGTCTTAAATTAAGGTAGTACATTATTACCTAAGATAGCTTTGACCTTAATTCCAATTTTGCCAGGAGTTATTGCTTTTAAGCCTATTGTTGTGTTGGCACTTGCACTCTTTATCTCCCGCCAGAAATTTTGCCTCCCCATAGGAACCTAGACCACCCTTCACAAAGTCCCAGTCTTTTGACATACCTAAAAACAGAGCACATCCAAAACAAAACAAGCCCCTCAGGCATGGTGTAGAAGGATTCAAGTAGAGATAACTATTGAAAATACAGTCCAAATACTTTAAACTTAGAATATAGTCATTAACAGTCCTGAAAGAGTAAACTCAGGGAATGATATTAAACAGAAGCCATGGATAAGCAAATAACTTATGATCATACAGTCCTAATACAATAAACCAAAGGTATGATGTTGGGACTGTATTATTATGGCAAAAGTCTCTTTGAGAATGGACCAAATAGCCAGGACACAATATGATTCATGATTGTATTTCAAAAAGTGTCAGGATCAATTTTCTTAGCTCTTTTTCTGCTTCCTCCAGAGAACTAAAAATGTAGAACTTGCCTTGAATATCCAGTTTCAGTTTATCAGGATACTAGCAGAATACCCGCACTTCGCAGCGGAGAAGTACTGTGTTAAAGAAGTTATGAAAAAGAAAAGGAAAAATTTAAAAAATAACGTAATTTGATTGTTAATGTAATTGTTTTGTCATTGATATGAGTGTTGTTGTCATATCTATCTATATATATATATATATATATATATATCTATATCTATATCTCTATATATATATATATCTATATCTATATCTTTATCTATATATATAGCAAAATACCCGCGCTTGGCAGCGGAGAAGTAAAAAGAAAAGGAAACATTTTAATAATAATGTAACATGATTGACAATGTAATTGTTTTGTCATTGTCATGAGTGTTGCTGGCATATATATATATATATATATATATACACATATACATACATATATACATATACACATATACAAAAATAGACATACTGTATATATACAGTATATACATATATACACATATATATATACACAGTTATACATATACATATACATATATATATAGCAAAATACCTGCGCTTCGCAGCGGAGAAGTAGTGTGTTAAAGAAGCAATGAAAAAGAAAAGGAAACATTTTGAAAATAACGTAACATGATTATCAATGTAATGATGAGTGATGAGTGTTGCTGTCATATATATATATATATATATATATATATATATATATATATATATATTGTGACAGAATTAGGGTTCGCTCGCACCCTTGTACCCTCAGACTACACGTCAGACACCAGATAAAAGTCCAAATAATTATTTATTATAATAATAAAGTGCACAAAGCACGCTCCACTCCCAAATACTCCAATAATAAATCACAAAAATACAATAAACAATCCTCCAGCTCCCAGACGCGTTGCCACCCTTCCACCCAGCTCAGCTCGCCATCTGGGAGCTCCCACAGTCCTTTTATATCTCCTGACCCGGAAGTGTTTCTGCCCAACAGTCCACAAATCCTTATTCCTTCCGGGTCAGGGTAAACAATGTTTTTTCTCACCCCGGAAGCCTGTCGCTCTTCCTATGACGAACTTCCGGGTCATAGGGCACGAAGAACTCTTCGGTCCTCCCTGCAGCTCCCTCTCGTGGCCCCCATGGCATCCAGCAGGGCGGTGCATAAAAACTCCATTGTCCATGATGCCCTGCTGGTCTTCTGGGGACCTCCATGCTGCAAGGAGGGCTCCACCTGGCGGCTTGGGGGTATTGGCCGGGATACATAGCCGGCCATATCTTACAATATATATATATATATATATATATACACATATACACATATATATACACACACATATACACACACATATATACATACATATATACACATACATCCACATATATATATATATATATCTACATATACACACATACATATACATACACACACATATATACACACAAATACATATATATACATACACACACATATATATAAACATATATATACATACTGTACATATCTACATATATACATACACACACACACACACACAACTATCGTATATGTTGAAGTTCTATTTAAATTTTAAATAGAAGGAATTTTTATTTAGTCGACAGAATATTATTCCGGAATAAATCAACTCAAACCTTAAATAACTTATAATATTTTGCTCTCCATAAAAAATATATCCTGTCTAAATTATACAAGTTAGAAATAAAGTAAATGTTAAAGAACAAACATTCAAATTTCTTTACTCTTATGTAATTTTATATAAAAAATAAACTTAAATTTTAAATATCCCAAAAGATTTTGCTCTCCATAAAAATATATCCTGTCAAAATTATACAAATTCAAATATGAACATGGTGCATTACAAAACCTGGAAACATAAATAAAATTTGTTCTTTTCAGCAATAACAAATCAAATCATTCAGTTTATGAACAAAGTGCGTATTTGGGAACACCGTAGTGTCGACTTGGTTCAACATTACTTGGCAACAGGGAAAGTGGGGCAAGTTGCACTGGTGCATTTGTGTCTCCCATAAAAGTAGCTTCACTTGAAATCACTTTGTGATTTTGCACGGGTAAAAACGTCTGCTGAAGTGTCAGATTCTTCTTTAACTCTTCTGCTTTCTGTATCTTGTGCATTGCATTCAGGTCTTTCAGGTTATCTTGATGTTTTCTCTCATAGTGCCGTTTTAGATTAAATTCTATAATTACACCCACATTTGCTCCAGAAATGAGACACACGGGTTTACCGGCAATGTCAGTAAACATATACTCAGCCTCCCATCGGTTTTTAAAGGCTCTATGTTCAGAATCACCTTTTCTCTTCGGCATCGTGTGGGCTAGCTTCGCAATAACTTGCAGCATCATAAGCTAGACTTGATTAACGCGGTAAGTGTTCGGCAAGGCAGCTGAAGCGCTGCATTATGGGATCTGTAGTTTATTGTGTTACCAGCGCTTCATATCCCCGGGCCATTAATAACAATAATACAGTATATAAAATGATCTCGCGGGCCGGATATAATTACACGCCGGGCCGGATGTGGCCTGCGGCCCTTGAGTTTGACACATATGGACTAAATAGAACTTGAAAAGATATATTTTTTCAAATGTGATCGCGCAATTCAGATAGAGTTGACGCGCACTACAGTACATCGAGCCCGCGTGCTATTGTGGTTTTGCCTGCGTGCCTCAATAAGTCATCCTCCCCTCGCTCTTACTTTTTTACCGTTCATCTAATGAATACACTGAGTATGGCTTTACCAAAACAATCATTGATGGCGAATTAAGTATCCATTATTCGAGTATGTAGATCGGGGTATATATATATACATATATATATACCCGCGTATCACAGCGGAGAAGTAGTGTGTTAAAGAAGCTATGAAAAAGAAAAGGGAACATTTTAAAAATAACGTAACATGACTGTCAATATACAGTAATTGTTTTGTGAGTGTTACTGAGTGTTGCTGTCATCAAGGATTTAATTATCATTATTTCTTTCAATCAGGTTCGTATTTGTACGATGTGTTGTGTTCAAGTTACATTCCGTGTTTGTCAATCGTTGTAAAGATGACAGGTTTCATTCATCGATTCGTTACTTACTGCATCAATAAACAGCTCGTCTTCTTCTTTATCTGAGACCTGACACACTGCATGCACGGGTTTTTTTTTACACTGTCTTCCTTTAGCGGGACATTGACTTTTTCCACCGTGTGCTTTGTTTCCGCAGCAGCTGCACTTATGAATATTCTTGTATGTATCAGACGCTTCATATTTTTTTGCTGCCTTTTCAATTGTGTAATTCGGTTTTTGTTCAGCGCTCTTTGGAACTGTTGCTTTTTGTCTGTGCACTGTGGCAGTTCACGTGAGCCGCTCGGTGTACATGCATCGAAGTTTCCCAGCTGTGCTGGTGCCATGTCGTGCTATGTCCATGGCTGTATTTAATTTTACCGAAGTCCTGGCACTTAAAACTCTCGCAGTTTCGCTGAGTTTGTGCCAAACACCACCCTGACCATCTCATCTTCCTCTGCATAAGCACAGTCCTTCACCCGTGAATATTTAGTGGCAGTTTACTATTGGATTGCCGCTGACGGACGGCCTTATATGGGCAGGCACTAAATTACAAACGCCAGCGGCAGCCTGTCTATGAACTTAATTTAAAGTTTAGGTTTATGTCGTGCTTTGTTTCCGAAGTAGCTGAACTCATGAATATGGTTGTATATGTCACTCGCTCGCTTCTTATTGTTTCGCTTCCTTCTCAATTATATAATGCATGTTTTCATCAGCGCTTTTTGGGGCTCTTCCTGGTTTTCTACGTACTGCGTGATTATGTAGGAGGCGTGATGATGTCACACGAAACTCCGCCCCCACGGCTTTCAAGCTCATCTCCATTACAGTAAATGGAGAAAAACAGCTTCCAGTTATGACCATTACGCGTAGAATTTCGAAATGAAACCTGCCCAACTTTTGTAAGGAAGCTGTAAGGAATGAACCTGCCAAATTTCAGCCTTCCACCCACACGGGAAGTTGGAGAATTAGTGATGAGTCAGTCAGTGAGTGAGTGAGTAAGTGAGTGAGTGAGTGAGGGCTTTGTCTTTTATTAGTATAGATAAGAAGCTGAATCTGATTTTGGTTTTCTGTAAGCACTGCTTAATGCTGTAAAATGCGGCACATTAGCAGCAGTTGAAGGTGAGAAATCAGGGAAAATACAAATCTGGTTATTTTCAAATATAATCTCTTGTTTCTGTCTGAGAAGTGATATCACCTTTACTTTAGATTGTAATTTGTCGAAATGTACAACAAAGCTCCTAGGTTTTGAGGCATTCGATCCACGTATGCGGTAAGCTGCTGATATCTCTGTCTGATTTAAAGTCCTCTCCAATTATTTTAGAGAACAGTTCACCTTTAAATATCACTAGGTTTGGACTTTCATGGTTTTAAGGGAGACCTTCAATTCTAATATTATTCCTCCTGTATCCATCTTCCAGTGCAGGTGGTCTGTCTCCAAGCACTTTGCATTTGGAATTTGCAGCCATTGCTTTTCTGTCAGTGGTAGATGCCAGTTGTTCAACCATTTCAATATGAGTTGTGAACATTTGCTTAACGTCTTCAAGCTGAGCACCAAGTAGTCTAAGTTTGTTCTCAAACTTACTTGCATTTTCCTCAATTTTTTCTAGTATACCTTTAAAGTTTGCCTCAAAGTGATTACTTAAACGTTTCTCCTGGTCTTTAATATCCTGAAGCAGCTTCTTGTTTGTCTTGTTTATGTCATTTATATCTTTCTTTTTATAATTTGTATAATTTGTAACCTTCTTTATGTTACTCTTTAGCTCCTTTATGTCCCTACCAAGAGCAGTAGTTATTGCAATAATCATTGCATTATTCTCCTTTACTTTATAAATCACTTTGTCATTGTGTTTTCTGTAAAGGGTACAATAAAAATATATATCTGATTAAAATAATCAACTTAAAGAAATATTGCTTGAATTAATACAAAAATCTACTTGGTTCAGTTATTGTAATTTTGATCTTGGCATTTCTCTGTTTATGATTGATAATCACCTTGACGTTTATTCTTAGAGAAAATATTTTGCTTTTGCTCATCAGGCGTACACACTCTACTGCTTCCCTCTCGGGGATCGAACCTCGGACGTCAGCGTCAGAGATGAAGCCCCTTTACGCTGCACCATGGCGTGTGGTTCGTTTATTTGACAGCCTGCAGGTCTGGAGTAAATTACATTCATTGCATTCGCAGTAGAGTGTGTATGTCTGATGAGCCTAAATGAGGGCGAAACACGTGTCGCATACTCTTTGCATTATTTGACAGTAAACTATGCAATATATATATATATATATATATATATATATATATATATATTGTCACAAAACGAGACAAAGACAGATAAAGGTTTGGGGCAGCCACCCATATAATTTGGTATCCTGGCTGCAAAAGTCGTTTCAAGCAACTGGCACTGAAGTGCATACAACGGAGTCCAAAACCAGACTGTGGGAGAAGGGAAAAGGGTAGGCTTTTAAAGGGGAAGACAGGAAGTGAGGTCATAAGGATCGGGCACGTGTTCATTATTCATTGGATCAGGCCCGGATGTGACATCAGGGGGGCCGGAGCTGGTAAGGTCTGTTTCCATTGGTTCGGTCCCAGAAGTGATGTCAAGAGAGCCAGGTGGAGCCTCCCGGGTTTGGTCTACAGGGAAGTGAGAAAAAGAGTTAGTGCACTCTGCCACATCCCAGCATGCCTCAGAACTGCCTTCACTCGAGCCCTGTAGCTGCCTCCCATGCGCGCGTGCGTGACAATATATATATATATATATATATAAAGATTAGCAAAATCGTGCAATGTCATCATGTGACGTTTTCATGCAACGTTCATTTTTCTTCAGAACTGTACGTCATATAGTATACATCTATATATCATTTTTTTCATCTTCATTAGGAGAATCAGCAATGATACTCTTATGTCAATACAACCAATTAGATATAAAAGCTTGCAGTAGACACTGATATTTACATTAGAGCTTTGCATCACCCACACGTTTTGGACACTGTCAGTCATTCATCAGGGCTCTAAGAGCCTTCAGAATTCTGTTCGGGACATATAAAGTATATGGATTGAGGTCTTTGGATTGATGCCTGTCATTTTAGTCTTAAATGTTTGCAATTGTTTATATGATATAAATTATATATAATGTATTAATGTATACATTTTTGGATGTTTGCCTGTTTTTCACAACAGATTTATTATTATTTTTCAGAAATATTTTACTGCTTGGGTCAATGCACTTTTTAAACTTAGTAGCTCAATTGACACTTAATTGACGATAGTTTATGACTATTACACATACTGTATCATTTTAAGTTTTTTGAGTGTTCTGGAGTATTGCTTAATATGACCCAATCACTTTACTACTTGTATATTCTTTTTTTTTATTATACGCTATGAAATTGTGATATGATTTTTATGTTAAAATGATCTAGAAAACAAGTTTTTATCATTTAGGATTTGTGCAACCAGTCAATATTCTTCTAGTGATTGATGTTTCTGTAGAAGCAGTTTTATTTGCAGTTCATTTTGAGTTCATTATAAGACAACTATAATCCAGCTAGACCAGTGCTTTCTGAACACCTCAACATCTTATAAACAGTTTAGGCACTAAGACAGGAACATTATTAAAAATGCTTAAAATAAAGGAGCATATAGTAATTATTCTGGTATTTCAGTGGAATGAGAATGTTTAACGTGTAAGACAGCTTTATTGAGAAAAATGTAACAGAAAAAACTAAAACTAATTTCAAATTAAGAATACAACAAATTTTGAGTTACTGGTGAAAACTGATTGTGACACGGTAGAACACATAAATCACAACAGAGAAATAAAGACACACATGAAAAAGGAAAACATTGGTAATTGTAATTTTACAAACAACAGCACCCATTCTATTTAATGTAAAAATAAGTGGGTGGCACGTTGGTTAGTGCTGTTTCCCACAGTCCCAGGGGGCTGGTTTTAAATCCCAGCCTGGTCTGTATGTGATTACATATTTTTGTGTCTTTTTCCCAGGTACTCTGTTTTTTTTTCTCTCACATCCAAAAGTGATACAAGCTAATTTAATTGGCAATTGCCTGAGTTTGAGTTAGTTTACTTTTGAATAGATCTGCATTGCAACTAGGATTGTTTTCTGCTTTGTGTCTTAGTTGGCTCTCAGGTTTCTACAAATCTGTTACTGAATGAAATCAGTTTGGTAAATGGCTGGATGGTTAGTAAAGAATTACAATAGAATTGCTTTATGAGAAACATCATATTATTTAACAAGACAAAGAATTACAAAAACAACATATAAAAAAGTAAGAAGCTGAGCGGCAGAAAGGTAATTAGTTCATGACCACGAACTACTTTAAGAGCTGCAGGCAGCAATGCTACCTGTTTCATCATTCAAAAAAACATGGACTCAGCTCTACAAAGAGAATGTATTAAACATTAAAGTAATAAATTATATAAATTTCTTATATATTTGTAAATTATCCTCCCAAATTTATTAAATACAAATACATTAATGCAATTTATATCCCATGCTACGATAAGTAAGGCATCAATACTGATTACCTCTGATTTCTAGTATTTAACGTTACATTAATTTCTCAATTCCCATTGGTAAATTCACCTGCAGACATGGCATCAAATCCCATTTCTGAACATATCAGAAATGAAATGGTTTAGATTGGTATATATTTTGTCGGTAAAGAAGCTTAGCATGAATCCCTATGATCCAAACTTTGGAGAAGATCAAAAACGATGTTTTACTTTCAATATTCACATCTCATCAGGGGTAAATGATTTTTTTAATGCATCCAGAACAGTGCAAACATTCAGCCTTATCTCTGTCTTCCAGATAATGTGATATTTGGTAAACATTCCTGACTGCATTTTTATCTTCAGTCAACTAAAGGCAGACTTCCATTGTGAGAATCAAGAAAAGAAATGTGGATTAAACAGGAAATATCACTCCATGCCCAACTATTCATAGTGCACAGATGAAAATGAACAACTGTGTTCTTGCTTACAGATCCATCCTTGTATCCACTGACTTAAATAATGTTCAAGTTTGATGAACCTCATCTGGTCACCTTTCAATCACCCAGATACCTGGAATGCTTTCATATCATTTTAAGGGCTTGTTTACTTGTCTAATTTTATGAAACCATTCCTTCACGCTTTTCTTTCAGTTACTGTAACTTTAGAGGTGGTTTAAATTGTTAGAAAAGTATATTACTATGTGTTATAGTTTGCTGCTTTGCTTAAAGTAAAGTAACTAGCTTGTTGTTTGGAATGTAATCCTCTGTTTTGAGTAATATGCATGAGAGCTACTATTTATATCATGGGTGTCAAACTCCAGGCATGGAGGGCCGCAGAAGGTGCAGGTTTTCTTTCTAACCCTTTTCCTAATCAGTGTCCAGTTTTCACTGCTAATTAACTACTTTTCCCTCTATTTTAATAGCCCTGTTTTTAAGGATGAAGTCTTCTGAATTGATTCTTTTCTTCATTAAATGACAGCAAAACAGAAATGAGACATGAAACGAGCCAACAGATGACCCGCTAAATTGGGGCTTCAAACTCCAACCAGTTCCATAATGAGAAGCTGATTCTTGCTGTTAATTAAACATATTATTCAATTCCATGGCTTGTTGCTGCTCTCTTTTTGCCACAGCAGACATTTCCAAAACTGTTGATATTCTGTTTTTTTCTAAGAACTCCTAAAATATTTTCGTAACCTGAAGGATAAACCTGACTGAGACCTTCATCTTTATTTTCAGATTTTGTTTGATGGGTACAGGTGAGCTGGTCATGTCCTGCTTGTTTTATGTCTAATTACTGTCCAGCTGCTAATTAAGGAAAACACAACTGAGTCAAGCTAATAAAGCTAAGGCTAAAGAAGTTAATTAGCATCAAAAACTGGTCAGTAATTAAGGAGATGGTTAGAATGAAAACCTGCAGCCACTGTGGCCCTCCAGGACTGGAGTTCGACACCCCTGATTTATATAACAACATCTTTTCTTGGCTAACTTTTGTTGGTTACCTGGGATGATTTGTTGTAATTGTTTGTATTTATGTTACTATGAAAGTATATTTCATATAACTAGGTAGTTAAAAAATTAATGTTAAATTTCAGTTACAGCATGTAATAAAATATTTAGCAAGCACTTGAAGATTCTTTTACCCACCTTAATATAAGGATAAGTATCTGTGAATCTGTCTGTGTGTCCTTCCAGTTGCCATGTCATTCCAAAAGTTGGTGGATCGAAAACATTTTTAATAATACAATGCATTGCATTTGTCATTCCAATAGATGACACATCACAAACATTAAAGTTGCTTTTATGAATCCCATACCAAATGGCTTATAACAGAAACATATACATTGCATGGTGCACTGCAAATGCTAATGCAGAGGCCTATATTGATTGCTTAGATTCCAACCCATCTTAGACTGGTAGCACAGTTAGTTTTACAATAATGTAAAAAAGGAGTAGTCTAATTGCTTCACTAATAAAATATATTATATGTATATGTATATGTATATGTACTTTATATATTAAATACACTGCACTGTATATGATGTGGGAAGATTTAAGTACTAAGGGAGGCTTTAACTACCAAGAAAAACTTTCAGCCATGTGAGGGAACCACAGTGGAAACAATAGAAGCCCTTCACATCACAGAACAATAGATGGCAGGTAATCCAGCAATTGGCAAAGACACCAGGCTCTTTAATGAAGAGATCAGGAGAAAATGTTAGAGATC
The DNA here is from genome assembly GCA_026402145.1 of Polypterus bichir lapradei. Classification (NCBI taxonomy): domain Eukaryota; kingdom Metazoa; phylum Chordata; class Cladistia; order Polypteriformes; family Polypteridae; genus Polypterus; species Polypterus bichir. The sequence continues at coordinate 109,165,945 of JANRMT010062854.1, read as the reverse complement.
ATAACACCACTTGGCCATTAAAAGTTGTATAATTTCAGAAAATGATATATGGGTTCATGCTGCCCATCAAGTAGACCATAACACATCTATAGTTTTTAAATTATAAGAACATCAGGAGTCACAGGAGGGAGTGCTATCTGGCTGTCCCTGGAGCAAATATAAGCCTGCAACTTTCCAAGAGATGATTCTGAGGTCTGGTTGGTAGTAACTTCTGGATTAGTTTTAAGGTAACCACATGGCTAAAGGCATTATTGACTACGGAATTAAGAAGTGAGTTTACAACAAATGCTTATCTCATGGGAGGAAGTCTTCAGAAATCAGATTTCCTTCAGTAGAGTCTGCTATTACTAGTATTGGCTTAATTCATGTCTTAAACATATTTGTCCCTTAACATGCTGTCTGGTAAAAGCAATTCACTTAACCAGAACTTTACACAGTTATAAATACAGTAAAAAGCAAAACAATAAGCAAAAGTCACAATCACAAATATTTACACTTAAAACGTAATTCCTATGCTTCACATACACTTAGCATGAAATGAGCACAGTTCAAATACAGTTTTTTGAATTAACTGATAAACCCTGATAAAGTAACTGTTGCATTGTAAAACTAAATGGTTAAATTAAAAATGTTAATTTGTGAAAGGATTGATCATAAGCAGTCTGCAGCAATAGGAGCACATCTGGTATTAAACTACATTTGTAAAACTCAACACACAAAATAAACAAACAAACAAACAAATAAATAAAATCATATGTGTATGTCTTTGCTTTGCTGCACTGTACACCTTTCCAGTTTGTTAAATGCCTTGTTATTATTTCCAGCAGAATTTCTTCAGCTTAATGGTGAATCACATACGAGAGGACATCAGTGGAAATTGGCGGAAGTACATTTGAGACTAGAGTCAGGAAGCACTTCTTTATGCAGAGTTGTGAGAATGTATTACAAACTATTGAGTCATGTAGTTGACAACTTTTAAGAAGTATCTGGATCACATATTGGGAGTGCTTAGCTGTTAGTTAAACAAATGGGCTTGATGGACTGAATGGTCTCCACTCGTTTGTCATATTTCTTATGTTTTTATGTATGTGAATGAATCAAGTTTAATATTGTATATATTAGTATCAAGTTTAGTAATAAACATTGATAAGAGGCTGTCAGCCACATTATTAACATATCTGATTTTCATTGGGCTCTGAATTTTTCACAACACCAGTAAATGTCACTGGCCACAGGATTTATTGTTAAACTTTAGCACCTGGTATCATTTTTTGCCTTCTACACATGTATGCATCATTCAGACTGTACAAAATTTTAAATGCATACAGGTAAGCAACACAACAAAATGCTGAGGAAAGCAATTTCTTCTTTGCCAGTTATGTTGTAATATGGTTTTCTTCTGTAGAGGGAGACCAATCAGGGAATTAGATTGTGTAATAAGCAGGTTTCAATTAGGAAAGGGCCACATAATAAGTACAAACAAATCACAGTGCATTAAGATTCTGCGTTTTCAAAATTCTGCACTTTCACCCATTCACACTAAAATGCCAGTGTTTGTAAAGTGTAAAGTGTTTTGAGAAGTATACAGCTCTGGAGAGCATTTCTTGAAGTCTTCATTTTTTAGGATTAAAAACACCGGGGTAGTGTAGATGAAAAGTGAAAATGGAGATTAATGTCTATTTTTTAAATAAAAGCATAGTATTATGAACAGTGCCTCAAGTTAAAAAATAATGAAATCACATTTGTTCTTTTGACACAGACTGGGATGAAGTTAAGACAAGCTTCTGATAGCCATCCACTGCAATTCCATATAAGATGGAGCTGCTGTAGTTTAGTGCCCTGCCAGGATAATACCTCACCATTGAAGAAGTCACATTCATATTTAAACTTATTTCTTATTAGATACACTACCACTGTTATCTCATCAATTTGGTATTTCAAAGTCTAATACAAAAGACTGCCTCTGCCTCAGCACTATCCAAGGCTCTTCTCCCTCACCTTATTTCAGACATAGGAGATCAGAGGCCTTGTTTAGATAGAAATTATCAGGGAATCCATTCTCGTTACCAAAAATCTTTCCATAAACCTTTTCACACAAGATTAATTTCAATCCAGATTTTTCACATCACTTTAAAATATATTTTCAACAGAAATACACTATACTCTAAGTAGGTTGTGACAAGAGACCAGGCTAAAGAGACAAAGTGTAAAAAAGAGAAAGGGGTGTGAGAAAAATTGACTGCTGTTCAAGACCCATTCATATAGGCCCAGAGCTGCATCTTTCTGTTTATTTATACCTTGTGTGTTTCTTTTTATACAACAATTCCTTGAGTGTTTTTGTTAATAAATGCACAATTTTTATAAACCTTTTTCTGCTCAATTTTGCTCTGAATATAGAGGGCTGCCATAGGAATTTGCCCTATCAAAGTAATACAAAGGCTTCACTTAAACTTAAAGCTTGTTTCTTACCAGCCCTATAATAAGTCTAGGGTTGGGAGATTAGATTGGCAACAGCTAATTGCTGTGATATGGTGTCAAGAGGTGGAAAAGTGTGGAAGGCGACAGACCAGACAGAAGGGAAGTTCGTCTTTTTTGTATTTTTTTTTTTACATTTTTTTACGATTTTCTGTTTCTTCCTTTCTACATCTCTCATATGGTTTGGGATTAAATAAATTCACCCAGTTTTTAAGTTCTGTGACATTATTCCAGTTATGGAGAAATGCTAAGTTGAGTGCTTAAGTCCACCACAGCACATAAACACATGGCCTCACTATAAAGAAGAATTTTCCAAAAGTAGATTCACAGGTGAATTTGCATCAGAGCAAAAAATTAATTCAAAGTACTAGGGGGCTTCGCTCACCCACTCCCGGGTTTGGTTTACCGGATATAAAATTTAAAGAGATTCTTATTTTCATGGGAATTGTTACATATGCATTTTTTTCACTTTTACTTTAAAACTTTTGTAAAAACAATTTGTCCTTTATTTCCTGCCCCGGGCGTGATTAAATCTCTTTCTCACGGGATGTATAACTCTGCTCGCGTTATGAAGTGGGGGATCATCTGCTGGCTTGCTGCTGTTGCTGGTGAGCTGCGTGTTCTGCTTGTCACTTTTCATTGTTTTAAGAGCTGGGAGCACATGAAGTGTGTCTGCCAAAAGCATTCCAACAACTGAGAGGTTAGATGTCTGTGAACTTGTTTTAAATTATTTGTAAGTAGGGCGTGACGTGCAAAAGTCACCGTCTCACGGGTTTTGCTTCCTAAGGTTGTAATGTCTAGTCTCATGTGACATCAAAGTGTCTCTCCGAGATTACTACGTCTCGCGTGTCGTCAAAGTATCTCTGCGAGATGATCACATCTTGATCGCTTCGCTCAACCCCCCAGAGGTGTGCTTTGCTACTGCCACTTCGCGTCTCTCGCATTCTCATTGTGAAGGAGGGGAGCTGAACACTCGCTAAGAAGATGCGGTCAGCTGCTGGCTTTGTGCTGCTGCCGAGGTGCATGTTCTACTTGTCATGCTGTACATCGATCATTTAAAAGCCTGTACAGCAGCTGTCCTTATGTCTCACTGCCTTGTCTCGCGGGACATCAAATTGTCTTCCGAGAAGATCACATCTCGTCTCCTTCCCAAGATTTCCCAAGATTTTTTTTATAATAAAGAGATCTTTGGCCAGGCTGGATAAAAACCTGGGCCAGTATGAAGTGAACGGGACACAACATAAATTTTCTTCTATCTATTTCCATCTGCAAGTAAAAAAAAATCTGCTGTCCTTTTGAGTTCCAGAGCCAAGCATTTTGAAGAGCACTGTCTACTTATGATTTATTTAGTTTACGTGCTTAGTTTAAGTATGGGGTGGGCACAGGGATTAGCACTGGTATCGCACTGTTCTAAGGAGCCTCCTCTGACTCTCAGTTTTATCATTCTCTAAAGAGAATTTACAGATTTCTCTTTAATTGGTTTTCCTTTCACATACCAAATAGGAGTATTTTTGATTTTAAGCTAACTGGCTTAATATAACTGACTGTGAATGAATTTGGATATGTTAATGATGGGTACCTCATCCAGGACTGGTTTCTGCCTGTCTTCAAAGACTTGATTTTCTTTACTTAGTCTTTCTTGGTCCTATCTTAATTGTAAAATTTTGCTATGCAACATTCAACATTTTCTCACTTCTGACTTTATTTTGTTCGGATTTTTCTTACAGTTTTTTTGTTTGTTTTTATTTTGGCACATTTCTAGAGAAATACCTTTAAGTTCTCACTTCCTTCATTGCTTAATGCTATATTCATATCTTATCTAGGTAGGCTGTATTTAGAGACATGCCTGTTTTACTTGTCATTTTATTGTTATAAAGTAGCCAAGGTAATTTATGTTGCTTTCATCAGTTGTGAACATTTGTTTACTGTGTTGACCACTTATGTCTGCTTCTGTTCTTCTAATGACTCTCTGATTTCTCTAGTACTACTTATACTCTTTGATTTCTTCTGCATTATTTACATGCTTTTAAGCACCACTGGCTGTGTAGCAACTCTTCTGTACATTAATCCATCTGCCCCAGATGTTTATAAGGGCCACTGTTATAGGTAATACTATTTTATTTTTTTGAAAATAGCAGACATCTGACTTACATGAAGAAAATATACTGTATTACAAGAGTTGACAAAAGAACAAAACTATTCTCATTTGTCTCTTGGAGGAGCAAAGTCTCCAGGGTTCAATTGCAGCTTTTAAAATAATGTAGTAATATTACTTCTTCATTGAATACATTACATTTTTAACACAAATTAAAATGATGATGCATTAGCTGAGACTGGGAAGATCTTACCTGTGTTCTTGAATATTTTATCTCAAAAGGTAGAATACTGGTCCTTTCAGTCTGAGTTCTGTATACTGTAGATAGATAGATAGATAGATAGATAGATAGATAGATAGATAGATAG
>JANRMT010062854.1:109146619-109160997 GCA_026402145.1 Polypterus bichir lapradei | reverse complement strand
TAGATAGATAGATAGATAGATAGATAGATAGATAGATAGATAGATAGATAGATGCACACACAATGGTCTGAACCACACCAAAATGATTAAAAGGGAAGAAAATTTAAAAAGAAGGAAAATTTCTTACTTGACGGTCACAGTCACAGAGAGGTATTATGCAGGTGTATTGCTGTTGATATAAAGGAGCCCCAGTAGCATTTCCTGACACACTTGTGCTGAATATTTTGTCTGCTGAAAGTAGTCAGTGTAGTGTGACAGAGTGCATGTGTGACATTGTTCATAATGTCTCAGTTTTGTTTTAATTCTCCCCTTTGCTATGACCTCCAGGGCATCCAGAGTGTGTCCCATAACTTAGCCTGCCCTTTAAATTAGCCTGTTGATTCAGTTAGCCTCTCTTGAATTGATGTTACCAGCCCAGCACACCATAGCGTCGAAAATCACACTGGCCATCAGAGTTTTAGATGATGTAAAAAATGTCACTACCCATACCCTAAAGAAGAGGAGTCGGCTATGTCTTTTCTTATATAGTTCCTCTGTGTTCTGAGTCCAGTCCAGCCTGAGATTAATGTGAACCCCCAATTATTTGTAGGAGTGCAATCCCTGAATAGTGACTGGATATACAGGCTCTTTTGTGTAGTGAAAGTCAATAACCAATTCCCATAAGTGCAGCGTCATCTGAGAATTTCTGCATCTGCAGTAATAGTAAGTGACCTGTCCTTTAAAATCTACATCAAGTCCAAGAAGAAGGACTCAGGGTGCTTACTGAATCTGATGTCCAGTTTATCACCTTCTCAACCAACTCAGATGCTTGTGTCTGACTTCTTTTCAATCCAAGCTGTAAAATTATTTCCTACGTGTGGAGGCAGTGTTACTTGCTTCCATATCCCTACAGCAACTGTCTCATTATCTTATTAGCAATCATACCTTTACCAGCCACGAAGTCCTTAACAAAATATTAAACTGACAATGTGAAAAGCAGGTACAATAAGAATATTGTACAAAACACTAAACATCATAATATTCAAATCCTGAAGCAGGGTAATTTTGAATGAAGAAGAAAGGAAAATACCTGTTTCAGCAAGACAGCATCTGCATGAAACTCTGGTAAATGTGGAAAATGGAAAGTATAGTACTCAGCTTTCCAAATCAGCACTGGGAGAGTCTTGTGCTACTGGCTTAAATCCATGCTGACTTTTTAGATAGAGGACATTTCTGTTCCTAAATTGAATGTCTTGTTTAATGGTAAAGCTTGCTGCTTCTTTATCTATTTACTATATTCTATGAAACAGGCAGCAGCGTGAGTTCTATTCCTTAATAAAATTCAACAAGTTTTTGTATCCAACACAGATGTGTATGCAAAGTGTGATGAAAAAGTTTTTTTATCTAGTGCAGGTGGTGCTGTGCAGGCAGTGAACTGCACTGAAGTGTAAGAATTTGACATATTTTTTTATGTATTTATTTCTGTTTCATTTAAAGTGTACTTTGTTCACTGGCAGCTGTAACACTGCAAATTCCTCTTGGGATTAATAAAGAATGAATCTATCTATCTATCTGAACAAGCCCCTTCTTCATACTTCAGCACAGTGTTAATGAACAGAAAAGAGAAATAATATGCCTCCATAAATTAGTTTTGGATAAAAATCACATTCTTATTATACCTCATCCTCCATATTCACCCGACATTGCACAGTGTGATTTTTTTGATTTTCAAAAAAAATCAAAATAAAGCTGGAAGGTAGGAGATTTAATATTCCGTCTATCCATGTGAGTGTGGAAGTAGAAAATCAAACACTTCATTTTTGGGGACATTCCTTACAAAAGTGACAACATGGTAGGATAAGTATACCCATGGGAGATTACAGTACTCCGAAAGGGGCAGTCAATAATATTTTTCATTTTACATTATTCTTAAAATAAAGGATATAATAAAACTTAATGATCATGTTTTTAGTATGGCTTTAATCATTTTATGCAAAGTGATGCTGATCCTGTAGCTCCTCTGGAAGATATTTGCTATTGTTTATTATTTGCACAGACACACAATGTCCCACTAGCAGCATAAATCAAACTGAAAGTAGATAAAAAGTATTAACTTTAGGGAAATTTCAATGGTCTGAGTGTTATTATAATTCTTTTATTCTCCTAACACTTAATATGGTTTCAAAAATGCTTTTAGGCAAATTGACAATCTGTTAAAACATGATTTTCTTGAAATTCCCTATAAAAATAAATCTTCCTGTCCCTTTATTTTTTGTACTACAGACATTTCAACCTGTAAGGGGTATTTAACAAACCAGAAATAATGACACCTGCCTAATAATGATGCAGTCTTTGAAAGGACATTGGTCCTTGGCCATTAAATTTTCTCAATCTAGAATATCTGGACCAGCCTCCTAACTGGAGTTCCTAACACCCAGGGGTCATTAAGACTGTCTTCTTTTTCTCCTGTTGCATCTTACAGTACCATTTAAAGGAGTTAACCTGAACAAATTGTCATTCCTGTCCTTTTGTACTTCTGGGTAACTAGTCTATGGAATGCCTAGGCTCCTGACCTCTGGCTCCTTCGTGAGGAGAGTTATGAACAACTAGCAAAATACCCGCGCTTCGCAGCGGCGAAGTACTGCATTAAAATTTTTATTAAGAAGAAAATTTAACCTTTTTAAACTGAGGGAAAATATGCCAATAATTATTTGTTAAGGATCTCTTTGTATACCACATTGTGAGTTCGGCCATCCGGTTGTAACATGACCAAGCTGTGCGCTGAGCTTACTCTTGAGCATGCAACTTACAGTTTGCCATGTGAACAGTAATCTTGTCTCAAATCTCACAGCTTGGATTGCTGCTGTCATAATCAGTTTGAGGTTCATGGTTTGTTTCAATTACGACAGTATTTGTAGGACTTGTGTTGAAGTGACATTCGGCATCTGTCAAGCGTTGTAAGCTTACAACCGGTTTCATCGATAACTTCACATCCAGCTTTTGAGAGTTTAAACATTCATAAACATCAAAGTGTCCACTACTGAAATCGTCACCTGTGAATGTAAGATGTTTAAGAGGCATTGGCGGTTGTCGAAAGGTGTAAAATATTTGGCCATTTCGGTACACTTGAAAGCACCAACCGAACAATTCAGCGGCAGCCATCAACTCACATGCAGAACCATAGGTGAAGGGCTTAAGCATTTCACTCTTCTAGTGCTCCTGTGTAGTATAATTATCTCCTGTACCGTCATCAGTCCACACCTTGAACCTGTCCCAGTCATTCAATACATAAGACACAATGTTCTTCCGGATATCAAGAGTGAGCCTGATATGGCCGTGCAATATGTAACACAGAGAATGGAAAAGGTAGGTGCCATCTCCGGGCAAGGAAACCACTCGGTAAGTGACAGTTCTTTGATCGATGGTGATTACCTCGATAGACATGGTAATGGGGGTTGGAATGATGAAGGAAATGGGTACCTGAGTAATGTAAAGTAAGTGTAAAATACCTATACAATAACTATAATTGTAATAAACAAACAATAAAACAGCGGAGAAGCCGTGGATTAAACAAAAAGGCTGTAGTTATCAGCAGGGAGACGTGAATCCCGTGGCGAAGCAAGGAAGGGAATGTAGAGACTGGAGCGATGGACGGCCTTATATAGGCAGGCAGCCAACAACGTGGGAGGCGTTGGGATGGGGGACCCAACGCCGCCTCACATGGTGACCAAGCTGCAGGCTATGGACGTATATATGTACGTAAGTAGGATTCAGTTAGCGTTGGGAACCCGTGTACCAAATTTCTTGAAGATGGGCCCATAAGTAACAAAGACTGTTGAAAAGTTCAATATGGCGGCCGACAGTGGCATCATACCACTGAAATAAGTACGTACATTGGTTTCGGTTAGTGCAGGGAAGCCACCTACCAAATTTCGAGAAGATGGGGCCATAAATAAGAAAGTTCAACATGGCGGACGTTGTTGAACGTTATGACCGTTACGCGTAGAATTTCGAAATGAAACCTGCTTAACTTTTGTAAGTAAGCTGTAAGGAATGAGCCTGCCAAATTTCAGCCTTCTACCTATACGGGAAGTTGGAGAATTAGTGATGTTGGAAAATTCAATATGGTGGCTGACAGTGGCGTCATACCACCGAAATAAGTACGTATATTGGTTTTGGTTAGCTCAGGGAAGCCACCTACCAAATTTCGTGAAGATGGGGCCGTAAATAAGAAAGTTCAACATGGCGGACGTTGTTGACCGTTATGCGTAGAATTTCGAAATGAAACCTGCTTAACTTTTGTAAGTAAGCTGTAAGGAATGAGCCTGCCAAATTTCAGCCTTCTACCTATACGGGAAGTTGGAGAATTAGTGATGTTGGAAAATTCAATATGGCGGCTGACAGTGGCGTCATACCACCGAAATAAGTACGTACATTGGTTTCGGTTAGCGCAGGGAAGCTGCCTACCAAATTTCGTGAAGATGGGGCCATGAATAAGAAAGTTCAATATGGCGGACGTTGTTGATCGTTATGACCGTTACGCGTAGAATTTCGAAATGAAACCTGCTTAACTTTTGTAAGTAAGCTGTAAGGAATGGGCCTACCAAATTTCAGCCTTCTACCTACACGGGAAGTTGGAGAATTAGTGACGTTTGGAAAATTCAATATGGCGGCCAACAGTGGCGTCATACCATCGAAATAAGTACGTACATCGGTTTCGGTTAGCGCAGGGAAGTCACCTACCAAATTTCGTGAAGATGGGGCCATAAATGAGAAAGTTCAACATGGCGGACGTTGTCGACCGTTATCGACCGTTATGACCGTTACGTGTAGAATTTCGAAATGAAACCTGCTTAACTTTTGTAAGTAAGCTGTAAGGAATGAGCCTGCCAAATTTCAGCTTTCTACCTACATGGGAAGTTGGAGAATTAGTGATGAGTCAGTCAGTCAGTCAGTCAGTCAGTCAGTCAATCAGTCAGTCAGTCAGTCAGTCAGTGAGTGAGTGAGGGCTTTGCCTTTTATTATTATAGATCAGGCTGAAGCTCTTAATTTCTTCTCCATTAGTCTTCTACGCCCTCCATGGAGTTTTGCCAGAAAACTGTAAAAAGACACAGTAATTGAAACTCCTAGCTGTTACAGGATCTATAACAAACAAAACCATTTCTGGAACATTGAAGTTTTCTTTGTCCTCCATACCGATGTCTACATTGCTACAACATTTCTTATTTTTTTCCGTTTTCTCTCTCTCCTGTTTTGCCTTGTAAAGTCTCTTCTGATGGTACTCATTATGTAATGTGCTATAAGAAATAAAGATTGCCTCATTTATTTTCTACCAGACTGAGATATCCACAAAGGGTTTAAAGACTTCTTTGTACACTTACTACATTAATATGGCCTGCAGTATACAGTAGGTGTATGTATGAATGAATATGCCCACTCTCTAGCACAGAATTGATGACATCAAGATTTTGTGTGTGTGTAAATGTGTCAACTGATGGACACTCACTTTGATCATCAGATACATTGAGGATCTGTTTGGCCTTTTTCATGCCATTATAAATCTATTGCATTATTAATAAGGTAGCTTACAGTAAAATTATCCCCATTTGGACAAATCAGTTCAATACCTAGATTAGGCCCAATATATGCTTGAAGATAAGAACCGAGTTTGAAAGATTTTTTTCCACATATGCACACACTTAGATTGTTTCTAAAAATTAGAGAGTTGGAAATGATATGTTTCTAAAAATTAGAGAGTTGGAAATGATAAGCATTTTTACACATGAATGCAAAACGTGCAGTCAAAATACATCTCAACCCATGACTTTAACAATATACAGTCTCCACTGGCTTTCTGCCAAACTATGTGCTTCCTCACTCAAACTAAAGTCATGCTGTTCATCTGAAAGAAGAATGCCTAATTACGTGTGTGTGATAGTGAATGTGTTTATTAGTATCAGGATTTCATATAGAGTATCTGTTTCAGCAGTGGTTTAAGTAGTTATTTCTTTATTATTTGTCTCCAGCAGTGGTCCCTGAAAACTTTATTATTTTAGCTTACAAAAACCCCAAAATATTCCTATGAGGAATCCAGACTGAGATATCCTGAAAAGTGAGGAATTGGTTTTGGCCAATGTAGAGAATTTTCCACTTTCAACTTCAATGAACAAAATCTGATTTAGCTCATAGCACACAAAGTATAGCAATCCTATATAAATGACTCATACAGAGGTTTTGTTTTATTTTGCTTTCCATGTACTATTATTTCCACTGTTCCACTGTTTCACTTTCTCATTGTTTGAGAAATGAGTTTGGAAGCAAAGTCGGTCTTCTGGAAACGTCACTGCACATCGTATTAAATCAGATCTTGCTGGGCTTTTGGGGAAAAATAAAGTGTACTTTCAGATTAAACTCATATAAACTTGGGGAGAACCAGTTAACTTTATACTGAAGTTCTCCCAGCAAGGAAGCTAATGAAGATCCAAGTTTTGCACATGTATATTTACTTTTTTCTGTAGCTATCATTTTCTGATATCATACTTTGGTAGTTCCCTTTATTATTTATTTAACAAACTTTATCACAGGCAGTACAGTTGAGTTGCATTTGGATCTGCTGCCTCACAGCTTTTGGGACATGGGTATGACGGACCATTCGGCCACAAGTTCTCATATGTTCTGAATGCGTTCTCATGATAGTCTGGCTTATTTACAAATCATAATAATGTAGAATATGGATTTTTTTGTCTTGATGTAAGATTAAAAAGCTATCTGGACAATTTGTGGATCCTGCCACATTCACATTAGTAAGCATAAATTTTCCATTACAAATTTAACAAAGATACTTCCAAGTTCATTCCAGGATCTGCCAGTGGTATATTTTATATTTGGTATTTGCGGTGTTGTTCATAGTATGAAATGTGTGTACTTCATGCTATACAGTATTGCAGGTTGTTTGTTCTATAAAGTACCTCATTAAGCCGCATATTATTAATAGTAATCTGTAAATTGAACATTGGCTTTGGCCCTTTGTTTAAGAGTTGCTGTTTGTGTGGAGTGTGCATCATATTTCTCATGTGTTTTTGTGTTTTTCTCTAGCTTTTTCAAACCTTGAAAACATGCATTCAGTTTGACTGACCTACTGTAAATTGGCTGTGTGCAAGTATAAATTTGTATGAACTGATGTCCAATTTAGGTCTGGCCTGCTTTGTGTACAATGTTGTAAAGACATATTTCACCAACCATGACTTTATATTGAAGTAATCTTGTTCCAAAAATTAATGAATGTATGATTGATTGAAGACAATAACTTTGCTGATCTTATATCAGTTGATCTTATATCTTAGATGAACTGGCAATACAGGGCTGATTCCTACCTTATATTCCAAAGACTCTGGCTCCATGACCCAAAAATTGACCTGATTTTCACATTTCTCCTTTTATGGAAAGAATATGGAATATTAGCAAAATATGGTCATGTGGGTAATCTACCTGGGCAAAAAAAACTGATGTGCAGGTCACACTTTGTAGGCATGCTGTTTTTCTGCGTGCAGCACTTTCTTAGTGTAATGATACCTTTTGTTTTTCATCGTTGATTTAAATTATTATGCTTCTCCCATGTACATTACACACAGCTAATGGTTGTCCTTTGTGTGTCTGTTTTCGAGGTTGCAGAGCTGTTCATGAATAACCTTGTTAAAGGGAAAAACTCACATGAACTAATTTAATAACATGTATTTTTTGGCTTAGTGTGTCCATGGCTTAACATACTGTATACATCTGCCATCTTCTTGCCAGCATGATCTAGTATGCTCTTGTATCACATCAGCTGTCCAAATATTGAAATGAAACTGCTATATTGTCTATTAATTGTTTATTTTCATTGTTATGTGCAGTTCTCTCCATCAGTTGTAAGATAATGGGGGTTCCATTGATTTAAAAGTGAATTACCTACTTGTATAATTTGTCTTAGTGTATTAGCAGTAAAGTCATTCTATCTTGTTATTTTTACAACTGATTTATAGAATATATTATTTAAATTTTTGTTAGCCTCACTATCTACAAGAATCTATACTTGATGCATTTCTTTTTATGATACACTGGGTGAAATTTAACTTTAATTATGAATAACATTTTTTGTGTTTTCGCAATGCTATTTTGTTTTCCATTTCTCTTCTATATAGTCACATTTTGTAGTTGTTTTTCATGGTCATGACCAAATTGTCTATAGTAACACCAAATGTTACTGGTCAAATGTGTGTAGGCTAAAACATCACCACGCAGGTGTCATGACTGCAAGGCAGGTGGTATTTGAGAGTGACCAGAAGAGGAATTTACAAAAACACGCAGGGGGTGAAAACTGGAAAGATCAGAAAAAAAACAAGTAACAAGACAAAAACAATAGCAAAGGTTTTAACTGAAGTTTGGATACAAAAGGATCACCCGGGAAGACCTTTTATGGCTGTCACGGCAAAATCAGAGTCATGACCATCAAAGACACCCTCATGACACTGAACATATGAGATCCTAAATAATGGTCAAAATGCCCCAAAAATAAAGAATAATTCAAAATACAGCAGAAATATTCAGAAGTAAGAATACTTGTAACAGCAGGCATAAAGTATGGACGCATGCAGTTGTGATCCATGTTTTTACATTAAATTAAAATTAAATGGCAGGTGAATTAATTGATTTTTGTTATGGAAACACTTGTTTTTGGCAGCTCTGACCATTTGATTTTGCCTTAATTACAACTCAATGTTTGCCTCACATTTTGGGTTTTGTTATGAGGGGCACTTGTTCTATTTTTGGTATGATATTTAGCCACTTTTCTCAACCATTTTTTACTTTTAAACATACAGCCTTTAATTTCACCTGGTTCATGTACTCTTTATCTTTTTTAGAACAAATGTTTTTGTCTCCAAAGACAAAATATCACTCACTAAAGTGAAATGAATGAAAAATTGTTTTTACTCATGTACTGTTTCACCTTTGTGGGATATGGCCGGCTGTTCATCCCGGCCAATACCCCCAGGCTGCCAGGTGAAGCCCTTCTTGCAACATAGAGGTGCCCCGAATTCTAGCAGGGCATCATGAACAGTGGAGTTTTTCATCACAGCCCTGCTGGACATCATGGGAACCTCCAGGGGACACTGCAGTCAGGAGCAGGGACTGGTATTTTCCCTATAACCCGGAAGTACGTCTTAGGCATAGCGACAGAGGAAATGACGTACTTCCGCAATGAAAAAGAAGAGTTTTGATCTGACCCGGAAATGTTAGGAAGTCGCATGGACTGAGGGTTCAGAAACACTTCCGAGTCATGGACTATAAAGGACTATGGGAAATCCCAGACAGACAAGCTGAGTCGGGAGGAAGGGTGGCAACGCATCTGGGAGTAGGAGGATTGATTTGTGTATTGATTTATTGGTGCATATTTATGAGTATTGTGGAATGGAGGGTGCTTTGTGCACATTATTATTATAAAATAAATAATACTGTAATTGGACTTTTATCTGGTGTCTGATCTGAGGGTTCAAGGGGATGACAGCAACCCTATCTGTCACACTTGCTTAAGCAGTGTATTAATGACTTAAGAACCATCTGGCTTTGTATTTGGCACTGTTGTGTATCATTGGTATACACAGAAATATTAATTTTAAGAAACATATATAAAGAAGAAAGAATTCATCTCAGGACCAAATAATAGGGGACACCAAATCTAATCTAACTTTGGACAGTACTTGAATCTCGAATAACTGCAGAGTGACTACTGACACGAGGTATCATCTTAAGACTCTGCAGGTGATGAAAAATATGTGATTTGTAATACAAATAAGAACAGTGTCTGAAAGCATTCACATCTAAATGTCATTTTCTAAACAGTCTAACTAAAGCTACTGTGATGGGTACCTCTAGTTCTATACATTTGTATTAATAAATTAGGAGAATACAACTTTTAAGCAGTAGATTCATCTTTTCATATTTTGGAATTATTAAAATAGGAATGATACATTGGTTATGGATCATGCTGCTTTACCACTTTGACCCCAGGTTTGATTCCAGGCTGGAATGTTTTCTCTGTGAACTTTGTATGCTTTCCTAGTTTCCTCTAACAGTCCAAACATACTGTTAGGCAGATCAGTAAATTTTGCTTTGGATAAGTGCATGTAAATGTGTAAGTATTTGTTTACTTATCTTACTGATTGTAACTGCAAAAAGAATTCCATTGAGTTTGTGACTTAAACAACTAATTAAATAATTGACTATGTGCCCTGCAACAAACTGGTGCGCAATCTACAGATGAGGCTTGCTTTATGTCTATTGTTGGGTGGGTAGTCATTGAGCTTTCCATCTCTCAGTAGGACACAGACAGAAAGAAATATAATGGCATTAATTTTTTAATATATGTAAAAGTAATTTGTATTTTTCATATTTTATGTTTTTCTTATTTTATGCAGTTTTACATATTCTCATACCTCTGCCTTTATCAAATATTTACTCACATTAATAAAACAAGAGTGAGATTAATTTTCTTCTGTAAAACAGTGTCATTGAAATGTATTGTTTTAATTCCCTTTAATGTGGCACAGTTAAACTCAAAGTGAAATTTAAATTTACCTCCAATTAATAATTTAGGCAAGAGAAGCCAGATCAGAACCTTGTGTTGTCTGTTATTCCCTACTTCAATATTTCTATTACTGTTAAAAATTAATCTTTTCTTCAAGTGTACCTAATGCTGACTTTTTCACTAATTAAGTATTTGAAGACTATTTCCCAAGAAACAAAAATAGGCGTATGTGTTTTGCTAAAATGAAAAAATATATTTAAACTAAAAACCCCTTTTGAGGCAGCTACAATAAAGCTTATTTCCGTGCAAGTTTGGGCATTAATTAAATTAAACTTGCAATTTCCTCCTGTAATGTAAATATTTGATTAAATATCTGAATACTCTGGTTTTCTGACACATCTCAACCACATGCAGGTTTAGTTGATTAGTGAATTTGAACTGTCCTTGCATAAGTGAATATGAGTGGACATGAGAGTAACCTGCCATTGACTTGCCTCTCTATGGCTGATGTCTGCTTTTTCATTCAGTAGTATAGCTCTTCATCCTGTTGTAGGATCTTGATACCAGGATGGCGGAGGTTTTTAAGTGTTATCTTCCATTCAAGTGTTATGTCTTAAACATTTTCTTGGTTTATAGAGGTTAATGTCTTGTACCTATAATTATTAGCTTATTAATGAGTTTAGGATGAATTATACCTGTTCTTGTTAGCTTATTTATTTCAGCTTTTTTATTATTTGTAACTATTTGCTATTTGTAACATCCAGGTCATTTAATGTGACCATAATATTCCCTGAAGTTACCATTCTGACCTTTCCACTGATTAGAATTTGTGACAAATAACAATTTAGTCTATTTGTAGTTTTTATATTATCATAATTTACTTCCATTTTAGAATTACATATTCTCTATATACCCTATACACAAACATTGTGTTACTGCAATTGGCTCAGAAGGACAGAGAAAGAAAATGGTTCAATCAAACCCTTGAGTACTGCAGTTTTTGAGCATCATGTGTGGGTTTTCAAAGGTTTCTCAGTTAGCAGTTGGCAGTGGCCAATACAGGATTAAAACCCAGCCTTAAGGGGCCTTGAGAGTGCCATACCATCATTTCACAAAATATTGAAGTTTAATATTGTAGGGCATATGTAAAATATTTGGAGTTTGCATTTAACATTAATTAAGCTAAATGAAATGTGAAATTTTAGTAATGAATGTTCTTCTGAATTACATTATCAGTATAGTAAACCTTTAAAAGATTCCTTTTTGATTAGATTTAATAAAATCTTTTCAAGCTGGACTACAGTATGGGTATGCACTAGTTTGCATTTACCAAATGCTGTTCTCATTGATGCACCCTGAAAAAAATGTAGGTACTAAACATGTGTGGCTCAACTGGTGGGAAGAAGAGAGGCCAAAGGATCAAGGTGAAAGGAAGTGTGAAACAGAAGAGTGTTTGTAGTAATGTTCCACCTTCTCAGTACACAGATAGTGAAAAGCAGGAGATGAGGTATTATTTTCAAAAACAAAATAAAATAAAATTTAAAACAATCAAAATGTAAAAATTGCCCCAACAGACAACTCCCTGCAAAAACACTACAATGACACAATTAGCCATACCTTCAGGTGATCGGCCCTCAAAATGTCTTTCCTACCTTGGGTGCACCTAGAAAATTAAACCTTTTTCCATTTCAAACTCAACTGATGCCTGCTACCCACTTAAGAAGTGAATAAAAATACATTTCTTACACCCTGTGTCCCAGGAACAAGCCTTGTATAATGAAACAATATTAAAAAAAATCAGAAGACTATTTCTTTCAGTCTATAGCACATCTCAACAGTGCAAGTCTCTCTTCATGCTGTTAGAATGTGAAAATCCAAAATGAAAGCAATGCCTAAATCACCTGTGCTTTTTTTAAAATTCTCTTTTTCATGCAGTCATGCTGCTCCATTTCCTTGAAGCTCCTGTTCATTCCCCTGCCCCCTGCCTTGGCACTGGAATCTATCCAGGACATCCTTGCTGCCATTCATTTTTGCCCTTACACTCTCTCACTAGCCACTTGAAGGGGCATTGCCACAGATGAGTTGCCCATGAGAACATGACCACCTGTTATTGTGCTCACTTCTTTTATTGTCTTTCCTCTGTGCTTCCCCATATCCAAGCACAGCTCCATCCGCAGGGAAGGTGCATTAATTCATTCAAGTGGAAAACTTGACACATTTGTTTGCCTGGTTGACGGAAGATCGGATGTCAGTCTGAACACAAAAGAAGCCATACAGAAGAAAAAAGACATAAAAACAAACAGAAAAATTAATGGCACAAGTTAAAAAGGAAAATTTCATTAATTCATCATTACCATGATACTCACCCAGATTATTGTATATTACTGTATTATACTGATTTTCCAATATATAATTAATATATCATAAGATACTGGAAAAAATTTCAATCAGGAAGAGATAGGTCTGTAAAGTTATAAGGAGTTAAAAACTAAAAAAGAAACCAATTGATCATGCATATCATGATATTCATTACACTTCCCTTTAATTTATTTAATACGAAAATATGAATGTGGTTAGTGCTAGTGGCCTCACAGCTCTTCTGATTTAGGTTCAAATCCAGGACTAATTACCTATGCAGAGTTGCATGCTCTTCATGTTTCTTCATTTGTTTTCTCTTGATAGTCTGGGAACCTCCCAAATCCTAAAAATGTACACAGTAAGTTAAATTGAAACTCAAGTGTGAATGAGCATAAATGTGTGGATGCATTGCCCTGTGATAGACTGATGATTATTTATAGGCCTACTTGCTGTCTTACATTCACAGCTACCAGCACCGGCTCTGGCTTATTGCAAATTAATGATAACTGGTAAAAAATGGATGGAGGAATGGATAAAGAAATGGATGATCAAAAGTCAGCTTATTGGAGGTAAATAACATAATAATGTCATTTCATAGTAAGTACTTGGGTATTTATTCGATTCCAAGGTATATATTGAATATATATATTCATTGTCTGCGGTGGGTTGGCACCCTGCCCAGGATTGGTTCCTGCCTTGTGCCCTGTGTTGGCTAGGATTGGCTCCAGCAGACCCCCGTGACCCTGTGTTCGGATTCAGCGGGTTGGAAAATGGATGGTTGGATGGATATTCATTGTAGAATGGAGAGCTTTACAATGTATCAATGTGCTATCATTTTCCTGTGGAATCTCCATTTTTCTTATATTTTCCAAAGCCTTACCCTTCGGATGATTAAGAATTTTAAACGGGCCTGGCATGAGTAACATTGGGTATATACAGTATATGACTGTAAGGTGTGAAAACTTGGGTTGACTGAGAATTTTGAAGTGGCCACACATGAGTGACAGTGGATATATATTGCACAGGAGTGTACGGTGTAACAAACTAATATTATATCCACTATTATCTCCTGCCATATCTGACATCATAGGTTCTGACTCTCTGTGACCATGTCCTGAAAAAGTCTAGTGCATGATTTGTATTGGCGAGTATTCTGTGGTTCTTTACTTTATAATGTTTTTCTTTTCAAAAATATAAGCTGCATACAACTTTCATTTTTTACATATATCTGATGCTAAAGTCAACTAATGTATAGTTTCAGTCTTTACATAAACACTTTTCACTGAAGGAAAGTATTGATGAGGTTTAACTATTTATGGTATGTTGCTTTTCTTCCATCTCCATTTGTAATAATAATGATAACAATAAATACTGTATACTTTTATATGATAGCAAGAATGTATATGTTATATATTAAAATATATCTTTATTAGCATGTTGATAAAGTATTAATGTAAACATAACATTTATATATAAT
>JANRMT010062854.1:109135389-109146519 GCA_026402145.1 Polypterus bichir lapradei | reverse complement strand
TATATATATATATATATATATATATATATATATATATAAAGAAAAGATGCTAGAAAAATGCAATATTCCTCACATAGCTTTTGGCAAACGTTCACGAGAATTCAGAATTTGTTCTAGTACCCAGGCAAACAGGGGAAATTAATCATTACTTTCCTTGCTTTTCACGGTATTCAGAAATATTTGACCAACTATAAAAGAATGCTATGTGCAAAAGCCGCTTTTCTGTAACTTTGTTCTTTGAGTTTTATATAGATCAAAGGCTCCAAAAATTGGCGACCCGAAGACGCACATTGTTCATGTGACAAGGTGACGATCCCATAGAGAATGCCTGTCCCATCGGAAGTGTCAGCATGGCAAAGGGAAAAAAGAAAAAAAAAAAAACTCACTTTTCAAGCCCTGAAAGTCATTGTCTTTGGGGTTTACACCATACAGTAGAATGCCATGGCAACGCAACCTGCTGCTCCAACAAAGAGTTTAAATGTTGAAAGGCAGCTGAAGTGACCAAAGTAAAGACAGGAATAGAATAAACAATATTTTGATTCATTTGAGAAATGGAGGTTTGAAAAAAAAAAAACAAAACAAAATGAATACTTGCATTGTGTCAGCTTTTTAAATATCTGATTCACCATATCATAACCCCTAGGAGGAAGAAAACATCAATATCCCGAAGGAAAGGACACGTTTCTATGGAAAACCCTGGAATTTTAGTCCATAGCAGATCTGGTGGTTAAAAAAATATCAAAGACATCAAAGACAGCGCTCCTGGGAGAGTAGATGTGCCTCTGAATCAAAGATGGACGATGTGGACTCCTAAGTACTTTACTAGATTTTATATTCAGGATTCAAGCACAGTTTCAGGCAGGCGCTGTCCAAAATCCACATCTAAAACTAGTCAGAAAATTATCTTCAGCTTATGCCAAACAAAAAAGTAATACTTCTGCTAGAACAGTATTTATCTATGACTTGTTTAAGGGAAGGCAAACTAAAATAATTAAAAAATCAAATAGGGAAACTGCCAATCATTTTGATAGATGAATTGATTTAAACAGATAGGTACATACAAAGATAATTAGTAATATTTTAAACTAATCCCAATCTTTTTGCTTTAAGACTCCTACTGTATGAACACCCCCTCATTTTTTTGTGTTGTCAGTAGTTAAATAAAAGCATTGCAATACTTCAAGGTATTTTTACATTTATGGTCTCTGGTACTTGTAAATGTAACTTTTGCAATTAAGAAGGTTTCAATTAGGAAAAATAGTATTACTTTATATTATGTAACATGTAGGTTTTAATACAATTGCATGTCTTGTGAATTCTCACTTTGTGTGATGCTATTTAATTCATAATTCCAGTTTATTTACAATTAGAAACATTGTGTAGAGTACTAAACTTTCAAATGTATCCAAATTGTACATGAAAAATGCTAAAAGGAATCCTGGTAATTACATGCACGTGTGTTGAAAGAACACACATAACAAAGACTTTTTATTCTTTTATTAAAGATAATTAAAATGGTTTGATAAGCATATGCACTAGGAACTAGTGTTGTGTCTAGGCTAAAAAGACCACTAAGTAAACAGGCCTGACAGAAGAGTGGGTCCTTTGTAGCGGGTGCGCAGCTGTCCAGCCCCCATTGTTGAGAAATAGACTGGCTGCAACCTCCCTGCTGCCCCCTCGCCAATCCAATGCACAAAAACAGATTGGGATGTTCTGCATGCATGGGCAACATTGCAGTCTCAGCCTTCTTTTTCGTTTCTCCCATTGAACACAAGCTACTCGGGACATTTTTTTTTCCAAAACGATCACAAAGCTTCTTTAGAGCACTACCGAAAAGAGAAATAGAAAAGAATTACTTTGATAAAGCCTCTAAAGAATGAGCATTATGTAACACTAAAAAGGAAATAAAAATAGTGAAACGGTAGGCATGGAATTATCTTGTTATGCACAAAAACTACCATGACATTAAGAAAGTGTTAACCCTGCATATTTAACAATCAATAGTACTAGGCACGAGTGTGATTTGATGGCTTATTTAGTCCAAATGGCAAAAACTCCAATGGAGAAAGCAAGCAAATGAAGAAAAAAAAAAACGGTGAAAATGAAGACAGTATTTAAAACTGATTAAGACAAGATAAAGATGCTTAGTGAATTATAGGTTTCATTTCAAAATAATACTAATGTCACTTATCAAATATGGCTACTGGTAAGTAAATCAGCCTTTGACGTTAAACTTTAGTTAAATGCATAAATTAAAAATATACAGCATGATGTGAATAAATAAATAAATTATGAATGTATTTGATACACCTTTTATTGAAACTAAAACACAGAACTGAAGTTGTGTGGCAGTTTTTTTTCACATTTTTCAATTCATTAAATTAAGTATCTAACCTTAGATTACTCACAGACCTAAAAGTTAAATTCTTTTATGTATTAAATCCACTAAATTAATGAAACTAAATGACTATATTCTAAAAAGCATTTTTTTCAAAAAACATTATTATTATTATAATAATAATAATAATAAGTTTCTTATAAAGAGGAACATACGGTGCAGAGTAACCACAGTAGAGAGATAACTGTTCATAACTTCAATGATTTCAAATTATAATTTTTAGATTTCAATTCACATAAATATTATGTGCTATATATGATAATTTTAAAGACAACATCAACAATAAACCTATCAAAAAGTACAGAATCATAAAGGGAAAAGAAAAATGAAACGAATATGATATAACAAATCTCAGAACAGCATCATGAAGACAACAAAACAGTGTGAAAAATATTAATTTATTTTTCCTGGAACATGCAAAGATTGAAAGATATGGTCCAATCTAAAGCTCCATCGCTTCTGTTTGCATATGTTTGCTGCTCATCTTTCTTTCTCATGCTTTTTATGATTTAACTTGCTTTCCTCATTTATAATAATGAAGTCCATAGATACCATTCGCTAACATTTTGCCTAGTAGCTACAAATTAATTTTTGTGATACCAATATATTAATGAACTGATGTAGGGATGAAGGCTTACTTATCAGCCCCAAAGAAATGTATTCCGCTCAAATCAGTTATAATATTTTTTTCATCATGTTGCTGTAGGGGGCAACGAGCCAGTGAATCGGTAATCCTCGCCCTACCTCTCTCTCTCTCCCTCTCCAATAGCACCAATAAAAATGGTTGAATTAATTTCACAAAACGAAAAAAGAAACATGTTGCAGTGGTCTCACCTACCACTAGCTGGATGTGGTTAGGTTACATTTGTTCAGGGTATACATCATTTCGGCACCTCACTTTACCCTAATGGGTCTGGCCATTAATTCGATTAACTGCAGTATTTATGATTTGTCTAAATAATTTTCCAGTCCTGCATCATTTGTGATTACCTCAACAACATTCATAAATCAACAACCATTACAAGAAAAAAAACAGCCCACTGATGGTCACGGAGGGCAGCAGGCTACCTCAACAGCCCTGAGGACAAAGCAGGATCAATCAAACCCTGGACTGGTACACATGAAGGTCACATTCTGTCCATTTTAGAGCTGCTAGTCCATCTAACCTGTATGTTTAGGGCGGTGGGAGTGCCATTAGGAAATACACGCAAACGAGGACTGAACGTGCAAACTACATGCAGTGAATCTGAGCTCAGAGGCCGTGAAGAAGAAGGTCCAACTGCCACCAGTTAGCGCTCTGCCTTATGCAGCGGAGAATTTCTGTAATGACTAACACAGGAATGGGCAGTTATTGACAGGTTTCAGTAGTGTCCGATAACTGCGAAGCGCAAGGTATCCTGGGTGAAAACGTGCTAATTTTTGTATATCATCTCGGGAAATCAAGTTTGATTTTAAGAAATCGGAAGCACAAGGCTACAAAGAGTGACATTTTTAAAGAAATGGCTGATAAACACCAAAGCATCATATTTTAAAAAGTTAGTGATTCAGGCATTAAAGCTTTAAAGCTTTATTTAGAAATGTTTAGTAAAATATTTAAAGTACAGTATATTATTTACAACGTGGCCTCTATGTACTGCTGACAGACCATTCTTCCCTTTAGAGTTTGGTTCCGCTATGCAAAAAATTGGCACTCAGGTACTTTATGACCGAGAAGGATAAGACAAGCAAAAAATTGGATGGTTGCCTAAATCAATACATCAAATATTGCTGTCAAAAACCACCCCACTTTGGAAAGGAAAAACAAACTTGATCATGCCATGCATATAAAAAACAAATCCCCCTCAATATGCAAACACTGTTTTACAGCTGTCATTTTTAACTATTTAAACCAGTAAATGCTGTTTCAATGACAGTGAGACCTGGAAGGGCGTGATTGGAAGGAATGGCCCCCCCGATCTGAACCCGAGCGGTGTTTTATTATTGGACTTCTGTGCTCGTCACGGATTGTCCATAATGAACACCATGTTCAAGCATAGGGGTGCACATCACTTGGCACAAGGACACCATAGGCCTCAGTTCGATGATCAACTTCGTGGTCGTGTCATTAGACTTGTGGCCACATGCCTTGGACACTCGGGTGAAGAGTGGGTCGGAGCTGTCAACTGATCACCACCTGGTGGTGAATAGGCTTCGATGGTGGGGGAAAATGCTGGTTAGGCCTGGTAGGCCCAAACGTGTTGTGAGGGTCTGCTGGGAATGTCTGGCAGAGTCCCCTGTCAGAAGTAGCTTCAACTCCCACCTCTGGCAGAACTTCATCCACGTCCCGAGGGAGGTGGGGAACATTGAGTCCGAATGGGCCATGTTCTGTGCCTCTATTGTTGAGGCAGCTGACCAGAGCTGTAGCCGTAAGGTGGTCGGTGGCAGCCATGGCGGCAATCCCCGAACCCGTTGGTGGACACCGGTGGTGAGGGATGCCGTCAAGCTGAAGAAGGAATCCTACAGGACCCTTTTTGTCCTGTTGGACTCTGGAGGCAGCTAACAGGTACCGGCAGGCCAAGCGGAATGCAGCTTCGGTGGTTGCTGAGGTGTTTGGAGGAGGCCATGTAGAATGACTTTCAGATGACTTCGAGGAAATTCTGGTCCACCATCCAGTGTCTCAGGAGAGGGAAGCAGTGCAGTGTCAACACTGTATATGGTGGGGATGGTGCGCTGCTGACCTCGACTTGGGTCGTTATGGGTCGGTGGAGGGAGTACTTCGAAGACCTCCTCAATCCCATTAACATGCCTTCCAATGAGGAAGCAGAGCCTGGGGACTCGGAGGTGGGCTCCCCCATCTCTGGGACTGAGGTCACTGAGGTGGTCAAAAAACTCCTTGGTGGCAGGTCCCCAGGGGTGGATGAGATACACCTGGAGTTCCTCAAGGCTCTGGATGTTGTAGGACTGTCTTGGTTGACACGCCTCTGCAACATCGCATGGACATCAGGGACAGTGCCTCTGGATTGGCAGACCGGGGTGGTGGTCCCCCTCTTTAAGAAGGAATCACACTCCTCAGCCTCCCTGGAAAAGTCTATTCGGGGGTCCTGGAGAGGAGGGTCCATCAGATAGTTGAACTTCGGATTCAGGAGGAACAGTGTGGTTTTCGTCCTGATCGTGGAACAGTGGACCAGCTCTACACCCTTAGCAGGGTCCTGGAGGGTACATGGGAGTTTGCCTAACCAGTCTACATGTGTTTTGTGGACTTGGAAAAGGCGTTTGACCGTGTCCCTCGGGGAATCCTGTAGGGGGTACTCCGAGAGTATGGGGTACCAGACCCCCTGATAAGGGCTATTCGGTCCCTGTACAACCGGTGTCAGAGCTTGTTCTTCATTGCAGGCAGTAAGTTGAACCTGTTTCCAGTGAGAGTTGGACTCCGCCAGGGCTGCCCTTTGTCACTGATTCTGTTCATAACTTTTATGGACAGAATTTCTAGGCGCAGCCAGGGCGTTGTGGGGGTCCGGTTTGGTGGACTCAGGATTGGGTCACTGCTTTTTGCAGATGATGTTGCCCTGTTTGCTTCATCAGGCCGTGATCTTCAGCTCTCTCTGGATTTGTTCGCAGCTGAGTGTGAAGCGGCTAGGATGGGAATCAGCACCTCCAAATCTGAGACCATGTTCCTCAGCATTTAAAGTTTGGAGTGCCCTCTCAGGGTTGGGAGCGAGATCCCGCCCCAAGTGGAGGAGTTCAAGTATCTCGGGGTCTTGTTCACGAGTGAGGGAAGAATGGAGCGTGAGATCGACAGTCAGATCAGTGCGGCGTCCTCAGTGATGCTGTCGTGGTGAAAAAGGAGCTGAGCCGTAAGGCAAAGCTCTCAATTTACCAGTCGATCTATGTTCCTACCCTCACCTATGGTCATGAGCTATGGATAGTGACCGAAAGAACAAGATCATGAATACAAACGGCTGAAATGAGTTTCCTCCGCAGGGTGTCTGGGCTTTTCCTTAAAGATAGGGTAAGAAGTTCAGTCATCCGGGAGGGGCTCAGAATAGAGCCACTGCTCCTCCGCATCGAGAGGAGTCAGATGAGGTGGCTCGGGCATCTGATCAGGATGCCTCCTGGATGCCTCCCTGGTGAGGTGTTCCAGGCACGTCTAACTGGGAGGAGGCCCCGGGGAAGACCCAGGACACGCTGGAGGGACTATGTCTCTCGGCTGGCCTGGGAACGCCTCTGGATTCCCCCGGAAGAGCTAGAAGAAGTGGCCGGGGACAGGGAAGTCTGGGTATCTCTGCTCAAGCTGCTGTCCCCGCGACCTGATCTTGGATAAGCGGAAGAGGATGTATGGATGCTGTTTCAGTTTAATTAATTTCATTTATTCTTACACAGCTAGCGTCAACAAGTGTAGTATATTGCATACATTTACAATTGTAGAATGTTTAAAATCATACTTTATGTGTGTTGTACAATTCTCAATACAAAAATCCATGCAATGTGTACACAGAGGTAAACAATTACTGTTTATAAAAACTGTCCCTTCACACTTTAAACCTATTATTGCAAATCTGGATTGGTTTTATCCACAGCACGGGACTAATGCTAACACTGGGCAGGATGCAAGCACTGAGCTCGCTCATACATACACACACACTTAATTGTATAAAGTATAGTCATTTTTCAGTGTTCCATCTTTGGGTGCCTTGTGAGCCTAGTTGATTATTTAAGTCCATACATACGAGTAGTGTTTTTTTATATGGATACACAGAGATTTGTTTTTATCTGTGTGTCTTGACATAGCAACAGTATATATGCACATGCATGTGGAACAGGACAAATTTTTTGGGGTGTGGAAGGTAAGAAACAATTTTTGTTAATTGATATATCAAACTGGAGATACTCTAAGTTATTTTAACATATCCTTCTTATACGACCTTAATCTAACTCAGGTTCATGGTAGGCTAAATCGTTCCCAGAAATTTTAATCACATGGCACCAGCATAACTTGGACATGATTCCATTCCATTGCAAAGCCCACTCACATACACACTGAGGACCACTTTTATATTGTCAGTTCAACTAACAAACGTGTCTTCAGAGAAGACAGATGAAAAAAAAAAGTAAGTGGAAGGCAATGTATGCAGACATAATGTCACATGTCCTGACAAGACATTTAAACTCAAGAATTTATATCCATAATGCAGCATCACTAATCCTTTTGCAGTTGTATTGTCCCCCAAGTGAAAAGTACACAAGTGCATTTAACTTTCATAATCATGAGAACCCAAAGTGACAATGGATGCAAGACTGGAACCAAGTCGTGCCAGTCCATCTTAGGGCTCATTGAACCACACAGCATTAAATGGTATCCATTTTGAATTTTTGAAGACACTTTTGCAATATCAACTTGAGCCATTTCATTTGGTTTCATATTTGATCTGTTACTAGTCTATTATTTCAATCGAATGCCTCACTTTGTGTCAGTGGATAGGATTTCTAATATTTTATGGCTATTATTCTGACTCAGCTGTGTGTATGATACATACCAGCCCTTACGTTTTCAGACTAGGCAGCTTATTTTTTTCATTTGCAGTGAAGCCAGTGTAAGTTTCTTCTTGCCCTAATGACACATTATAATATTTTCAATGGCAAATTGCACAACAGATTTATCGAGACAATGTGTGGATCTTTCAGCATTTCTTTTAGTATGGATTCCATGTTGGGGTCGCACAAGATACTGCACATGTCCAAAGAATAAATGTTGGAGTGCCAACTGGGTCACCCCTTTTAGTAATGGTTTCCAGAACAAATGAAATAGCACTTGTTGGTGCAGATAAACAAAGAAATGGTGAGGCTCCAGTGCCTCCTTTAAATAAATAGATGCTTGTCACAGCAATTAGTCTGTGGTAGATCTCCATCCTGTGGTTTATCTACATCGAACAGAAGAGTCAATTTCCTCTTTAGGTGTCTTCTTGGAGCTGTGGGCAGAAGAAGAGATGACGCTGTCCCAGGATGGTATTGCTTAATCTCAGATGAGCCCAGAAGGTGACCCATTCACACTCATGCATGACAATGTACGCTAATTTTTTTCTTGTGTGTTGAATATCTTATTTTTGTATTGCTCCATATCAGACCCTTTGACATTCAATGCCTTGGATGGACAAGTCTCTTAAGTTAAATATTTATTTATTATTTTATTTGCTTTTCTGGTTGCTATAATTACACCTTTGTGATCTCACCCAATTAGAACTCTTCTAGCAGGGTTTCTAAAACATGCTTGACAGGGAACAAGCCTTATCTCCCACATTCTGCTATTTATAGAAGCTCACTCTAGGGCTGATCTGCTTTAGCCACTGGTAATATGTTTATGTTATTCAAGTCACAAAATTTGTCATGGAGGCATTTTGAAATCTAGACATCTTTTTTTTACAATCCACTGGTAAATATTTATCTGGAAGTTACCTAGAAAAAACTGTTTTCCAAATAATTAAGAATTTAGGCTCTGTTACCATGATTTCCATTTGGATTCCATTGCAGAGGAAAGCCATAAACGTCACCACATTTAAGTCAAAAATATGCTGTAGAAGAACAGATAAATATTTAACTATCTTTTACAAGAAGGTAAACTTGTTTAGTATTACTGACCTGGATGGGTCAAAAGTCTGTTGTAGGATACACTCAAAAACTCACAGATGTTCACTCTTAAAGGGCCAACATAGATATGTTAATAAGCCTAACAGCATATCTTTGGACACATGTCTATTACTGAAATTAATTTCATAAGTCCTGTAAAGTTTTCATTATGTATGTTGCACTAGCTTCATGCATTGAAAAAAAATTCTGCTTCTAGATGCATATATGTTTTTTGTCAGATGATAAGTGACCCTGAACTTTAAATCTGCCTCATTACTGCAAGGTGGCCAGGACTGTTTTGTGATGACAGCACCTTCAACAACTGGCAGCTACATGAATGGCTTGAGGACTCAAAGGGGAGTGCTGCTTGTCAAATGAGGATATCCTTCACAGCAATATAATTTGTGCTGCTAAAATAAGTACCTTTAACACTAATTTAAATTTATAATTATAGGCATCTTTGAAAGTTAGGGAATGAGCATGACTGAATATCTATTCAGTTTTTGTGATGATATTATACTGTATGTCATTTCATTTTGTATCTTCAACTGAAAATGTTAAAAAGAAAAAAGAAACTCTCTTGTGTTTGTTCAGCCAAACCAAAAGTGGCAGGGTCAGATATATTGTGATTTCAAGACAGTTTAAAAGAAAGTCAGGTTAACCTATACCTATTTTCATTGCACCATCACAATTATCTTGATGTTTCAGCAGTTCAGCAAACCCATAAAGTAATGTGTTTAATCATAGAAATGCTAAATCTGGTGTAAAAGCATTGCCTTCTAATGGCAACTGCCCTTTAGGCTTGGTTGGGTCAGAGCTGTAATGGGCAACAGTAACTTCAAGACAGTAACTGTTGATACAATGCTAGCTTGTTAGTTTAAATTATTTTATCCTTCTCAAATTTACTACTTTTCTATTACCAGCACTGCATATCATCATACTCATCTCACATCATTTACAGTTTCAGCTGTGGCTTTCAGCTCTGCTTTATTGTAAATAACCTGCTACACAATGTTAATTGGTGGTGTCTTTGCACTATATGCAAATAGACAAATGGCTTACAATTATTTTTGATTGTTATTCCAAAATTATAAAGTTAACCTGTTTATAAACACAGTCTGCCTTTTATTCGCAGACACCCATTTCGATATCAGTATTTGACCAAAGTCTGTGATAAAGATGCATATTGGGATATTTTGTCATAATAGGTCAACAATTAATTAGTGGACAGATGTTGCTAGGCTCCAATTATGGTAATCAGTTTCAAACTACTTTGTTTTCCTGTCTTCTTAAACAAATCTGTGCCTTTATGTGTGCTCATTATGAAATTTATAAGATTTGTACTTGTATTTTTATCTGAAAACTTGTAAAAGCGCTCTGTGCATGCAGTCTGTGAAAAGCAGTATATAAACATAAAAATAACTAGATTTGTATCAGTCTGGTACGGAATGCATTGTAAATGTAATATTTTTCAGTGAGGACTTCAAATTCATCATTGGGATTATTGAGTGAAGAAACATTGGGACTTTGGCCCGAGTTTTCAAATTCACACCACATAAGTTAAAATTTATTTCCATAGCACTAAAGCCAAACAATCAAAAGAAGTTCACATTTTGGCAGAGTAGAGAATAATGTCAGGCTTTGAATCTCATTTTCATTTCTGTGTCTCTTTAGCAGATTATTAGTATAAAATCTGGTACTCTAAATTTGCTGCCATATTAGTTATATTATAACAAGACAAGCAAACAGGATGTCACATATGATACTATTACATCCTATACACTCATTATATAATTCCAACAAATAAGATACAATTTCCTCATCATTAGTTTCTGTAGAATAATCTGAATAAATAATTCTTTCTCCCAAGATAAATATATCAAATAAATTTTTTCTAAATTATTATTTATGGAAAAATACAAAGATCCTAGTAAAGATGCTAAAGGTACTCCTTTTTTATAGGAAAAATAAAATAAGCTAGCTATTGAAGACCATAAGTATGAAAAACAATATTTATAACTGAAGTAGTATATACATACACACACATTTTATATTATATATATATATATATATATATATATATATATATATATAATTTTATTGTGAGATATGGCCGGCCATTCATCCCAGCC
>JANRMT010062854.1:109042404-109130389 GCA_026402145.1 Polypterus bichir lapradei | reverse complement strand
CATACATATACACATATATATATTACATATACATATATACACAGTATAAAGGTTTGGGGTTGACCGGCCCCGTATACTGTAAGATTTGGGTTTTTCTAGATCAGAGATTTTCAAACAAAATACAACAGAAAGTTTGTGATGTGAATAGGCAACATTTATGGAGTGGGACCGGAAATGACACAGATTGAATGCTGGGAAGGAACCGCGGTGGTTGATGGTAATCATGACATCATCTGAGGTAGATGGAAGGAAGGGAAAGAATGCGGAAGTGTCAATACAGGATTAGGGAGTCTGAAAACATTCATGGCGGCGCAGCTTCTTTCTTTCTGTAGGAAAAAAGGAGTGAAAAGTTAATGTCCCGCTTTTCCCCTTTGGCATTACTTTTCGTGCTGTACCTCGGGTCTTTATGCGGCTCCTCATGTGCGCGTGTGTGACATGACCCCCCCCCTCAGCCCAGACCCACCAGGTCAGGCGTTCCAAACCGAGAGGTCATGAACCCGGAGAGGGAATCAGCATTGGCCTAAAGGTTACCCCGGCAGTATGTGACGGTAAACTTGTACGGCTGAAGGTCCAAAAACCACCTGGTGACTTGGTGATTCGTCTCCTTATGAACCGCCATCCAACGAAGACCGGCATAGTCTGTCACCAGAGTGAACTCACGACCCAACAGGTAGTACCTCAGGTGAGTCACCACCCACTTAATAGCCAAGGCTTCCCGCTCCACTGCTGCGTACCTGGTCTCCCGGTCCAACAGTTTCCGACTCAGGTAAATCATGGGGCTCAGCACGGTACCTAGACCTGCGTCCGAAGCATCGGTCTGGAGGATGAAGGGGAGAGAAAAGTCGTTAGGACCGTCTTAAGGTCACTGAATGCTCGTTCCGTTTCATTTTTCCATACCACATGTAAAGGAGCCCCTTTCTTTGTTAAATCAGTCAAGGGTGCAGCTCTCTCAGAGAAATGGAGAACAAACCGGCGGTAGTAACCCGCTAACCCCAAGAAGGCTTGCACCTGTCTCTGGGTACTCAGACGGGGCCATTCCAGGACATCTTTGATTTTTGAACATTGGGGTTTCACCAGTCCTCCCCCCACTAGGTAGCCTAAATATTTGGCCTCCTTCAAGCCAAAGAAGGATTTATGCTGATTGATATGGAGGCCCGCCTTCGCTAGCGTCAGGAGGACGGTGTATACCTGCAAGATATGTTCCTCCCAGGTGCCGGAATAGATGACCATGTCATCCAGGTAGGCAGCACAATAGGACTGATGGGGCCATAGCACTCTGTCTACCAGACACTGGAAGGTCGCTGGTGCTCAGTGCAACCCAAATGGGAGAACCTTATATTGCCAATGTCCACTAGGGGTACAAAAGGCAGTTTTCTCTTTAACGGATGCCGATAAGGGAATTTGCCAGTATCCCTTTGTCATGTCAAGTGTAGTCAAGTAACGAACCGTACCCAGACGCTCAATGAGCTCGTCGACCTGGGGCATAGGGTAGGCATCAAATCTGAAGACCTGATTAAGACTTCTGAAGTCATTACAGAATCTCCAAGAGCCATCTGGCTGAGAAACGAGGACGATGGGACTGGACCACGGACTGTGGCTCTCCTCGATTATGTCCATATCCAACATCCATTTCTAACTCCGCCTCTGCACGTTTCACCTCCGGGAGGTGATAGGGGCATTCCCTAACCATGACCCCGGGGTCGGTCACTATGTGGTGCTCAATCAGCGATGTGCACCCTGGAGTCTCGCTGACTACCTCCGGGACAGACAGGATCACTTGCTCAAGCTCCTGCCGTTGGGGGGGGCATCAAATGGGGACCGAGGTTAAGTGTCGATTTTCCTGAGAAAAGAGAGAGGGTTGTTCCAGAGTTGGGGACGTTTTCCCGTTCTCTCCACGGCTTTAATAAGTTAACATGATAAACCCTCTCGCTCGGTCGACAATTCGGTTGTTTTACCGAATAGTCGACAAGCCCCTTTCTCTCCTCAACCTCATAAGGGCCCTGCCAATGAGCCAGTAATGTGGAATGGGAGGAAGGCACGAGCACCAGGAGACCATACCTGGTCTCCTGGTTGGAACTCCCTGAGACTGAGTACCAGTTATAACAGCGTGCCTGCGCTGCTTGAGCATATGACATGTGTTCCTTTAGGAGAGGCCGGATTTTATTTAGTCTATCGCGCAGTTGTGCGATATATTCTAATATATTAATGGAGGGAAGAGCCTCTGCTTCCCAACCTTCTTTAAGAATGTCCGGAAGGCCCCGAGGTTGGTGGCCGTACAAAAGTTCAAATGGGCAAAACCCCGTGGAGGCTTGTAGCACTTCCCGGTAGGCAAAAAGCACGAGAGGTAAAAGTTGGTCCCAGTTCCTACCGTCCGCGCTGACTTTAGCGTCTGGTTAAAGCGCTCTACCAATCCGTCGGTCTGCAGATGGTAAACAGACTTCTTTAGATGCTTTATACGGAGTAACTTGGCAACCTTCCTGAACGTATCCAAAGTAAAGGGAGTATCTTGGTCCGTGAGGACTTCTTTAGGTATTCCCACTCTAGAAAAAAGGCTTACCAATTCCCGTGCGATATTTTTTGTATTGGCAGAGTGCAGGGGAACTGCCTCTGGGTACCAGGTTGTGTAGTTTACCATGACTAAAATATATTTGTGTCCACGGTTTGAAGGCTCTACAGTCCGATCAGCTCAACTCCGATCCTTTCAAAGGGAATATCAACAAGGGGAATCGGAACGAGAGGAGCACAGTCCCTCCTAGGAATCTGTCGTAACTTACAGTTCGGGCAGGACTGGCAGAAACGTTGGACCTCCTCATTTATTCCGGGCCAGTAAAAGTGGAGTTTTATTCTCTCCAGAGTTTTCTCGGTCCCTAGATGGGCGCCTAGGAGGTGGGTGTGAGCCAGTTCACAAACCTCCCGGTGCCTCCTGGCACTAGCAGCAACTTCCGTACCTCGCCTTCATGGCTCACGACCCGATACAACAGATCACTTTCTAATACAAAGTAGGGCTCCAGTGGCATGGGACTGTCTGGCCTTCAGCCATCAACGGAAACGATAGCATTCCGCACAAACGTGAGGGAATCATCATTCCACTGTTCCCTTTAAATGACGCTGGCGTAGACCTAAATTGGTAGTCCATGCTGTCTAAAGGATCTAATGGTGTTGGGGCGGCGTCATCTACTCTGCGCGGGCCCTCATCCAGGGGTATTTCCAGGTCAGGGTCCGTCACCAGAGAATCTTCCCCCCGACCGCTTACGTCATCATTGTGCACAGGGCTGCATGGCGTGGGAGCCACGGGGAGGGCGCCCCATCCACCCATAATAAGACCTAACTTGGCTTCGGGAGCGGTTTCTGCCCTACTGCTTTTATTGTTCGACCAGTCATGCCCCAATATTACTGGAAAGGGGAGTTGAGGTAACACGGCCACAAGCATTCAACTTACTTCCCCCTTCCAGGTAATATAACAGTTCGCGGACCGATAAGACCTGGTCTCACCATATACACAAGTAACCTTCACATGACGGTTCACCCACTGTCACGGTAGGACATAACGGCGAGCAACAATGGTTATGTTACTCCCAGTATCAAATAACGCAACCACCGACTGTTCGTTTACTAGTACCACTCCCATGTTTGGGACTGCCAGGGGATTAGACAGGGCACAATGCCTTTCTCCCTTTGCACAACTGCAGTCCATTGGCTCCACGTTCTGGGGACAGGTAGGTAGTAGATGTCCAACCTCTCCACACTTGAAACAGCGCGGCGGGACCGAGAGTCTCTCTCTCGGCTTCAGCGGAGGCTCTGTGGCGCAACGGGTGGGTTCCAGGTTGGCGACATGTCCCTGTCGGGCTCCGTGAGCAGGTTTCTCCGACCCCCCGGCTCGGTGCACTGTGAACTGACACTCCAGAACCTCGAGGAGACCCTTCATGTCCTGGTATGGGTGTCGCTGGACCTGCTGGGCGAGATAGTCTGGCATGGGATTAACTAAGCCCTCACACACCACCTGTTCAACTACATGGCGGGCTTCAGTGCTTTCCCCCAAAACTCAAAAGCATGGGCTCGGGCAGGGCGATCGGGGTCGAACTGCCAGTACCTCCATTCACTCGCCTGCTGGCCTGACGTGACGCCGTAGTGACTAAGGATCTACACTTTTAGGATGTCATAGCTCGCGGCTTCCTCCTCAGGGAGGTCATGATAGGCCCACTGTGCGATGCCCTTCAAATACGGTACCAGAATGGACACCCAGTTCGTCCGCGGCCATTTATTCCGGGTCGCCGTCCTCTCAAAAATGTCCAAGTAGGACTCTATATCTTTGCTTTGGAGAGCGGTACTATCAGAGGTGGTGGAGGTCGTGCTGGCTCTGGTTCTACTGCTTCCACTGCCGCTAGGCGGGTTTTGGTGCCCTGCAATTCGCGGTTCGTCACAGCCTGCTCAAGCTGGTGAGCCTGGATCTGGTTAGCCAAACCGGTCAGCACGGTATTCAGGTCCTGTCCTTCCGAAATTTTGGACAATCAATCCTGCCGACTACGCCACTGTAGAATAAAGAAAAACACAACATAAAGGTTTGGGGTTGTCTGGCCCCGTATACTGTAAAATTTGGGTTTTTCTAGGTCAGAGATTTTCATACAAAATACAACAGACAGTTTGTGATGGTGAATAGGGAACATTTATGGAGTGGGACCGAAAATGACACAGATTGAATGCTGGGAAGGAACCGCGGTGGTCGATGGGAATCATGACGTCATCTGAGGTAGACGGAAGGAAGGGAAAGAATGCAGAAGTGTCAACACGGGATTAGGGAGTCTGAAAACATTCATGGCGGCGCGGCTTCTTTCTTTCTGTAGGAAAAAAGGAGAAAAGGTTAGTGTCCCACTTTTCCCCTTTGACATTACTTTTCATGCTGCACATCGGGTCTTTATGCGGCTCCTCATGCGCGCATGCGTGACTATATATATATATATATATATATATAAAAATGTAAAGTATATATATTCTGAAAGGAATATTACTAATTCTTACTTCAATGCCCAGTGATATTGCTCTGTATATACTGCTAAAAAAATTACTTTTTAATCAGAGTATAGCATCAAGTCAATGAAACTTCTGGGAATATTGATCTGGTCACTTAAGTAGCAGAGGGGCTTGTTAATCAGTTTAAGCTGCTTTGGTGTTAATAAAATTCACAACAAGTGCACAAGAGGGGCAACAATGAGATGACCCCCAAAACAGGAATGGTTTAACAGGTGGAGGCCACTGACATTTTTCCCTCCTCATCTTTTCTGACTCTTTTTTCACTACTTTTGTAGTTTAGCTACGGTCAGTGTCACTACTGGTAGCATAAGGCGATACCTGGACACTACAGCGGTTCCACAGGT
Source organism: Polypterus bichir lapradei (assembly GCA_026402145.1). Taxonomy (NCBI): domain Eukaryota; kingdom Metazoa; phylum Chordata; class Cladistia; order Polypteriformes; family Polypteridae; genus Polypterus; species Polypterus bichir. The sequence continues at coordinate 109,125,017 of JANRMT010062854.1, read as the reverse complement.
AGTCCAACTTCTCCAGTATGGCATATCAATACGTGCCATTACCAGAAGGTTTGCTGCGTTTCCCAGCACAGTCTCAAAGCCATGGAGGAGATTCCAGGAGACAGGCAGTTACTCTAGGAGAGCTAGAGAGGGCCGTAGAAGGTCCTTAACCCATCAACAGGACCGGTGTCTGCTCCTTTGGGAAAGGAGGAAAAGGATGAGCATTGCCAGAGCCCTACAAAATGACCTTCAGCATGCCACTGGTGTAAATGTCTCTGACCAAACAATCAGAAACAGACTTCATGAGGGTGGCCTGAGGGCCCAGCATCCTCTAGTGGGCCCTGTGCTCACTGCCCGGCACCATGGAGCTCAATTGGCATTTGCCATAGAATACCAGAATTGGCAGGTCCACCACTGGTGTCCTGTGCTTTTCACAGATAAGAGCAGGTTCACCCTGAGCGCATGTGACAGACATGAAAAGGTCTGGAGAAGCCGTGGAGAACGTTATGCTGCCTTTAACATCATGCAGCATGACCGGTTTGGCGGTGGGTCAGTGATGGTCTGGGGAGTCATATCCGTGGAGGGACACACAGACCTCTACAGGCTAGACAATAGCACCTTGATTGTCATTAGGTAACAGGATAAAATCCTTGGACCCACTGTCAAGCCCTATGCTGGTGCAGTGGGTCCTGGGTTCCTCCTGGTGCACAACAATGCCTGGGCCTCATGTGGCGAGAGTATGCAAGCAGTTCCTGGAGGATGAAGGAATGAATTGATACCATTGATTGGAGAGGCTTGAAATGCTTGCCTGACCTAAATCCAATAGAACACCTCTGGGACATTATGTTTCGGTCCATCCAATGCCACCAGGTTGCACCTCTGACTGTCCAGGATCTCATTGATGCCCTAGTCCAGATCTGGGAGGAGATCCCCCAGGACACCATCCATCATCTCATTAGGATCATGCCCTGACATTGTCAGGCATGCATACAAGCACATGGGGGCCATATAAACTACCGAGTACAATTTGGAGTTGCTGGAATTAAATTTCGGCAAAATGGACTAGCCTGCTGCATCGTTTTTTCACTTTGATTTTCAGAGTGTCTTTGAATTCAGCCATCTGTAGTTTGATAATTTTCATTTCCATCAAATAATGTTGCATCCTTTCGTTCCTAACACATTACCCAGTCCATATCAGTGTAGATATCCAGCAGGCTTTTTTCCTATTGAGACCTGATGTGTTTTCAAAGTGTTCGTTTAAATTTTTTGAGCAGTTTAGTTTCATCAACACATTGAAAAACATAATTAAAAGAAAGACAGAGAAAAAATGTAGGAACCAATGTATTTCTTCAGATGCAACATATACAGTAAACTATTTATTATGTGCTTTGAATAGCAAGACAATTTCTATATAAATGTAATTAACTATTATTATGTAAAACAAGTGCCACATACCTTCTTCAAGCCATCATTTTCTCAAAGCATCTTAATCCGGGTTGAACCAATTCCACCAAACCATGGGTTCAGGGCATTCAAATTAAAAAGCACTCAAAATGCTCAGACACACACATGAACACAGTGGTCTCAGACTCAGTGTTCAAATGGCTGTGGTGTTGGCATTGTTTTTATCCAACATTTTTTTAAACTTTATTTAGAACTCATTTATTGCTTTTGACGTAAGGTCATTTTTGTTTTCATTTTGTTATTCAAATGTTAAAATGTAGAACTCTTATTTGTTCTTTTTCCTTCTGCCCATTAATTGTAAGATTATGAGAACAGGAACACCAAAAGCTAATCAGATCTCGTTCTCACCTGTATGTATTCCTCATTAAGTGTGTGTCTCAATAAAATATTTGAAATAAAATTACAAAGAAAGAGAAACACTAAGCTACTAGGGTTAACATAATACTCCAATTGTTCTTAGATAGAGTAAATACACAATATTAAACTGTTTGGTGTGGCAGAATGAGAGCATTGTCAAGTCAGATATTAATGACATGGTTCATTCACACCAATAATTAGCTTCTAGTTAAGAATTGGCTGAAATAAAAATGTGAAGCCATTTTGAGAGTTTGAAAGCCCTGTGCTAACATTAGTATACAATATTGATACATTTGTTTTACTACTTTAAAACAAAAATTTAAATGCAGGAGCAGGTTCTAACCCGTACATCTTGTTTTGCTGAACCAAAGCCGTTGATCTCTTTGTGACTTTTTTATCCCTTTACCTGAAAACTATTTCCTTCCTTCCTCCTTAGTCATCTGTCTCTTAAACTTTGAATCAATACCATACTTCTTAGCTCTTGTCTGATTAAGTCTGTGGCCATGCAAACTGGTATATGTGATTTTATTATTTCAAATGACCTTACTGTAAATGAGACAAAAAGATGTACTGTATAAGAATGGCAGTGTCTTATGCTGATGTTGTAGTTACTAATGTGGACGAAAGTTGAGAACAGCAGAAGGCCAACACCAATAAACAGTAAAAAAGCAATTTCTTTTATTCTTGGTGGCAGAGGCTGCAGCACCTTACAACTCAGTTTGTCATAAGCAGCCTATCCTGCTAGCAGGAAGTCTATCTTCCTTTATACTCAAGTTTGTTGACATGAAGAAAAAACAATGCGGCAGTTCATTTTGAGGTCACATAGAGCTTGCAAGTAGCTTAAGATGACACATTAGATCAATACAGGAGAAGCACACGGTAGTCTTTAGATAAGAGGAACTGTGCATATCCAAAATTCCAGGTTCCCTATTCAACTTATTATATACAATTCAGCTATGGCTAGTTTGACAGAGACAGCACTTTGCAAAACATGTACTTCCCTATTCTTCTGCACCATCAGGGTTACAACACTTCAACGGCTATGTGGCAGTTACAATTTAAGAATCTTTTTTCAGCTTATAAAATTAATTAACGTTATACTGTCAGTTAATGCACAGCATATAATAATTGATTATACAATATCAAAAGCTACCTTAAAAGTTAGTTTAGTACATTTGTCTTACAAGAATACACTCTTACAGCTTAGTGTCTGTATTGGGTTACAATTTGTTTGGTTAGCTTAACACATCCTTATTTAATGCATAAGTGACTTCTTATAGTTCTATTAGTACAATACTTTTGTTATTTTGAAAGGCTGAAGCATCTTAATTCTAAATATTCTTTCTCACTAAAGACAAATCAGTCAGATATTCCCATATGCCCGTGTAATGAGCCAATTCAGGCTTTCATACAACCTTGCCTACCTCACCTAAAAATATTTTCTTTTGATATTTCTTTCAAAATTCTAGGTATTTCATATTTTAAGTCTATATACAGCACATAAAGTAACATTTTTAGTATTTTTTTTCTCCTTCATACAGACAAAATTGAACCACACCACACAACATATGATGCAGATCGTCTTAGCTGAAAGATGTCTTGCTGTGACCAGTCATGGTCATTTCTAAGTGTCTTAGAGTGGGGTGGCACAGCAAGCTCTTTTCTGAGGTACATCATGGCTCATTTAAGCAGCTGTGAGCTTATTACATCTCTCGAAAGAATTGCTGCTTGTCATCCTCGTTATCCTTTCCCTGGGTTAAAGGTAAAAGAAATCGCTTGCATTAGAGGAACAAGTCCATCTATCTGTCCATCCATCCATTTTTGTAGTTTTCATAATCAGTACACCAGCTAAAATACGTGCAGGTGTATCGTTCTTCTAGGAAGTGAATTGCAAAGCAAGGTTTGGTGAATTAACAGCCACAAGTGAGGTGGTGATATTCTTCTGACACCTTACAAATGATTATCGGGACCTACACCAACAATAAACCAAAGCATAGGCACCTGAAAACAACAGACCAGTGTATTAAATCAATGTACGTATAAGGATTGGTTCTTGCCTTTTATGAAGTCCCAATTAAGACTGAAGACTTCTCATCTATTCTGCCTTCTAACCTTTTTTAGGCATGTACTGTATTACTGTTCTGTGTTAGACTAATCTCTTCTGGACTTCAAAGTCATGATACTGTCTATGAACTATCTACAAGCTGGACAACCAAGAAACAAATATTGATATTTTTTGTAATGCTTACAGGTTAATGACCTTTCCAAATGTAAACTTATTAACAGTATGCAATGTAATGTTATATAATTTTACATTTTTTATTTACCAGAACACTTGGTATTTTGGCATAATTAGTGCCGCTGACCTAGGGTGGTTGGGATCTGGGACTAAAAGGTTTGATTTTCTTTTAAAAAACTTAAAAAAAAAAAATGAAATTAAAAAAACTACATAAAAATGTTTCTTTACACATACACATTGTGGCACTAGAGGGCGTTGTTGCTCCTCAAACCCAATAGTCAAACTCTCAAGACACCAGGTAAAAGCACCAAAAGGATCTTTTATTCCTTCTCTTCTAATAGTGGTGCCTCAAAGCACCTTCGCCACCATACAAAGACAATAATCTCTTATATATATATATTTCTCTTCTGGTTCGTCCAGCTTCCTCTGGAAAACCGGTCCCGCCCACACGCAGCCGGCATTTCTCGATTCCTATTCATCCTCCTCCAAACCCTACCCCATGCTGCCTGCAGCCTCCCATACACCCCCATGCCCATAGACATAGAATTACTAGACGCAGCAGCATTGTATGTCAATGTCGCCGCCATATTGTGGAGTGAAGTAATGGATAAAGATGCCTCACGAAGGTGCTGTTTGGGATTGTACAAACCGCTGTACGCTCTAAACCAGATCCCGGGGGATTACATTTCATAGGTAAGGCTGAACAATTGTTTTGGTTATATTTGGCTATTAGAAAATCCCATTTTATAATCTTACCATTAAAGGTCACCTTACAATAAAATTAAACAACATTAGTCAAATTTAAACAAGAGAATGATAAATCAAAAAGCAATAATTAGCAAACAAACAAAGATAACTGGAAGTAAGAGTGCAAAATTCACAATTAGTAGGCCAGTTTGAAAAGATATGTTTTGAGGGCAGTTTTAAAATGTGTTATTGAATCGAGCTGATGTATATGAGAGGGAAGAGAATTCCCGAGTTGAGGAGCACTATGAGAGACGCTCGAGCTCCCATAGCACTGCGTCTGATGTGTGTTACAGAAAGTAGAGCTGCGGATGAGGATCTGAGTGAGCGAGAGGAGTGCAAGTCTGTAGGAGATCAGTCAGGTTATGGAGAGCTTTAAATGTTCAGAGCAGTATTTAGTATTGTATTCTGTAGTTCACAGAAATCCAGTGAAGTTGAGAGAGAGTAGGTGTAATATGTTCAGTGGATTTAGAACAGCTGATTATTATCCAAGCAGCAGAATTTTGAATAAGTTGTAAACGATTGATACATTTTTGTGGGATGCCAGATAGAATAGCATTACAGTAATCTATATGTGAGGTGACTCGGGCATTAACCAATACTTCAGTTCAGTGTTGTATAAGAACAGGACGAAGTCTAGAAATGTTTCGGAGATGGAACAAGGCAGTCCGAGAAATGTTACTTATATGGGAGGAATTATTTAATAATAATTATCATTATTTAATAATTGCCATTATTAATGTATAAATGGATAAAAATAATTGCATGTAAACGATTTGCCAAAATCTGTTGTATGTAAACGATACTGTTTTAAACGTTATTGTTTTTTCATCAGAAAACCCAGTTTCCATGTCTACCTGTATTAGTTTAAATGTCACTTTTGCCACTCGCAATAGGGCGGACCCGCTGATGTATCGTGTCGACTGGGCAACATAGTAAATGCAGCGTCTATCTATATATGTCTATGCCCACGCCGCTTTTCTTGATTCCTATTCCTCCTTTGGACTACCGTGTTCCCTGCTCCTTGGTTCGTCCTGCTTCCTCTTCAAAACCGGTCCCGTCCACACGCAGCCGACACAACATTTCTCGATTCCTATTTGTCCTCTTCCAAACCCTTCCCCACGTTGCCTGTTGCTTCCCATGCACCCCCATGCCACTTTTCTAGATTCCTATTCCTCCTTCAGACTACCAAACACCTATTCACAACTAAGTTTTTCAAGAAGTATTCCTTTCTTCTTGATTTCTGAATTCCTTTCTCACCGTTTTCCGTTCCTATTCTTACACCACCATATGCTACAGCGGGCGTCAGCTAGTAACACAATAATTCTCCTGCTCTCCTCTCAGCAGCTTTGTCACACTCCCTCCCAACTCCAACTCTTTTGCTGGGTCTCCACTAGTCCTTTATATAGTCCTTGACCCAGAAGTGCTTCTGTCCTTCCGTCCATGTGATTCACCAGCACTTTCGGGTCAGATAGAGACTTGTATTGTCTTCAGCCCGGTAGTACTTCTGTACTTCTGTCCCCATGACTTTGGAGTACTTCCAGGCTACATTGGAAACAGAAATCCCCGTGTCTCCCTGCAGCACCCGCGGTACCCAGCAGGGCTGTGAAGCCGAACTCCATCTCCCATAGTGCCCTGTGGGAATCTGGGGTACCACTAAGCTGCAGGGAATTCACCATCTAGCATCCTGGGGGTTTCTGCCGGGTTGAGCTGCTGGCCATCCATCACAACTTATATTGTCCATCCTCCACTTGCACAAACATATATTTAGCAGTTCCACCTAGGGAAGAGAGGGGGCGCTGGCACTAACTTTATCTTCTCCTTCCTCCAGCCAAGAAAAGATGACTAAGGAGGACACCTGACTCCACTCTGCCACCCAACTAACATAGGGCACAAGGAAGGAACAATCTTTGGACAGGATGCCAGTCTATTGCAGGGTGAATACACAAACACACACACACACACACACACTAGGGCCCAGTATTTAGTATTGCCAATCCAACTAACCTGAATATCTTTGAATAGTGTGGGAGGAAGGAAGGCCATGCCTAATGTCCCACATGAAATACCCAGGACATAAACCCTGGTCTCCTTACTGCTGGTCAGCAAAGCTACACACACATATATATTTTATATATATTATATAAATATACAGTACATACATATATATATATAAATATACATACATATACAGTATATACATACATATTATATTATATATTATATTCGTTTGCTTTTCACATTAAAACTGATTAAGTCAGTGTTTGTGCTGCAATTACTTAGTACTTTTTATTTAATTTTTCACGTAAGCTGGAACTTGAGCCTTCAATCTGCCTCAAGAATGATTTAAGATATGAAGAGGTAGGGGAAGTGATGGCGAAGGTGGTGGGGATGAGAATTGTGCCTGTACGTATGCGCTGCATGGCCACCCTGCTGGCCGCTGCTGAGAGTTAATTCTATAATAAAATAAAATAAAAAGAGGAATAACCTTGAAAGTCAATCATCACCCCGAAAGTGGATAGTAGAAGTCACATAGTATATACGTACCAAATTTCAGGTCAATAGGTGAAATGGTTTGCGAGCTACATTTAAAATCCTGGACAGACAAACGGACAGCCACGGTAGTATGTTATATATAAAGATTTATACATAAACATACACACACACATACACATATATATATATATATATACACATATATATCTATCTATATATATATATATATATATATATATATTCATCCATCCATTATCCAACTCGCTATATCCTAACTACGGGGTCACAGGGGTCTGCTGGATCCAATCCCTGCCAACACAGGGCACAAGGCAGGAAACAAACCCCAGGCAGGGCACCAGCCCACTGCAGGGTGCACACACACACGCAGCACACACACTAGGGACAATTTAGAATCGCCAATACACCTAACCTGCATGTCTTTGGACTGTGGGAGGAAACCGGAGTTCCCGGAGGAAACCCACACAGACACAGGGAGAACATACAAACTACACGCATGGAGGACCCGGGAAGCAAACCCGGGTCTCCTAACTGCGAGGCAGTAGTGCTATCACTGTGCCACCGTGCTGTTCTATATATATATATATATTATATATAATGTAATGTATAATACTATATTTGTAACCCATTGCCCCTGAAATAAAAAAGTGGATAAATTAGATGAATGGATACTTCTGTTATCGGTGTACTTATGGTTTACCTGTATATAAAATTAAACTTTAACGGATTGATTCTACTGGTAGCAAAAGAAAAAAAAAATATGGGAATTATGCACACAACTCTAAATCTATCTGTAATACTCTGCCAAGTGATGTATGATTAACATTCCAAGTGTTATCCTTTGTACAAATATAAAAAAAGCAGTGCTGACTTTGACACATCAAAATTGAAGGTAATATATGAGGAAACAACTCTCTATAAAGCTGTTGCAACTGGGAGAATTTTGAGAATACCCAAAAGAAATGTGCATGATGTACATGTTTTATGGAACTACTTTTTCTATTAGAGAATAGTGAAAAAGCGTGAGTCCGTCCTAGCAGGAACCAGAACAAGATATGGATGGAAAAAGATGCCAATTCAGGGAATGACGCACTCACTCACACATCCAAATTTCCCTCAGATGACATCTTGTCATTTTGTGGTAACTGTTTAATCTAACAGTTAGTTTGCTAGTAAGTAATGTGGACATGCAAAAACATGTAAACTCCACGAGGAATGCACCTTGAGATCGAATCTCAACTCCAAATACTATATAGTGCCAATGCTACCATCCATAACACTGTGCTGCCTTTGATTTAGAAACTGTCAGCAACTAGTTTCTTCAGAAAACATGAACAAAGTAATGACCTATAGATCATGAGGTGGTAATTCAGCACAGTTAATGTTGGCTCACAAGTATCTAAGAGTAATTAGCACATATATATAGTGATTTATTTAAGAAGGCCTCCATCTAAGTTAACATAGCACTCTTTCTAAATTTCTTTTAAAAACTGAAACAACTAGGTGACAACAGCTCTATTAACTTAGAAAATTATTTCACTATAAGTGCAAAATTAAAGAAAACTTGCAGCAGTAGGAACAGTACAGTATTCAGCTTTTTTTCTTGCAGACCTTCTTTAATTCAGAAATACTGATAGATTTTTTAAATAGATTCAGTATAGGTCTGGACTTTGATAAGACTAGTACAAATTTTAAATTTTAAAATTTCCTTTTCTTCAGTAATTCTGACATAGTCTGCATATCTGAATAACTGGATTTTCACCTAAGAATTATTTTGATACACAGCAAAATTCACAATTCTTTCCATTATGATGACTTGACCAGGTCCAAAGGTAGCAAAGCATTCCAATATCATAACACTACCATTATCATATTTGACTATCGGTACGATTCTGACTGTGGAATGCTGTGTTTACCGTTCAGCTGGATGTAAAAGATCCATGTCACCCAAAATGTTTCACTTTTGTCACATCTCTTCATAAAACATTCTTTCAAAAAGGCTATCCAGGTCCTTCCAGGAACAGAACATTTATGTGGTTTCCACTTTGCTTCTCCCCAATGATTTTTGCCCAGTGTATTCTAATTGTGGAGTCATTGATTTGGCTTTCACTGAGCCAGCTCAGGGCTGCAATAATTAGATTTTCAAGGGTCTTTAACTTTCAGGTTGATTTTATATTAAGCCCTGGGATTAATTAGGTCAAGGCAGACACTCGAGTATTTATTTTTGTTTAGATTTTATTGCTTGCACTGTGGCTCAGTGGAGTCCCAGTGTCTTAAAGTTAGCTTTGTAGCTCTCCAGACTGAGAGATATCCGTAACCTTTTTCTGATGTTTTCTTTATTCACGGCATTATGTGCTTGTTGGATTTTTGTATAGGAGACTTATGATGGTAAGAGTCAAATTAGGTAAGGTTTATATTGAGCAGGGCTAGATGTATTTAAGTCTGCCTAGGCTCAATCACTTCTTCTGCAGCTGATTTAACTAGGGAACATTTACTTTTTCATGCAATACCTGTTTGTGCTGGATAACTTTATTCATTAAGACCTATGTCACATTATGTGACTTTTCCAGTGATTTTCATTCAGCCGTAAAGGGTTGAAGTTGCTGCTAAACTCGCCACAGATGTTAACTGTTCATATAGAGCCAGCTTTGTCAGGCAGCACAAGAGCTATGGACCACACAAACAGAAAAGAAGCTCGTCTGTCTGATGTCTCATTCTTTACGTACCATAACAGAATGGAAAAAAAAAGTAAAGTGCAAATATTACTGCTGAACTCATCACAGCTGTTAACAGTGCTGGGTCCGTCAGGCAGCACGCTATTGGCTGTCAGAATTTGGGGCAAGCACAACTGTGCTGGAAGGCTGTCACACAGTAACCGTAACAGTGATTTATAATGTAATTTATAATGGTGCAGCAACAAGGTCAGTGGCTGCCCCATGAACAAAGTTGCATGTGACATCTGCTTTTAGGTAAAAGAAATACGTTAAAACTTGTCATTTGCCTTTGTATAATATTCAATTTTTGTTGAAGACCTCATAACAGGGACGGCACGGTAGCGCAGTGGTAGTGCTGCTACCTTGCAGTTAGGAGACCTGGGTTCGCGTCCCGGGTCCTCCCTGCATGGAGTTTGCATGTTCTCCCTGTGTCTGTGTGGGTTTCCTCCCACAGTCCAAAGACATGCAGGTTAGGTGCATTGGCAATCCTAAATTGTCCCTAGTGTGTGTGTGTGTGTGCGCCCTGTGGTGGGCTGGTGCCCTGCCTGGGGTTTGTTACCTGTCTTGTGCCCTTGTTGGCTGGGATTGGCTCCAGTAGACCCCCGTGACCCTGTAGTTAGGATATAGCAGGTTGGATAATGGATGGACCTCATAACATTCAGTGTCAGAAATGTTCAATAAGGGACAAATACTCTTTCACAGAATGTGTTTGTATTTGTCAAAAATCTGACTGATCACAGGTCGTCATTTATAGGCAAAAGGATGCTTCAGCTTTACCACAATGCTGTGGTAATAAGAAAGACCTAACGTTTAAGTGAAATGAAAAAGTCAAATAGCTCAGCCATTTAAATGAAACCTCTAGGATCTAAAGTGCTGGAGCATATTTAACACATTGTTTTTCTTATAAGTATTCCTCCAGTTTATTTCTGACACTAATTTTTTATCATGATCAAGCTAGTGATACACATCTGCTGGCATCATTGTTTGTGTATTGGAACTTTACAATTATCATTCTCTTCTCCCCTCTGCAGTGAATTTTGGAAATGATTCATTAATGATTTGGAAATAATATTTGTCATGTTGTTCAACACTGCTAGTAAAAAAACAACATCAGGCACTGTAGGTCTGTGCTGCACATTGTGCTTATACATCTCTCAGGTATTTTACCCTTATTAAAAATTAGATTGCTTTTACTATTGCTTGTGCAATCCACTTATTTTTCTATAAAAAGTTTACTTAAGTTTATTGCAGTTTCCTTCTAATTTTGATTTGATTTTCCATTGTGTGTCTGAGGTTTATTAAATTACTCTTAATTTAGTTATACTTTTGCTGGGACAGCATTCTTTTAATTGTGTTAGCTTCCACTATATTTTTATTTTTTTAACATATCATAATTTTACTTTTATCCCCATTTACTTTTTCTAACTGAAGCCAAAATCTATTATACTTTGGAGGCTCCATATTATTTGACTAGAGTGAGTTTGCAAAGTCTCCCTATTTGTAGATGCTGCTATGTAAACACATGAGCTGAATTTATGGGATATCCCAAATTACTGTGTCAGGTATAGAAATGGCATGTAATTCAGTGCTTTCTTTTTATATGCTGCTTGCCACTAATCTGACCTACAATATCTTGCAGTGTTACTTAGCGATATAATGTATCTGTCAAACAATGAAAGCAGCAGAAAGTATTAAAAGGTGCACCCAGCTTGTGCTGTGCCTTAGTGCTGTGTCTTTAACCAACTCTGCAAGTGTTTCTTGCTTATGTGTTTGACTCTTGTGACAGACGGCTGGGGACCCTACCCAGCCGGGACACCTGGACGGTCCACGAGAAGGACAATACGTCCCATGGGCCACGAGAGGGCAGCCTCCCTGGTCTGCTTGGGGGCCACTGGAACAGAGCTTGGAAGCTCATCCCTGTGGGAGGACGTGGCTACCGCCAGGGGGCACCCAGACTCTTCTGGAACCCTGGATGGCAGCACTTCCGCGACACCAGGAAGTGCTGCTGGAAGAAATCCCAGGGGCAACCGGAGTGCTTACAGGTGCTCATCTGATGCTTCTGCCACACCAGGAAGTGTTGTTGGACAGAGCACCTGCAGCCCTTCCGGGTAATTATAAAAGAGGTCGCCTCCCTCCAGTAGATGAACCAGAGTTGGGAGGAAGGAGACAGAGCTTGTGAGGAGGGGAGTAGAGGCGACAGAGAGAGAGAAGACACGAGTCTGTTGGTGACTAAGACATTGTGGTGATGTTAGATAATAAAACGTGTGTGTTTTGGACATTCTGGTGTCTGTCTGTCTGTGTCTGTGGGCTGGCTTTCCACACTCTTTAATAAGGTCTGTAGATTTTGCCCTGGCAATTGTTGCTTGTTAATTATTTTTCTTACTGTTTTTGACTTTCTGCCCACTTTTTAATATCACATGTGAATATTAAAATAGATATTATAGTATATTGATATTTGAGTCTTTTCTTCATCTACATTCTTTTCTAATGCTTACGCCAAATGTCTCCTCAGATCTACTTGCATTTGTGCACTCACACACCTTTTACCTTTGGGCCATAGCTTCTCCTCCATAAGATTGATTTTGGAGCACTATGGTGGCCAGGAACAGTTATCAACTATAATGGCAGCCACTGCCTTCCTTTTTATCTATCTTTAACAAAATATTTTGTTTATGGGATAGGTGATTGAATGCAGGAAAATAAAAATCTGCAGCACTTATTTATTTTTGCAATAATAAATAGCATTTTGTCTTAACACATAACCGATGGTAGCAAGCACCGTCTCAATTGTCAAAGTGTTAACAATATATTCTTTAAGAATTTGAGTGCCATAAATAGGGCAACTACTATTTAAAGATGCATTATTGTTTGTATTGTAAAGTGCTTTTGCTTGAAATGGAGTTTGATTGATCTGATTGACTGATTGCCTAGATGGAAAAAGCAAATTAAATTTTAATACAGTTTTTCAGTGCAGTCTACCACTGCACTGGGAAATCAAGACAACATTATATACACAGGAGTGCAACTATTAATTACACTTTGGTTGCCTGCCGCAGTCAATTTCAAAACTGTTCTAGAGGGTACTCTGGGAATATGTTATTCACGATTAAGGTGTTTGATTAATTTAGTTGGTGGTGAATAAAATATTTTAGTATTAACTTCTGTGCATTAATATGTAATGATTGCACACTCTTGAAAGATGTTGTGGTAAAGCTAAGTAGTTTATGACACATTAACAGAATTACTATAAAGACACAGAACTTAAAAAAATGCAAAACTAAAATTGAATCAGGTACAGAAACTCTTCAAGGAATGAATTAAATGATGCTAAAAATGAGTTTAATTTTCTAACTTTTGAACTTTTCTTAAATCTTTCAAATGTTTACCCCTGTGATATGGCTGGAAACTCAGATAGTCTTATATACTCAATTCCAGGGTTACTGCCTTGCACCCTGTAATGAAATAATAAAATAAGATGGGCTAGAAAATGCTTTTAAAGAATTTAAGTTTCCTTGGTTCATCGGGTCTTGTTTTAGACTAAAGGCTGGACAGCACTCAGATATTAACTCACGAAGACAAAAGCGATAGCAGCAGTAGCATGTAACATGCCTTTGTTTTTATTTTATCTTACCTAAAACATCCATCCATTTTCTTAATCCACTTATCTAGGGCAGGGCCACAGGGCAGCCGGGTCCTATCCTAGCAATTATTGTGCCAGAGTCAGAAGCAACACATGGACAGGTACTATACACACTAGGGCCTGTTTTGCATTGTCAAGGCTCTTAACCTAAATGATTTTGGACTGTGGGAGAAAACAGAGCACCCAATAGGAATAATAATAATAATAATAATATATTTTATTTATGTAGCATCTTTCCCAAACCCACAAAGACACCATGCAAACTCCATGCAGTGAGCACCTGGAACATGAATCTTTTCTGCTTATTGTACGGTAGCAGCGCTACAACTGTGCCACTACTTAAAACATCTACTCAATAAATGACACAATATACACCTCCTTCACTCACTGTAATTATCATACATTTAGATATTTTTCCCGTTTCTAATAGTTTCTGAATACTAACAATTAGTTTTTCTGTTTTAAAATTTTCTCCTCATGACAATGATAAATCTACATATCTTTTGGTTTTATGGGCACTGCCATCGTATTTATGGTTTCCAGAATCATTACCAAACACATGACAGAATGTTGTATTGCCATGATGTCATTTCTGTATAAAAGATGACAGCAACCTGTGACTAGCATCCTAGTTCCTGCATAATTCCAAAAACAATCCTTATGTGAATTCTGTTTGTAGTTTTAGTTTTAGTAATGGATATCGTTCTGTTAGTTTTGGTTTTGACTTCCTCAATCCTTTTGACCAAGATTCTTGCTTCTTATTTAGATTTTGATGAAAGTTCTCTTTGCTGTTTTATTGACAACACTTAGTTTAAATACTGACCATATATGATCCCTTTAACCTTGTAACTTCACTGTCTTTTACTGCTTTCTTTTCTTTAATTACATTTTTCCATCTCTCTGTACTTGACACTAATCACAAATTTTGGCAATCCTTACACTTGTCATAGTTTGACCATGACTCTGTCCTTGGAATTTTTTATGTACCTATTTTGTGTAATTTGTTGTTTAGTACATATTGCTTTGTGTTCCTGTGATTGAATATGTTTCTGTTATTTTTTCCTTAGTACTGCATTGTATTTTAATCAGTAATTTAATGATTCATTTTGATTTTCCTTATGATTATTCTGTTACAGAGGGGACTGGGCGGTCTCATGGTCTGGAATCCCTACAGATTTTATTTTTTTTCTCCAGCCGTCTGGAGTTTTTTTTTGTTTTTGCTGTCCCCCCTGGCCATTGGACCATACTCTAATTCGATGTTAATTAATGCTGATTTATTTTGTTTTCTTATTGTGTCTTATTTTTCTATTCTTTATTATGTAAAGCACTTTGAGCTATTGTTTGTACGAAAATGTGCTATATAAATAAATGTTGTTGTTGTTGTTGTTGTTGTACTTATCTCCATTATCTTGAATATGGAACCTAAGGGAGCATGGCATTTTCACAACTAAGGGACACCTTCAACTCTAAATAAGACCTGAGAGACTTCAATCCTGTGCTGAGACACTTGTGTTCATATTTAGGTTGTTCAGCTCATTTTTTGGATTTTTTCAGGGAAAATTTTTAGTAACATTTCTGCATTTTGACTTTGTTTTTGGAATATTCGCTCAGGTTTAAGGTTTTATTCTTTGAATAACAGATTTAGATTTTTTGGAGCTATCTCTTTGAGGCAACCTTTTTGCATTATGCTTATTGCTTTTTAAATTATCTTGTTGTTGATATTCTTTAATTTTTGTAATAAACTTTATTATTTTTCTTGAAGCAAGGACCATTTTGTTATTTGGGTCAGGGAGTTATGATTCACTGCAGCCTGTTTAGGAGTTTCATGGCCAGGTGTACTTTTTGTTTCTATGTCTTTAGTACTAAGGTGTTGTATCTTGTTAGCCATTATGAATGTAGAGAACAGCCAAGCAAAATGACACCTTTTCTATGTCTTGTTAGAGTGGTAATTCCTAAGTTTTGAAACTGAAGCTTTTATTCAGTTCTGAGTGTGGTCTGTATCATATTGATATCTGCAGCTATTATGGTTGTTTTTCTGTTTTTGCTTTGGATGCTTATATGTCAAAAACACCATATTTTGTAAAGTCTGGTATTCTAAGTAAAAGCTACAATACTTTTATGTTTGTGTGATTGCAAGATAAATGATTAGGTATCTGTAAAATATAGGATTATAGCAGAAAATAAGTATTTGTACAAACAAACAAACCATAAATCACAGTGATACATAGACTGCAATTAGCATAGGGAAAAACTACATCCTATGTCACTTTACAATGAAAGAGAATGTGTAGTGGCACATCATTAACAGAGAGAGGTTGAGATGTTAATTGCCAGCACATTGAAGTTAACAGGCAATCAGAGGACCAGGGGCCTCATGTATAAACAAATCATGATGTATAAAACCTAAACTTGGCATAAATCCACACACATTTCCACGGTAGCTCATACCCTGGCAAACGCAAGTTCTGCGCTCGGTTTTGCAGACTGGTGGCACCCAGCGTCAAAGCAGTGCTACTGTTCCAATATGGTTTCCCTTTATTTTTTAGATCCACATCCCTGTGGTGGCTTTATAAATACACTGAAATAAAATGGCATATTTTTTATGATTTTAATGCATCTGATTGTAATTAACCTGTAACAATATAATGGACCACAGAATGGTCAAACTATTCTAAATACAATAGCTGCTTTAACATTGTTATTCTCACTGCACCTTCTTCTTCTTTCAGCTGCTCCGGTTAGGGGTTGCCACAGCAGATCATCATTTTCTATATTACTCTCACTGCACCATTCAGAGTATTTATATCACTGTATCTGAGTGGGGAATCACAGCTGTACAGCAGCTGATCGGAAAGAGAATTATCGGTATACAGCATCAAGCACACGCTGCCTCAGCCATGCTGTCTATTGAACTGCTCTCATACAGGAAACGTTTCAGAGCCTTTCCTGTACAGACCTCACGGTTCAGAAACAGTTTCATCCCAAGAACTCTGTTCCTTGTAGAACTGTTTATACTTATAAGTACAATTACCTCAATGTAAACTTGCGATACAGTTATAATATTGCACTACCTGAGCCACTTTATAAAACACGTATTTACATATGATGACAATATCATTTTTAAGATGAAATGCAGCAAAATATGTTCGTTATATTATACAGATAAAACTTAAATTTAAATAATCCATATTGTTAATAAATAAACATGTGAGGACACGGTGTCACAGCGTTAGCAAGGAACTGGCGCTCCGTTTACGGACTGTTCCTACCTCGCACTGTATTCTTGCTGGGATTGGCGCGACACTGGGTGGATAGAATAATTAAGCATGTACTACAAAGATATTTCAATGTTCCTTAAAAGTTTTGAAGAATCTGTGTTCTAAGCTTACAGATTGTTTAATGTCTATTACAGAGCTGATTGTGCGGTGATTGGGTATTTGGAGAAAGAAAAGTAAGAACAGGAATTGGGGGTTAGTACGTTTGAAAGAGACAGTACTGCTGCAATAAATTATTTCATCGAAGGTCACGCATGGAGAGGCAAGCATTTTGCGTGAGGCATGAACAATCACTGCGCCACCGTGTTCCCATGTTTAATAACATGTGTGGAAGTTGACCCGGACACAGACAGGCGGACATGTTGGTTGAACACCACCACACGTTTATTTACAGTATTTACAGTTATATATTGGTCACTCAGACCCCAATAATGGTCACACAGACCCAGTCACGTGCACACAATACCCCAATCACAGTCCTGGCCACTCAATGCCTCGTCTTCGGGCCGCCTCCACACTCCTCTCGTGCCTCGTCCTTCTTCCACCCGACTCCAGCCTCGAATGAATGGAGACGGCCCCTTTTATAGGGTTCCCGGATGAGCACCAGGTGTTCCCGGCAATCCTCCTCTGGCCACGCCCCAGTGTGGCGGAAGTGCCGGCTGTCCTCCCGGCTGCTCTCCGGGCGCCGTCATAAGTCTTCCCCCCAGCACTTCCTGGTGTGGCGGAAGTGCTGGGGTAACAGGTCCCCAAGGCATCGGGGCGCCTCCTGGCGGTGACCACGGGCCCCTACAGGGTGGAGCTTCCATGCCCTGTACCCGTGGCCCCCAAAGCAACCCGGAAGACAACCCCCACGTGATCCAGGGTGGGCCCAGACCCACATCCGGTCCCTCAAGGCGTCCCGGCCGGGTCATGGCCCCTGGCATCCCTGACACATGTTTTAACTCATATCATCATGAAAATGATATCAAGTATACATCTCAGTATTTTAATACTGTAATATCACAAATGTAATGGATTCTGTGTCCTGTTGGGGGAATCCTGTTTAAGAATCAAGTGGTGATTCACACACAAAAGAGCACATAGAAGATCCCATATAAAACAAAGCATTTAACGTGCTACTTTAGTTACGATGGGATTTGAGAAACTAGTAAATTAAAAGATTTTAATATAAAGTTTATGATGTTCTACTTTAATGACAAAATAAACTACGTGATTAAAGAGGAAATTTTGAGATTAAAGTTGACATTTCGTGTTTTTTCCCACTGTGTGCCTATGTTTTTTCTCTGTACCCTAATAAGCTTTCATATGACCCTCAGATGGTGGGGTACGACTTGCCTTTTCACGGCAACTTTGATATCTGACAACTTCTTTTTTATTTCGGGCACTGTGCAACTTTGTGAACTTGAGCTTTCGAGTTTCTCTGACACGCTATGTCACTCGATCAACTTCCTTTTGTTGTTTATACCACTGTTTAAACCAACAAATAGTACATTTTTCCTTGCCTCCACTTGGTATTCACTGAAATTCTTCTTTTTCCCTCCGTGCTTATGCCATTGCCTTTTCACAGAACGCTGAGCTTAAGGGCTATTTATATTGATTTGCATATTCAAAGAGGCGTAATTCTGGGAGGAGTTTGGGAGTGGCAGCAGGCGCGTGCACGAGTGTTATTTTTCACATTGGCTGGGATTTATGCAGCTGAAGTTGGCAAATGCACAGATTTATGCATCTGGATTTTTTTGTGCATATGAACATTTACGCTTTTGTCTGTACGCCATGTTAAAGTGTGAATTCTTTGCACGCTGTTATGCATGAGGCCCCAGGTGAGCAAACCAAGGAACGCAAAGCCAAAACAAGACTAGCTGCAGATTAGTTTAGCTTTGGATTGATCTTGTTCTGCTGTTCATTGAGACCTGAGGATTGCCTCCTCTTAGTACTGTACTATGTAGTCCGGTCTTCATCTTCTACTAATACAGTACTATCTCAGGAATAGTGAAACTGATTCACCATCTCCATGTTTGTTTTGAGGTTCACGGCAGCCGATGATGACTTTTAAGTTTTTTTTGTGCAGTTTAATGACATTGGGCAATTTTGCCAAGGAAGAACTCCATAACTGGATTAGTGGAGGTGAAACGGAAATTTTTTAAAAAACAATTTTCTGTTTTAACTGGGTTACTCACCTTATCCCAGTTTCATTTGTGTATGTAAACACACTCTGACAGAGTCATCTGCACATTTTAAGATATGCCTGTCCTTGTGTAACTCATGCAATCATTTGTTTGCAGAATAAATAAAAATGGAGCTAAACAATACGCTAGACATGATCATCTAATAGATGAAGTAAGGTTATCATATTAATTGCCCATTTGCTGATTTTGGTGGTGTATTTTTAATTAACCATTTTATCTATAATAATAAAAGGCAAGGCCCTCACTGACTCACTCACTCACTCATCACTAATTCTCCAACTTCCCGTGTAGGTAGAAGGCTGAAATTTGGCAGGCTCATTCCTTACAGCTTACTTACAAAAGTTTTCATTTTGAAATTCTACGCGTAACGGTCATAACGGTCGACAATGTCCGCCATGTTGAACTTTCTTATTTATGGCCCCATCTTCACAAAATTTGGTAGGCGGCTTCCCTGCGCTAACCGAAACCAATGTACATACTTATTTTGGTGGTATGACGCCACTGTCAGCCGCCATATTGAACTTTCCAACGGTCTTTGTTACTTATGGGCCCATCTTCAAGAAATTCGGTACGTGGGTTCCCATCGCTAACTGAATCCTACTTACGTACATATATACGTCCATAGCCTGCAGCTCGGTCATCGTGTGAGGCGGTGTTGGGTCCCCCATCCCAACGCCTCCCACGCTGTTGGCTGCCTGCCTATAAAGGGCCGTCTGTCGCTCCGGTCTCTACATTCCCTTCCTTGCTTCGCCACGGGATTCACGTCTCCCTGCTGATAACTACAGCCTTTTTATTTAATCCACGCCTTCTCCGCTGTTTTGTTCGTTTATTATAATTATAGTTATTGTGTAGGTATTTTAGACTTACTTTACATTGTTCAGGTACCCATTTCCTTTATCGTTCCAGCCATACCCCTATTAACATGTCTGTCGAGGTGATCACCATCGATCAAAGAACTGTCACTTACCGAGTGGTTTCATACCCGGAGATGGCACCTACCTTTTCCATTCTCTTTGTTACATATTGTACGGCCATATCAGGCTCACTCTTGATATCCGGAGGAACATTGTGTCTTATGTATTGAATGACTGTTACAGGTTCAAGGTGTGGACTGATAACGGTACAGGAGATAATTATAATACACACAAGCACTATAAGAGTGAAATGCTTAAGCCCTTCACCTATGGTTCTGCATGTGAGTTGATGGCTGCCGCTGAATTGTTCAGTTGTCACTTTCAAGTGTACCGAAATGGCCAAATATTTTACACCTTTTGACAACCTCCAATGTCTCTTAAACATCTTAGATTCACAGGTGACGGTTTCAGTAGTGGACACTTTGATGTTTGTGAATGTTTAAACTCTCAAAAGCTGGATGTGAAATTATCGATGAAACCAGTTATATGCTTACAACGCTTGACAGATGACGAATGTCACTTCAACACAAGTCCTGCAAATACTCTCGTAATTGAAACAAACCATGAAACTCAAACCGATTGTGACAGCAGCAATCCAAGCTGTGAGATTTGAAACAAGATTACTTTTCAGATGGCCAACTGTACGTTGCATGCTCAAGAGTAAGCTCAGCGCACAGCTTGGTCATATTACAACCGGAGGGCTGAACTGACAATGTGGTATACAAAGAGATCCTTAACAAATAATTATTGGTATATTTTCCCTCAGTTTAAAAAGGTTTAAGTTTCTTCTTAATAAAAATTTTAAGGCAGTACTTCGCCGCTGCGAAGCGCGGGTATTTTGCTAGTAATAAATATTTGTGAACAGAATTTCTGATTTTAGGAGTTTATTTTTGAATTATTTAAAAAAAGTATTTTTTTGTAGATGAGTAACTGTAATGAGTTTGATTCCTTGCTCGACCATAGTCTATGTGGAGTTTTCATATTCTCCTCACATTGTCTAAGAATGTGTGACTCCCATGTTTTATGGGTAGCCCTTACATGACTGATTCCTGCCTTATACCATATGCTGCCAGAATAAGCCCAAGCTTCCCATAACCCTCTTTGATATTTTTTGGTTTTTGAAATTACTCACTACCTAATTTGTTTGAGACAAATAAAGCAAGAAAACTTATGTAGCTGTAACCGTTAAATGTATAAATATCATCAGTACTGAAACTTTATTCTGTTAAAGTTTGTTTTAAGCCTATTTGTGAAAAGACTTCCACAGTGGAGCTTATTTTATAAAATATTTTAATACCAAAAAGTAAACTTGTACATAACATACAATAATGTCAGTTGTGGCTAATTGTTTTACAAAATATTAGACAAAGTCTGTGATAGACCTTTTAGGGTAGCAACGTATTTTTGTTGTCTTCAACTTGTAGCCAAAAAACACTTTCTCCACCTTTCTACATTATTCTTAAATTGAATTTATAGGCAGGTTTTTATTCCTAACCCACTTTTCATCATAATTCATGTTTCTCTGAGAAGGTTGATGTTTATGCTATGATGTTACAAATTAAGTACAATACAAATAGATCATTTCAGTTCAGATATTGTTCTTACCCGCTGTCTTCTTTTCTCTCTAGAGAAGAGGAGAGATGATTCTTTAGAGAGAAAAAAAAAAATCAGAATAACTGTTAGTAATTCTTTAATGAGAAGAAAGTGCTAAAACTAATCTGGAGTGGTACTTATGAAAACTGACCTACTTTGTAGAGATTTTTAATAATCTCAAGTAAAAGCATTTGCTCATAACTTAATATAAGTTGCAATAACATTCTTCCAGTTGAGTAGGATTAGAAAGTCACAAAGAGAACTATGTTAAAATAAAAATTTAGCCAGGGAATGGGGTGGGACTCAATCCTGCATAAATGCCAACAGGGCTTAAGGTGGAGGATAATCTATTCAAGCAGCACATGTGATAGGAGAGTAAAAATATGAGGCCAATAAGACACTGTCAGGAAAAGAGTACAGTTTGGCCTCAAGCCCTTCCCTTTACTGTCTCTTTTACATGTAATCTTGTAGCTATGTTTGTTGTTAGGCAGCTAAGATTTCACAGCCATTATCATTAAGTGAGGAGTAGGGAACTAAAAATGCGTTGTATAGATTATGGTGTTGGTCTAGTACTGTGTACTGTTGTACCATAGCAAAAAGCATTCTTCCTAAGTTCTATAGTGTTATTATAGTAAGTGATTTTTTGGACTTTCTTCCTTGTATTTTTGAATTAATATACTATATTTCTAGCAATTTGTTCTTCCTAGATTCACAGTGTATACTTTTGCCTGTTTTTGGATTCTATTCTAATGGATAATACTTGTTCTGTACTTTTTTGGCTGCTAGGACTGAAACAAAGTCAATTGTAGTTTGCAACCAAGAAATGGACACACAGTAGGTATGACATAGATGCAGTCAAAAGAAAGCTAGGGTCAAAACCCAGAGGCTAAAGAACAAGGCAAAACAGAAACTAAACTAGAAATTACAAGTAACAGTAATAGATGAATAAGTCTCAACTCTAAAATCTTCACAAAAGCACCTTTAAGCTTCCATTAACACTAATGAGGAGTAGAAGGATAATGTGGATTCAGTACATGGATGTCAGCAATTGCCATCTAATATAGACAAGACAATAATAACACAATACATCACATATTGCTTATGTGCAAAAATAAATATACAGAAAAGGTACAAAAATGAGTACTAGAGCATTCTCCACTTACCTGTACTCGATATCCTGCTGATTAACCACCTGAAATCCAGTGTTGTGAGTTATCTCTGATGCACTCTGATGAACAGTGTGGCACTGTTAAAGGCTTTTTTGAAATTCTAAGAAAATTATGTGATAGGCTTTGCTTTTGACAACTACTCCAGTAGCTCACTCAAAAAGTCCAGTTGATTTGGTAAGATCTTCATTGCATAATTTAATATACTGTACACTTTTCATACAGGTACTATTCTGATTTAGTTATGAGTTATTAATTTTTCATGGTATAGAAGAAAGGCTTATTTATCTCTAATTACTAGACCAATTGTTTCCCTTCATATAGATTGGAGACATATTTGCAACTTTGTAGTCATCATGTTGGGCTTGACATAAACTGGTCAAAAAAGCAATCATTTGCCTTGAGCATCATTTCTTTTTCCTCTTTTGTATTTTAAATAAGGCTTCCCAATGAATAGTTTCAAAGATAAAATTACCCATGATCAATACAGCTTCTTATTCAGATTCATCCATCCATCTATCCATCCATCATCCAACCTGCTATATCCTAACACAGGGTCAAGGGGTTCTGCTGGAGCCAATCCCAGCCAACACAGGGCTCAAGGCAGTAACAAATACTGGGCAGGGCGCCAGCTCACCACAGGACACACACACACACACACCAAGCACACACTAGGGACAATTTAGGATCGCCGATGCACCTAACCTGCATGTCTTTGGACTGTGAGAGGAAACCAGAGCACCTGGAGGAAACCCACACAGACACGGGGAGAACATGCAAACTCCACACAGGGAGGACCCAGGAAGTGGACCCAGATCTGCTTACTGCGAGGCAGCAGCGCTACCACTGCGCCACTGCCCTGCCCCAAATATGAAGATTATTGTTCACATATAACACCAAAAATTATGTGGCATTAAATTCTTCCTTAAACACCTATTTGTTTGTATAGTTTTGGTACTATTTAAGAACTGAAGAACTGATGTATTTTGTAAAAAACAAACTTTCTAATCTGCAAAATATTGAAAGAAGTGATTGTACAGCACACTAAAATATGTGGACTAGCTGCTTAAGGAATGCAAAAGAATTCTCAGTGTTTAAGTCCTAATAAACAAGATACCATTAATATCCTGAAGATTAAATATAAAATATCTTAATGGTGGGAAGAATACATAGTAGGATTTAAAAACAATAATTTAAAATAATAATATTGATCTTAACTGTTACCTGCAGTGCCACTTAGATCTCAGCAAAGTTTAAATTAGCTTAATATTTGGTATAGGTTCAATAGTTTGGTTAGACTTGAGAACATATAAAAAGGAAACATACTAAATTAATTTTCAATAACAAGTCTTGTCGATATAACCTGAGTATTACATGAACTGCTCAATAATCTTATTAACTGCACATTACCATTCCAGTAGTCAAGCTGAAAACTTGGCCAGATCCTCATTTTGTTTTAATGGCTGTATCTTATTCTAAACAAATGAGGCTATCACTCCATGTAATCTGTTAGAAAATTGATTAAATTATATAGCAACAAGTGCACTTAAATAAAGGAAAATTTAAAAAATATATTTTATACATTAATTCTTCCTACTAAAATACTCCTGCTCATCCTTTCAGTTTGGAAAGAAGGCCAATGCCAGATGGCCTTTTAGAACTTTCTTGGAAGAACAATAGATAGGGGCACCACCAATGAAGAAAAGAGAGGTGCAACCTAGGAGAAAACTTGCAGATAATCCTGCTAGCGTGGCAGAGACCTGGCATTCCTTAAAAGCAGAAGCTAAGGCCACAGAATTTTTAGCAGAAGGAGCAAGATTATGTTTCAGTTTTAAGGATAAGGTTATTATGGAAGGATCCACATTTTGTTAGGGATGAGGGTAGGGTTGCCATATTTCCCGAGCCAGAAAAAGAGGACACAGAAATAAGAAACAGATTTTCTCTGTATAAAGGGGATAGGGTTTGGAGTTTCTCTCTTTGTAAGTCAGTGGGAGGAGGTGGATGCCAGGCAAGGGTGTTTACTTATTAACTTCCCTAATATAAGTGCACACCATATAAGAACCACTGATCTAAGGCAACATATTTTGCGGGTTCATCTGATGTTTGTTAAGAATTATAAGGTAGATAAAAACTAAAAAAAAAAAAAGGATTGGATTAAAGAAAAGTAAACTAGGTTGGGAATGATGGATCACAGTGTGAAAAACCTGGACAGACTCAGGGCCGTCTTAATGCATGGGCACAATTGGCACTGGGTGGAGGCCCCAAAAGCATAGGGGCCCAAAATGTTTCTGATGCCTATGTATGTTTCTGTTTCACTATCAAAACAGAGGTCCCAGTGCACTACTTTGCCTGGGGGCCTATGAGGATGTTAAGATGGCTCTGGATAATATTGCTCAACTTGGTGATTGAAAAACCCTTTATTTTGTGTGTATATTTCTCAAATTTATTTTTGTTTTTAACTTTCCTTCATTCCCAGCTTTATAACAAGGTACCAAGATAGGTAGGTAAAAAGAGCACATTTTCGGGGAAACATGAACGTATTGTACCCTTAGTAGAAGAGCTCTATCAGGAATTTAGGGACACAGGAAATGTGCTGATGTTACTTGATTATGATGTCACTCAATTCTGATGTTACTCAGTTATATTGACTTCTTGTGTAAGTCCCTTTGAATAAAAGTGTCTGCTAAGCAAATAAACGTAAATGTAAATCTAAAGGTGTATCCATATGCTTAATAAGAAACAAAAGTGCACATTTATAGAACAGAATGATGTAAATAACTAGGAAATGCTTGTTATAAAGTTGTCCCTTGAGGAGTGGGGTGAATTGCATGAGAGGACAGAACAAAAAGACTGAATACTCAGCAAGCTAAGTGTTGTCTATTGTTTAACTATTTTAATTTTGCAATCTTTTATCAAAGAATAATGTAAAGGCAGAAGCTCTGTCTACTTATTTTGAGAAAGAAGGGTAAGTTATTAATCTTGACTGCAGTATTCTTCAGGGGAAAGAGTAACTGAGCAAGATGCAGAGGACAGGAAGAGACCGGAAGCAATGTATCTGCTATGGCAACCCCTAACGGGAGCAGCCGAAAAAAAAAGAAAAATATTGATATTAAGGATTTATTACAGATAGTCAAATAGCCTTCTCAAAAGGGGTTATCCCATCCCATAGGTATCCAAGGGTCAACTGTCATGAACTGAGCTACATTTTAAAATATATTATAATTATAAAAAAAAAAAAAAAACAACCTCATTATTACACTACAGTATATTATTGAGCTTACTCGTATAGAATCATTTACCACTTTGAAAAATCATACGGGAAGCCTTTTCCAAAAGAATAAAATGATTACTGGGCTGCGCGGTGGCGCAATGGTAGCGGTAAGGAAACCTGGGTTCGCTTCCCATATTCTCCCAGTTTCTGCATGGCTTTCCTTCAGGTCCATTCCTCCTACAGTCCAAAGACATACAAGTTAGGTGCATTGGCAATCCTAAATTGTTCCTAGTGTGTGCTTGGTGTGTGGGTGTGTGTCCTGCAGTGGGCTGGCGCCCTTCCTGGGGTTTGTTCCTGCCTTGCGCCCTTTGTTGGCTGGGATTGGCTCCAGCAGACCCCCGTGACCCTGTGTTAGGATATAGCGGGTTGAACAATGACTGACTGACATAAAATGATTACTGAGAGTATTTGTAAATTACTGCATTGCCAATTTAGTTTTGAATGGGCACCACCAGTTCTTGGAACAGTTTCTATGCAGTTGCAAGGGGCAGACCCAGGGAGGTAGCCCCTCATGTTGTCATTAATGCAACAGTATAAATAGTCGCCATTTTCAGCATAGCATTGCCCAACTTGGTGATTTAAAAACCATTTATTCTGTGTGTGTATTTCCCAAGTTTATTTTTGGTTTTGACCTTCCTTCTTTCCTAGAATTTATTTCTGATTCTGTTTGATTTATGTTGCTATAAACATTAGTATTAGTTAAATATTACTGGATTAGCCGGGTTATTCATGTCCTCTTCCTGGTCCTTACCCTTTTCTTCCATGTATCCCTGTGGTGCCATAACATCTAAAGTTTATTCTTTTTTGACAACAATTTTTGACCATCTAATACAGATTAGCCAAGGCTCCTTCCTAAATTTTTTTTGTATTTGTTTATGGTGTCATGTTTTATGAAATTATCTGTGTTATTTCATATATAGTATGATTCTTTATCTCATTTATTAATCATTTTGCATTTTATGTTAAGCTAGTAATTGTTTTTGTTTGTCATATGTTGAGCCAAAGAGAGCAAGACCCCTGATGTAACAGCTGTGGCAACCACTTCAGTCTTTATGAAGGGTCTGAGAGGGCTCATCCCAGTGCTGAATCATTAGCTTTTCTGCTCCTCTTGCTTTCTTTGGAATATCTTGTCTTCTTAGTTACTCTCTTTTGATGTTTGCATTGCATCTAAATTTATTTTGTTTCTTTTGGTTAAATAGTTTTTGAATCACTTTTGTTGTCTAAGATACAGAGCACCTGTTTTCATTGATAATTTTTGTGAAATACAGTTAGGATTAATTTGCCCGTACAAGTTTTAGTCTTATGACCTATAACTGGAGTGAAAAATAATTTTCACAGTGATTTCCTTTCTGGAGGGCATTACACGTAGAGTTAAATTAATTAGAAATTTGCATAATGTTTGGACAAGTAACATCTTTGGTGTCATATAAACAGATCTATGAAAATATTACATTTATGAAACATTAAGTAGGCAGTTTGTCGTGTGCAGTCTCTCTGTAGAGTTTACACATTTTTTTGATTTTTCTCTATGTACTCTTTTCACATCATGAAGATGTGGAGGTTGAGTGGGTGGGTATCTCTTAACTTTGTGAGATAGTGAGAATGGATATACTGTATGAGTGAGTGTTGGTGTCCCACTGAGGTCTGGTTCTAGGATAGACACTAGCTGCACATGACCCTGTGGTGGAATAAGTGGGTTTAGAGAATGAATGTATGATAGCAGTAAGCAGGAGGGATGCCCTGAGTGGGCTATTGTTTGGGTATCCCCTAAGTTTTCTGAGGAAACCATGGAAAAACTAGTATGTAATATCAAAGCTTCTGATTTGACTAAACTTAAATAGGCACTACATAAGAACAGCAAGTAGTGATATAGACAGAGAGAGAGAGAGGAAGCAATGTCAAAGATTAGAATTATACTTGTTAGCTATCAGAGCACAGACCACCATGTCAAATATTAAAAACAAATAAAGTCTGACTCCTCAACTACCTATTTTGCACAAAAAAGTAAAGGATAAGGGAGAGAGTTTGAGTTTGGGAACCCTGCATTAAGTTTGTCTTTGTTCAATTTGGATCTTATTATTTGCCAGCTGGTTAACGGAAAAAAGAAAAAATTAAGAATGTGAATCGTTATAAAGCAATTTAATTAAAAATAAGGCAAAAACAAGGACATTCCATTAGCAGCAGCAATTGGTTAAGTATTAAGAAAATGGCTGGAATATAAAACAATCCAGTACAACCCTCAAGGATCTGAGTTTGACATCCCTGGTTTAGGGGCTTAGAGATGTGGTAGCACTTAAATGTCCAACACAAGTGGACTTGCATTTCAAAGGCTAAATCAGTGAGATGAAATTTCAGATGTGTATTATATGCACTAATGGGTTTTATGAAGATGTTTGCTTCTGTTTCATATGTTGGGCAATTTGCTAGTGCAATACGCTTCATCACTTTGTACAAGAAAATATGGTTGTACTGTAGTTTGCCTATTCATTTTCATACCCACTTAATTCAGTGTAAAGCTTCTAATCCACAGATGGGGAAATAATTGATTCATAAGTTAAAATATAAATCAGGACTAATCGTTTTGTTATTACTTCATTGAGTAGATGCTACCAGTTCTTATCAGTTACCTGCACATGGACTAGTAAAAACAAACATCCTGAACCTTCCATTAGGCTCTGTAGGTTTTTACTGGCATATTAGCATGGGACTGATGAATTCTGATCAGCATAATATGTTAAATCAGTTATTTTAGTCAACATTACAAAAAAATACAACTCAATTAAATAAATAATAACAACAACATTGGACATGCAATAAAATGTTTCAAAGTCAATTAATCAAAAAAAGCATTCAGCACACATGCAAAAAGAAAACAATACAAATAGAGTAGCCCATTTAAAATGGTTCTGTATGCATGGTAAAACATCAAGTCAAGTAAGAAAGTTAAGTATAGGGCTGGTGTGCTACATTTTTAATGAGTTCTTGCAATGTTTTGAAATAAATTCAACAAATTCTCATAAAGAGAACTAATTTTTTTTCCTGCTTAATACAGTGCATCTCACGGTTTGAGTTGCAAAAGATGGAATGGGATTCTTCCAGATGAACTAAAAAAGTCTATATACTCCTAGTGTTGTATAGTATATTATAACCAATTTCTCATAGCACACTTTTATCCTGTCTACTAGTATTCCAAATACTGCCAATAATGTATCAGGACAAGCTTTTGCCCGAAACAATTTAAGTGTATGGTATTTCAACAATGCTCACAAGCTGGATCATGGGTATGTTTCCGATAATTTTGAATGATATATGTGAACAGTAAAAAATTTTTAGTTGAATTATAGCGCATATTTACAGTAACTAGTATGCATTTTATGCATGATTGAGTTCCACTCCTTTGCATAAATTTTAAGTGAGAGATGTTATTGGCATTTTGTTTTGAAAATGAAGTTTAATTCCTGTTGAAACTTTCTTTTGTAGTTTTACACACTGCAAGTCAACCCATGGTAG
Organism: Polypterus bichir lapradei; assembly: GCA_026402145.1. NCBI lineage: Eukaryota > Metazoa > Chordata > Cladistia > Polypteriformes > Polypteridae > Polypterus > Polypterus bichir. Next base: position 109,095,451 of record JANRMT010062854.1, on the reverse strand, counting down.
CACAGTAACCGCTGTGTTTTTCAACTATACCCGAGTTCAGATTTCCCACTCACCCCTTGGAATGTGTTACATTTTTAGCACACTCAACTGCAGTATGCCTGCCCCCCGTGCTACTGTTCCAGAACTTATGATGTTTCCTTGACCAGTAAATTAAGCGAATAACTGGATACAGGCAGAAGTGTCCTCGTTCTGCAGCTCATCATATCATATACTGGGTTGAAATGACACCAAAGTTTCGAACTTTGTTGTTTCTATGGTTCAGTAATGTTTGTTGCTATAGATCCCTTTCATACATAGGGGCAGTCTTCATCAGCATTACTGGTTCTCTGCCAAACTCAGCTGCATTACATGCAAACTTCCATTCCTGCCTTAATAACAGACTCTTGTGATATAAAAATTCTAAGACATCATCCAAAATGAATTCTTTATTACAGTCTGATTTAGCTTTTAAATCAAAGTGTTTGTGTTTCCTAGATGTTTCAAAAGTAATCTATCATGACAAAATAGTAATTTATGTTGTGTTTAAACAAATCTTTAGGCATTTTTGTTTATGTATTTCCAGCAAATCATTTCAAACATAATACTTCTCAGTGTAGTATGGAATCCATAGACTGCTCTGTTTCACTCTTACTAATGAAAGCCTTGATATGTTCATTTATTCCATATTACGTCATTTACAGTATTTTCTCATTCTGTGTTGTTTTTGGTATCACAATGGACCTCCTTTGGATATGCTTAGGTAATGTATCATATTAATAGTTTTTATTTTCCATATCCACAAATTCTTCTACAAGCTTTTCCACTAAGAATGCTTAGCTCGTTTTATCTTCTTCCATGGTGTACAGCTAATGGTAAGGTCACATTCCTTTGGGCTGACATCTTTTTGGCAAAGACAACAAAGGCTGCTTTAGTTTAATAACTTTACACACCATCCAAAGGTACTCTAATAAAACTTTTATATACCAAACAAACACTCATTTTCAATTTACACATAATCTCATTCTGAAGGTGTTAATACTCTACTCTCATAAACCAGTTGTTTTCTCCCTTGAGTCAATGCTGTCCCCAAGAAAATCCATAGTGTCCCACTATAAAACAAGCTTGTTTTTTCTAGATTACAATTTTTCAGGACTGTTTCCTTTCTGGTTGTTTCTCTAAATTTTGAAATTTGTGTGTGCCTCAGTACAGTCTCATAATAAAATGTCCACAAAACTTTGATAATTATTTCATCATTCCCAGCAGTCTTTGCACCCCATTCACAACTGCAGGGTTTGATTTGTAAATGAGCATTCATTCATTCATTCTCTGCATCAGGCTGGAAATTTCAGCTTTTCATCATGGTCTCTGTTGCAATAGTGTCTCCTTCACCTGTAAGCAATATATCATCCTAGGTATCTCATCCAGAGGCCTCATTTATAATTTATAAAAAAATTTATAAAAATTTATAAAAATTTATAAAAAAAAAAATCAGATTTGTAAAACCTGGTGAATGCACATTTCTATGCAACTTACCTTTATGAATCATAATCACCATTTAAATATATGTTAGTGAACATACCTTGATGCTAGTCAACCTCATGCATATGTAATCCTGATGCTGCCAACATTCATTGACTAGTAGAGTAGCCTTCTTCCTGATGTGTAGAGACCCCGTTACCATGTTGGCATTACATATGACTTTTGCTCTAATGGAATTTAACAACTTACAGATAACAAAATCAACTTCATTGTTGCTAAACACCATTATTGCAATATGAGTGCAGTAAAGTGCTCTGATTACATTAGGTGAACCATACACTGCTACACATTGCCTTTCTTTGTTGGCAAAACATAAGCACAGTGGGCATGATGAAGTGCAGCTTGACTAAGATACTTCTGTCCTATTGGTTCCCCGACAAAAGTCAACTGGTAGGCTGTAAAAACTGATGAAAAGCCAAAAATGTTGTGCAGTGCAAATGTGCAGCATTGGCCCTCTTAAAAGGGAGCTGAAGTACAGTTTGTACATCATATTTAACACTTTTGAAGTTTCATATGTTTTTCATGTTAACACACATAATAAAAACTTGGTGGTATAAATTATTATATAATAATTTATATCACCGGGATGCCATTATAATATCTCCGTATTATAAAAGAAAATCCTGGAGAGAATCAGTAGGGCGACAATACGTGATCTTCACGTTAAAAGACCTGTGAGACGAGAGAGATTGGCCATGGAGCGTCCTGCGGGGACCTTAAACATGAGACTTTGTGCCAGGAGATTGACCCAGGACCATCTTGCGATGACGTAGAACATGAGATTCTTGCAAGACACGCCCTACTTAAAAATAAATAAGAGCAAGGGCAGCCAGCAACACACTCAGTCGTGTTTTGGAATTTGAGCACACACAGATCCAGGGCTCTCAGCGCATATAAAGCGTATAAGGACAATACGTTATAAATGAAACGTAGACGACTAAGTGAAGAAGAATGCAGCACGGAGAAAAGAGACGCAAAAGCGTTGCAGAGACAAAAAAGAAAAAGAATAATCTAGGTGCAAATTCAGAAAATAAGGAAAGTAATTATCAGCCCGGAACAAGTGGAGTTGAAAAAAAGCACGTCCAGTCGGAACGTTTGCGCTATGCACATGCCGAGCAAGATAGAAAAGATAAAAGCAGTGGAATTCGAATGGCTCAAAAAAAAAAAAAAAAAATAGTTGGTGCGATACACACGTGGAGAAAGTTAAAGTTATGAAAGTAGGAAAATTAGAAAGTATGAAAAAAGAAAGTAAAGATCGCAGGAGCGCAAACAAACGGAAATTATTACTCGAAAAAGGGAAAATAATCACCATGGACCAGGTGTCATTTAAAAAAAAAAAGCAGGATAAAGCGAGGTCAGAAATAAAAGACAGAGTAGAAAACAAAGTAAAACGTCATAAAGAGGTTAATAAACAAGGGGGCCAAACACATGCAGAGCAGGTTAAGAGATAATGAAAACTGGAATTCAAAAGACTCAAAAAAAATGTAGGCGCGAAACACATGCAGAGCAAGACACAGAATATGAAAGCAGAAAAAACGACAGTGTCAAAAAAAAGAAAGTAAACATCGCATTAGTGCAAAGAAAGAGAAATTACTCGGAGAAATAACGAAAAGGCGAATAGAGATCGAATATATGGACATAGGTGATATGTCAGAAGCATGTAAATATTGTAAGGCTTTGAAGTTTAAGTCAAGTGAATTTCAAAAACGGGGTTTACCTCACATGCATTTATTGGTTACTTTGCAAAAAAAAAATTATTAACTGCTGATGATGTAGATCATTTTACCTGTGCAGAAATTCCAAACAGAGAAACCTATCCTGAATTATGGTACAAAGTCATTAAACACATGTCTCACTGACCTCATTAAAAAGATTCAGCACGTTGGGACTTGAAAGATTCCAAATATTGTTTTTACAGAAGTTCTGAAATAAAAGTGAAACTAATGAAATAGCAACAATTAAAAAAAAAAAATCTTAAAAGTGTGCATCCGGAAAAACAAACATGGGGGTTGGCAAGCGAAGCGAACAGGGGGCAAAGCCCCCTAGTATCATATTATAATAAATGTGTGGTGAGTCATCATGTAGCCTATTTGACACCTTGATAAGGTAGGGAAATGCAGCCATTTCCCAGTCTCTCTGAAATGTTGCATATGCATGGCACAGTGTTGCTGTAAATATACGCCGTTAAGTTTTCTTATTTACATTCAGACACTTGCATGAGAAGTTGTGTAGACACATTTCAGAAAACTTACTGTGCGTACACAAGCTTTATAAATGATGCCCCAGGACTTTCTGGAGTTGAAAGAGTCATGTTTGGAAGATTTCTAGGGGTGAGCTTAATCAATTGGTACCCTCAATCATCTGTGTCTATTACAATAGTTTGCAAATATGGTCAGTCTCCAACTAAGCAAAACAGACCAAAGTAACTGTTCATAACACACAGAATGGAAATTAGAATATTGTCTATATGTGTCACTTATATTTTCAAAGCAAGCATTGCAAACTCCGAATTAAGGTTTAAACATTTAGTTTATGTAAAAATATATTTCAAATGGTGTTAGGCTATAGTCTGTCAATTCTCTGTAGCACAATGTGCCCTAAGCTATCAATTTAAGAACAACAGTCAAATAATTTTTCCCTCAACCTTTATTCATTAATGGCCAAGTGGTAATTAACACCGGTGGTCAACAAATCTATTATAGTCAAGAAAGCCACACTACTTGTGTTGTTATACTAATAAAGTAAAATACATAATAACTTCACATTGATACACTGTCTCATATTCCCTTTAAGATTATTTACCAACAGTACATAACAAAAGAAAGTCTGCATAAAAAATAATTTAATTTCTGCTTTAGTATTTTGTGACTGCTGCCAAGATTGGTTCTTGTCTTGAATTAAACACTATACTATTAAGCTGCCTGTATTGCAAAATCTTTTATAGACATAAGTTTATTTGTTTGAGTACAACACATGATTATTTTAATATAACACACATAACATTTTTAGAGCCACTTAAACTCATTCAGAATTGTGTGGGTTCTAAAGTAATCACAGCAGCATAGGATGCAAGGCAAAAACTAACACTGGATGGTGCAGCAGTACACTGCTGGGTTCACTCACAGATACTTGCACACTCACATTCGCACAATGTAGGAACATGCATACCATTGGGAAGTGGGAGTAAAACCAAGTGAACCCAGAGAAAATATATAAACCACATGATGACAACTGAGAAAGGGACTTGAAGCCAGGATTCTGGATTTGTGAGGCAGCAGAGGTAATCGCTCTGTGCCAGTATGCCAAACATATTTAGGTATTTTTCTGATTTAATATAATTTACAATGCTGATGTTTTATTTAACAATTTAATTTTTCCAAAATGTATAAAAATGTTTAAAAGTATTGTTTAATTGTTTGCATTATGCTCCCCTATACTACCTCTTCACTCCCTTTAATATCAATTAAAGGTTAAGAAATGAATGAAACACTGTTTATTGGGAATTGGGAAAAAGCAGCTAAATTTTCATCTCAGGAAAGCAATCATAAAAACAGATATTATACTTTTGTATGACTTCAGATTTTTTGGTAAATCTGTAAAGCATCTTTCTTCAATTTAATGTGACCTAGGTGAGCTCCTGTCATGTGTACAATGAAAGGCAACATCCATATTTTTATAACTTGAACATTTCTCATAGAAACCACAAACGTCTTCTTCTTGCACTTTGGGCTGTTTTTAAATGTTTTGCCAATCAGTGTTTCCATTTTCTAGCCAGTCTATCCAGTTTGTCATGGAGACTTAGTACCTATAACACAGAGCAGGGTGCAATGGTTCCACACTTGGACATGGTGTCAGTTGATTGCCAGGCACACTCACGCCTATTGTATTTTCAGTATGTGAATCTCATTTTAATTATCAATGAACCTACCTTGTACAACTTTGGAATTAGGGGAAAAAACAATATCATGCCATTACCAAGTTGGGAGATTGAAGCAGCACCACTAATGATTATGAAACTCATAAATAAACAATATTGTAAGGTTTTCTTTTCAGTAAGATTATGTAGCATTTTCAAACACTAGTAAGAAGCTAGGCCTGCTGTTACAGGCTATCCAACCACTGTACAGCTGGAGTGAGTGCTTGGTTTGTATTGCCAGTACTAAATCAGAGTTATTCCTGGTGTGTATGGGACTCTTCCCAAGGTGCCTTTGTCACTGATTCTGTCCATAATATTTATGGGCAGATTTTCCAGACGCAGCCAAGAAATGGAGAGGGTCCATTTCAGTAACCTCAGGAAGGCATCTTTGGTCATGAGATGGACAGGTACCTTGTCCAGGGCTGAATTCTGCCTTATGATCAGGGCTGCTAGAAAAGGCACTGCCCTATGCGACCCAGAATTTAATTAAGCAGGTTTAACAGTGATATGAGTTATGTTATCAAGTATAAATATTAATACACTTTCTTACATATGGCAACCTTCCATGATTAATATTGTGTCCAAGCTAATTTACTGCTACTGCACAGAAGTTTCAGTGACTGTTAAGTCAGTAGTTTAGGCTGAACTAGCTACCTTCTGTTTTACAGTCAAGTATCTCGGCCATTTGGTTTCCTAGCCTGCCGGGAAAAAAACAATTGGCTGTATTTCTATAGAAGTCGATTGACAGTAACAGTTGACAGACAGCATGAAAAGGACAGCATTAGTACAAAAAGTATGTTAGAATCAGTTTTCAAAGAATTAAGAACAAAGATAACAGATCCAAAAAAAAGTTGAATTTTCTGATGTGAACATTGTAACTGATACTTTTACTGGATACACCTTGGAAGAAAGGTATATAAAGTAAGAGATGAATGAATACTGACCAGACTTGTGCTGTAAAGCTTTAGAAAATTATCAGGGATCTTGACATGTATTTTCTAGGGAAGCAATAATATATGTTGGTACTGGAATTTACAACTTTATAAATATATTATGTAGCAGAATTTAAAAAATGAGTCTGCAATGGAAAAGATACCAAAAGTAGGTGAGTCAGCTAAGTGCTGAGTCATTTTTCTGTCAGCTGCATTTTGAACCTAACTATAAAGGTTATGCACTGGATAAGAGATGAGCTCAAGACTAATACGGCTGACTGAAGGCTGTTGCTCACTTGGACCAGGGTTGCTGATCCCTGCCCTGTTGCATTTCAGACATTGACATTCTGTCTTCTAATCACCCTCTGATCTTTTCTCCATGTTATCTTTGCCCATATGTGCTCTTTGATGTGATTTTTGTCTTTCCTTTAATTTACACCTTTCCACATTTTTTATACATTAATTTTCTTAACCAGTATCACAAATTACTTTGTAAAATGTACTTATCACTATGCAGTGTGCTATATAAAATAAAAAAGTGTGTTTTTGTAGAACATTATAATTAAGACTTACTATTGGCTGTATCACAAAATATATTTTTTTGTTGAGAAGAAAATGCAAATAGCAAAACACAATATATTAAAAATGTAAAAATAGCAAATAAAATATGTCCTAAAGACAAACCATGAAGCTCAGCACTTAACCCCCACTAGGCTGTCAGAGGTATTTCACAATAGATCCCCATCTAAAGTCTTCATATAAAATAAAACAGGAAATACAGTAAATACAAACATTTAGCACAACCTTTGCAAAAATGTAACTGCTTTAGTAGTAATAATTTTGTTATTATATAGGTTAACAATTGATTGGTGTCACGTTGAGGGGTTTGATATCAGATTTTATTGTAGGATATGGTAGGCCTAAAATTAGTTCAGGTATAAGCATAAGAATTAACATATTAAAATGTATTGTCTACAAATTGGATTGTCAAATCATAATATGTCTTTTGTACTGTAGACATGCTGAACACTATATACTCATGAAAACCTGAAAATAAGTGCATAACTTAAAACAGGGGTTCATAATTTCCAGTACAGAGTGAGGGATATGCACAATTATAATGCTAGCACAGATATGTAACATAAAATAAATAGCAGTGCTGGAATTCTCTGTTCATTGCAAGACTAAGATTACTGTCAAGGGTATATGTGCCATTGAAGATGCAGACCTAATATCTAGAGGTCCCAGATAAAATAATGTGTCAGTTACAAAAACTTAATGAACATCCTGAGAATTTAAAAAGAAATTAATATAGCTTCAAGCTCTAAACTAAAGTGAAGACTTTTTCGGTTGTGGTGTGGTTTTTGTTTATTCATGGGGCAGGTGGTGCCATCCTGAAAATGGAAAGTGACAAAAAGTAATAGTAATACTAACATAATAATAATATTCCATTTATCATCAGATTCTCTTAATTCAGTTAACTGTTGTGTGGGCTGGAGCCTATTCCAGAAGCACTGGGAGACATCGGTCCATCGCAGAGAACACAGACTCACGTGTAAGTTGCAAATTTGGAGTCAGAAATATCTAACCTAATATGTATACCTTTTTAAGATGTCAGGGAAAGCCAATGTACATAGCCATACAAACATGAAGACATGTGCAATGTCTCTATGAACCAGGATCTGATCCTGAGCTGTAAGGCAGCAGCACTAATCAACATGCTGTCCACAAAATGAAACATAACAATCAAAAAATGCCAAGCATGATACAATTTAAGCTACTGGAGATTTGTATATTTAAAACAAAACAGTGGAAATGGTTATTTTATATTTTTGAGAGCCACCACAGCTATGTGTAATGCTGCTATTTAACCCAAAATTGAGAGAACTTCATTTTGCCAAAGGTCTAAAATAAATTGTTTAAATTTGGAGATGATTACTGTGTTTCATTGCCTCATCTAAAAAATGATAAAGTTAAGAATGGAAATTAAAACCTAGTGCAAAATAACCCATGGCAGCCATGAAGTATCAGAGCACAGTGCACAGAATCTAGTAAACAGTCAAATGTTGTTGGCAGAGCAACTTCTTTATCTTTTGGACAAACACATGTTTAACAAAGCACCATCAAAGGTTGCTATGCTGTTCTTTGAAAACTTCAAAGAGAGAAGGCACTGTAGCTTTAAAGTTTTATGACAGGTGTATGCAGGGGTTCCACATCATGTCAGGGTGGTCCACTGAAACCATATTGACCAAAATTTCATTATTCGTTACAAGGTGCTAGGAATCCAAGATCTAAAAGAGGTTTAAACACCAATTTGAACTGCCAGACAACACATCAAGCATCTCTAGTTTCAAAACCTCTCAGCATGAAAACGGTGCCAGTGCCATCACTCAAAGAAACAGATACATCTGTGCGAGAGTGACCTGGTGGCAATTTATTCAGCCACAACAAGGGCTAACTTCTGTGCTGACTAACGTTCAGGCCTGGTGAAAACAGTACAACACAGTTCCTAGATCTCCTCACATGAGGGGTGTGAGCTGTGCTACAGATTAAAACTGACTTTGATAACTCATAAGCTTAAAAATATTTTGTTCAAATACTATACGTTTAAAAGTTTTCTTATACTAAAGTATAAAATTATAATAACTGCTGCATGTTGAATGAATCTGGGAAAAATGCATACAATTATATCTAAAAAGGAATACTTTCAAATGTAAAATGTTAAAAATTATATTTTAAACAACAATTAACAGTTTCTGTTAGAATATATACATTATAAGCATTTACCTCTATGCATATGTATATCCTTAGAACAATAATAAATATCCTTCAGTCCATTTTCTAAAATTGCTGTCTTTGTTTTTTTGTGGCAAATTTGCAGTGAGCTAGGCCTACCTAGCTCCCTCCTACCTTGGGAGTAACAGGTCCATGGCAGAAACCAAATCAGTACAAGTCACCAGTTCATTACATGGTCCACTTAATTAACACATTTATATATTTTCCAGCTACTCAAAAAGCCATTACATAGACCAGGGATGGGCAAAGCCAGTCCTGGATGGGCGCAATGGCTGCAGGTTTTTGGTCCTACCCCGTTGCTTAATTAGAAAACGATCCTTGTCAATAATTTAATTTCATGGCTTGTTAGTGCTTTAACTTTGCCATGTCAGGTCATTCTCATATCCTAGATTTTCTTTTGCCTTTCTAAGGATATCATCCAAATGATTCAAAGCCTAAAACTGACAAGTAATTCCCAGTCCTTCACTTTTTTCTCTTCACTTTTCTTCCAAGTATTTAATTAAATATTTAATCAAATATTGCACAATATATACACACAGGTGTAAGTGGAAACAAGGTAAATGAAGAACTGCTAGTTTCTTTTGTCATTTGCATCTTATTGCCAATAAGGAGCAATTAAAAACTGAGAATATAGCTGTTTAAGACTAAAATAAGCAATAAGGGTTCAAAATTTTAACAAAGCAGGAAAGTATTACTATAGCAATAAGTGTTTCTTATTAAGAAATTGGGTTGGAACAAAAACCTGCAATCAACTTTGCCCACTCCTGACGTAGACAATGGGGAGCTATTTCAACAACCACCAATGTGCAACATCCACCTGGATGATGCAATGGCAGCCGTTCTTGAGCCAGTACACTCACCGCATATTAGCTATTAGGTGGTGAAGGAATGAAAGAAATAGTAGTCATTAAAATACACGGGATGATTAGGTAGCCAGAACAACCATGTCACGGTGGGCAATTTCATCAGAACACTGGGGGACACCCTACTCTTTTTGAAAGATGCCAAAAAATCTTCTATGATCACAGAGAGTCAGGACTTAAGTTTTATGTCTCATCGAAAGGATGGTACTAATTTTTACATCACGGTGTCCCTGTCATTGTAGTGGGGCATTGAGATCCACACATAGACCACAGGGTAATTGCCACCCTGATGTCCTCACCAGCAACCCAAGCAGCAACCCAAGTTTTCCTGTTTGGCCTCCCATCCAAGTATTATTTGGGCCCAAACAAGTTCAGCTTTTGGTGGATTACCTGTTCTGATGTGGAATGGTATATGCTTTACTATTCCAGGTCAATGTAAGATCACCAATAACTTTAATATGTATATATTCGGAAAGAAAAGAATTCCTAGTGAAAACCCATACAGGCATGGGGAGAAGGATGTGCACCCAGTTTCCTGGGGCTGCTCCAGCTCAAACCTGTAAATAATTTTGCTAATGTGTTATTTAAGTTAGGGCAGCACGGTGGTGCAGTGGTAGTGCTGCTGCCTCGCAGTAAGGAGACCTGGGTCTGCTTCCTGGGTCCTCCCTGCATGGAGTTTGTATGTTCTCCCGGTGTGTGTGTGTGCCCTGCAGTGGGCTGGTGCCCTGCCTGGGGTTTGTTCCTTTCTTGCACCCTGTGTTGGCTGGGATTGGCTCCAGCAGACCCCTGTGACCCTGTGTTAGGCTACAGCAGGTTGGATAATGACTGACTGACTGTTATTTAAGTTGAATAGCAATTAATGTTTTAAAAGTGTTCCCTTCATTCTCGATATAAAAAATTCCACTTAGAGCCAGCAGTCAGCCTAACTTAGACACTTTGGGGACTAAAGTGACACTGACACTTTGGCAGGAAACCAGAGAAAATGCATGTAGAAGCAGAGAGAACACATAATCTTCACATATTCATTCACCCGGACAGGCAGTGGACAAAGCCTACTATCAGTCACTAAAGCTGTGAAGCAGGAGCAGTAACTATAAATACTGTATGTCATATAAAATATAGAAGGTCCATCTATTTTGGAGACCAGGGCAGTAGTCAACTTTGCTAGAGAAACAAATATTTCTAGTCATACCAGGAAAATTTAGTTAATTTACGTAACATGCACATCTTTAGGACATGGCAGAAAAGAGAGTTTCTAAAAAAATTCACACGTGGTGAATGGGAAAGTTCCACACAGACAGTGGTTGCCCTAGGTCCTGTAAAGCTGTGAATCAGTAGCATCAATAAATGAGTTCCAGTATTCTTGTTCATCCACTCATCCACTTGCTTGCTTTGTCCATTTGAAGGTCATTACGTGCCATAGTCTGTGCCAGACCCAGATAGTGCATCACAAGTCCTCAAGATGCATATTATATACTGTAGATGATGTACAGGCTCAATATATACAATAAAATGCTAATATGGAAATTATAAATTATCCAACCAGAACTATGGTGCACATTTTTTGGGGAGGGCTCACAACACTGGATCAAAAGTACAAAAACAAAGGAGTTAATTCAAAAAGTAAATAATAATTACATAAGGTAACCAACCCAGCACACTCAAAGGATAAAACTACAAACACCTAAGTTACTCAAGGCCTACCTAAAAGACAAAAGCCCCATGACTACCCTGTGGGGTAGTTTGTCCACTTACCCACCATACAACAAAGTCCACTTTCTATACTTCACATTCTCTCACATAAGCCTTAAAGAAGAGCACCAAATAGACTAGCCCACTCTATAGCAAAGACCTTGTAAATTAAGAATGCATTGTAAAATGTAAATTTTTTCAGGTATTAGCTTTTCATTATCTTTATTTTCCCGGAAATTGTTATATCCCAGTCATTACTTTCAATATGAATGTATCACTTTACAATTGTGATGCTGATGAGTTTAATGCTATGCTTTTGTTATTTTTTTTTTTTCTCTTTCTTGAATTATTCAAAGCAAATCTCTAACTCCAATCAGATGTTTGCCCTGGTTCAGGACTACATCTTTAATACAACCAACAATCCTTAAAATCAGTTGCTAACAAGGATTGCATATTACATTCCTTACATAATTTGCATGTCTCTTAAGACAGTTGTTTCTGTTCGAATTGGTTCATGCGTAAATAAATTATTACTTCAAACTTGCAGTCACATTATATCTTATGCCGCTCTTGTATGCTAATAAAGAAACATTTTAAGAGCATTGCTTTGATTTACCTAAGCATCATTAATATTGTCTTATTTAAAGAACTATTCTTGCAAATTCTGAGGATCACAGTCCTGAGAGTTTTATTTCACTGTTGTATTGTAGAGAGGCTAATATTGGAGCCAGATGATTAAAAGAACATTACCTGAGCCTTGAGAGTCACCGAATGAGCTATGCTAAATTGGTTGTTTTCTGTTTTGTGATTAATTGAACTTCTAAACCATATTTTAGTGTGCTTTGTTTTTCTGTCCCCAGTCATCTCCTATTATTAAAGAGAAATTCTGAATATCTCTCTTGGAGTCCAATTAAGGATTTGCATCATGACTAGATTTTTCACTTTAATTACTGTATATAAAGTAGGTTTTGACTTATTTCCTTATTTATCAAACTATGCAGAAGAAACAGAATTCATCAAATAAACAGATATCTACAGCTATAATTGCAGCTTGCTCTCAAGAATACGATGAAAATATGAGGGCCTAAATTTCCTTATGAAGAACATAATAAACATGTGAATAATTAAACCTTCTGTAAATCACATAGATGTCAAATACAAGAAAGGTAAGACAGTTCATTTGACAATTTCTAAGAAAAAAAAATACACCCCATCTTCATTTCACAAGCAAAATCCTGTAAGCACAAAGAAAAATGTTGTTTTTCTGTGGCTAAGTAATGTCATCCTAATGACTATTAGCATTTGTTTTTCTAAGTGAAAAAATAGAGGTAACACATTTTTTAAAACAGACCACATTTTAATTGGGCAACTTTAATGTAATTCTTTATTAAAAATGAGCAGTCATTCTGCTTTTCAATCTGTCTACTGTATGTACAATCCCAGAATCTTTTTATTATTATATTATGCAAATACATGCTTGCAAATTGTATTTATAATTGATAGGTGAGTGATAAAAGGAAAGAAGCACTCCTTTACTTTAGCATCATTTTACTACAGGATTCCAAAAGCTATTTGGAGTTTTAGCATTTGACAATATGAATGTGTAATGCAAAAGCAAGTTAGTGCTTTTTTTCTAAGTGAATGCTAATAAATATCTTGAAGCATATGAATGCTTAAAATTCAGTGATTTCCCATGATAGGATATTAAATCTTGAAGTTAAAATTTGAAAATCCCATAGTGGGCTCATCACTTTAGCAATACCAACTTTAAATTGTAAAAGCCTTTAAAATGTTTTCCCTGTTCAATTCTGTAAAACAGTGTTTACTTAAAATGCACCATTTTGGTGCATTGAGTATAATTTGTCAGGTTCAGAATGGGGAGGTTCACCTGAAGGGCAAGGCTCACAACATAGTCATCAGCTAATGGTCGGTCATACCAAATTAGCACATTTTCAATCATTCAATTATTCACTCTTTGAATTGTTTTAAGCGTGTTTGAGAATGTTATGTTATATATCACCTTTTGTTATTAACTCCACTTCAAAGTGCTACACAGGAACAGATTAAAACCAAAATAATGTATTAATGTCCAGTGATTTGCTGAATATCATACAGTTATTCAGCAGTTGGACTTGAACCGGTGAGGTCATGGTTTCAAGGGCAGTGTCTTAGCTACTGAGCTGCATGCTTTGGTCCAATAAATAATCTATAACAGAAAAAAATGGATAACTGTTTTTACCCCCAATATTTTCTAATCAGAGGAAAGCCTTCAAAGTCAAACATACATTTTGTGTTGTTAAGAACAACAAGCTCAAGACATTAAGATTGATTACAATGATTGTGCAATGAGTGAGCACACCATGTAAAGATTAGCATAATGATTCAGCTCACAGTAAAAGTAGAAATTAGTCCTACAGACATGCATTAGCAAAGTTAAATGGCAGTTTTTTTTCAAATGAGAAGAACCCCAGTTTAAACTGTTAATTTTCATCCACCTGTCCATTTTCACAACCTGATTTGTCTATTCCTCAATTATAGAAAGACAGAGTATGGCAAGGTGCAAATCCACGTCAGAACACTCACGTGCATATATCCAGGGTCACTTATATTGAGTTAATTAATATTCACTAAACAACCTAAAATATACAGTTCTTTCAGCTATGGCAGGAAACCAGAGTATCTTTCAGGAAACTCAGAAGGAAAAATGTTCTAACTTCATCCATTGAATACCCTGATGTGTACATTGTGAGAAAGAGATAAGAGATAATAAATCTTTGGGGCACCATGACGGCTAACCCTGTACATTCAAATAAAATACATGGTATAGCATGTTGAAAAAGAAAAGAAATGTCATGACAATTCAAGTCCCCAGAAAAACAGATGACATTTCTTCCAGTGATAAAGTTTCTTGGCAGGAAGAGGAGGGTCCAGGCGAGCAGAAACCAGAAGTGACATCAGAGGTGTCATGGTTGTCAATCTTCCAGACTGCAGAGTGAGGAACAGAAAAGTCATAAATCGACAGCACCCTCTAGCTTTCTGAGGGACAATTACAATTATCCCAGCCCTTAAACTGTCCTTTATGCGCACACATGTGACAGGACACCTCCCCTCAGCCTAGACCTATCGGGTCGATCATTCCGAACCACGAGATCAGGAACCCTGGACAGAGCATCAGCATTGGTGTAGAGACAGCCACGACAATGGATGACTTTGAAATGAAATGGATGCAGATCCAAGAACCACCTGGGGCCTCATGTATCAATGATGCGTAGCACAAAAATGTTCCATACAGCATTTATACATGAGGCCCCAGGTGGTTTACACACTTATATTGCGATGTACAAACACTAAACTTGTTGTAAAGCCATGTACATTCTCACACCAGCACAATCCATTGCGTAACACAGGTTTTGGCTCGTTTCGCAAACTGGCAGCACCCAGCGTCAAAGCAGTGATGTTGTTCCTGTGTGGTTTCCCTTTATTTTTTAGATTCACTTTCCTGACGCAGCTTTATCAGATACACTGAAAATAACTGCATATTGTTTATAAATTTAAGGCATCTGATTGTAATCATCCCTTAACAATGTAATGGTCCAAGGAATGGTCAAACTATTCTAAATACCACAGCTGCTTTAGTGTTGTTACTTTGTTGCTTTCAGTGCACCACTCGCTGCCTCAGTCATGTGCATAGTCTATTTGAAGTTCTCCCATTCGGCAAACACTTCAGAGCCTTTCCTGCATGAACCTCACGGTTCAGAAGCAGTTTCATACAAACTCACTCAATCAGTCCATCAAGTGCTCCTGGTAGAACTGTAAACTTACACTACAGTTGTAATATTGTACAACCTGAGCCATTTTATGAACCATTTGCAAGATCTGCACTATATATGTATACAGTAATCCCTCCTCCATCGCGGGGGTTGCGTTCCAGACCCCCCCGCGATAGGTGAAAATCCACGAAGTAGAAACCATATGTTTGTATGGTTATTTTTATATATTTTAAGCCCTTATAAACTCTCCCGCACTGTTTATAAATATTCCCCGCAGCGTTATACAGCATAATCCCTTTGTATTCTCTTAGATATTAGGTAAGATTCATTGAAATTATGTATATAAACACACACTGTTTATATACAGTAAAACCTAAATATTATTTTAAAGATATTGAGTGTCTCCGATATCACATATGTTACAGCCATTACGATAGACAGGTCACCAGCAATAAATACGTACATTGCAAGAAAAATAGTATACAGTAAATGTATTAATTATTTATGGTTACTCACCAACAATGACACGATGACTTGTCCAATAACAATGAGTTTAATTTTACTGCACAACAAAGGAGAGCGTTACAGCCCTTGTAAAGGAGCCACTTCAGGCGATTGTGTAGCACTGCCGTTGTTCTTCTTCTGGCAGTCTTCAATCCAAATCCCTAAAGCAGATTCCATCCAGACTACTGCCTTATTACATCCACTTACAACTCGTTTTGCACCCTGGTTAAAAGGACGCTGCAGCCGTAGATCTTATATTCCTTTCCTACTTTTTAAATAAAAAGAATCGTAGCCTTCAACAAATCCAAAACGTTTACCTTTTCGGCAATCGTTAACATCTTCTTCTTGCGCTTGGGCACGGCACCTGAAGCAGTAGCAGATTGTTTTGGAGCCATAATGAAGGGCTTGACTATGCACAAAGATAAACACTAAAGAGCACAACTCTTTACACAGCGAAGCACGTTGATGCTGAATGAGCGAGATGAGACTTCCTGGTTAACACTGCATAGCTCCTGCGTGCTCTGATTGGTTAGCTTCTCAGTCAGGAGAACTTAACTGCGTGCTCTGATTGGTTAGCTTCTCAGCCATCCGCCAATAGCGTCCCTTGTATGAAATCAACTGGGCAAACCAACTGAGGAAGCATATACAGGAAGTAAAAAGACACATTGTCCGCAGAACCCACGAAGCAGCGAAAAATCCGCGTTATATATTTAGTTATGCTTTCATATAAAATCCGCGATAGAGTGAAGCCGCGAAAGTCGAAGCGCGATATAGCAAGGGATTACTGTATATATATTGTGCTTATGCGCAGCAGTAGCAATGAGTTGGTGCCCCATCCAGGATGGACAGATGGATGGAATAATTAAACAAGTACTACAAAAATATTTCAATGTTCCTTAAAAGTTTTGAAGAATTAGTGTTCTGAGCTTACAGATGGCTTGACATTTATTACTGAACTTATTGTGTGGCGATTGGTTATTAGGAGAAAGAAAAGGAAGTACAGGAATTGGAGGTTAGTACATTTGGAAGACACAGTACTGCTGCAATAAATTATTTCATTGAGGGTCGCACATGTCCCAGCAAGCATCTTGCAGGAGCCAGGAACAATCTCTGAACATGGAGCCAACGCATCGCTGAAACTGCACCAACATGCCCCCTTGTTTAATACATGCTTTAATTAATTTCACATGAACATGATATCAAATATACATCTTAGTATTTGAATTGTTAATAGAGCTGTAATATCATGAATGTAGTATATTCCGTAGCTTGTCGGTGTACGACAAAGCCCGTTTAAGAAGCACGTACTAATTCACACACATAGAGTACATAGAAGAACACACAGAATACGAAGCATTTAACATGCTACTTTAGTTACAATGGAATCTGAGAAACTCTAGTAAATTAAATATTGCTTTTATGATTAAGTTTATGACGTTCTACTTTAATGACAACATAAACTATGAGACTGAAGTGGATATTTTGACCTTTTGTTCACTGTGTCCTTGTTTTTGTTCTTTTCTCTGTACCCTAATACCCTTCCATATGACACTCAGACGGTGGGTAATGACTCGCCTTTTATTTCGGGCACTGTGCGACTTTCTGAACTTTTGAGTTTCTCCGCACTCTGTATCACTCAATCAACTTCCTTTTGTTGTTTATACCACTGCTTAAGCCAACAAATAGTACGTTTTCCTTGCCTCAACTTCGCATTCACTGAAATTCTTTTTTTCACATGCTTTTTCCATTGTCTTTTAACCAAACACTGAACAGAAAGGGCTATTTATATTGATTAGCATATTAAAATATGCAACATTCTGGGAGAAGTCCCGGTGGGGAGGTAGGTGCACGCACAAGCATAACTTTTCACGCTGACCGTGATTTATATAGAGGAAGTGTGTGAAAGCTGACTTACGCATGGTTTTGTGCATCCCAATTTTTTTGTGCGTATGTATATTTTCACTTTCATTTGTACGCCATGTTTTAGTGTGAATTCTATGCATGGCATTATGCATGAGGCTTCTTATGAAATGCCATTCACTTTAGGTGTGCATTGTTCATCGCCAGAGTGAATTCATGTTTTGGGAGGTAGTGACATAACTGGTTAATAGCCCATTTAATCGCCAAGACCTTCCACTTCCGCATACCTGGTCTCCCAATCCAGTAGTTCCCGGCTCAGGAAAATAATGGGGTGTTTAACACTGTTGATGCCTTGGCTCAGCACAGCACCTGCGTATAAAGCATCCATCTGTAAAATAAACGGAGAAGAAACACTGAGGCTGACATAAGAGCCTATTTTAAGTCACAGAATGCAGCCTCTGTTTTAGAATCCCATACCACCGTGTTAGGAGCCTCTTTTTTGTGAGGTCTGACAAGGGAACTGCTCTCTCAGAAAACTGGGAAACAAACAGGAGGCAGTAGCTGGCTAATCCTAAGAAAGCCTACACTTGTTTTTTGTTCTTCGGATGGGGCCAATTCAGGATGGCATCTACTTTGGTGCATTGTGGACGAATGGTGCCCCTGCCCACCAAGTAGCCTAAATATTTAGCCTCAGTCAATCCAAAGAAACATTTCATTGAGTTGATACGTAAGTTGCCTTCACTAAGTGTCAGCAGCATTGTGGCAAGAAGTATAGTTATTGTGGGGCTGTAATAGACTATCCACAAAATGCTGGAAAGTTGCAAGGAGAACACAATACTGTCAATGGCTGCTAGGGGTGCTGAACGTGGTCTAAATCTTGGCAGATTCCATTAAGGGAATTTGCCAGTAACCTTTCGTCATGTCAAGTGTGGTCACTCAAGGAGTTCATCCACCCATGGCATCGGATAGGCATCAAATTGGGAGACTTGATTAAGTTGATGGAAGTCATTGTAAAAGCGCCAACTCCCATCAGGCTTAGAGACCAAGACTATAGGACTGGATCAGAGACTATCAATTCATACTTTTCATAGTGGCTTTACTTTTGTTGATGGTCATTGCAAAAAACTAAATTACAGGAAACTGTATTCTATTGAACTGAAAAGGATAATCAGTAGAAATAATGTGACATTTGTGTATATATATTATTATCATTATTTGAAGTTTAAGATTTTCAGTTGTTTACATTGATCATTCAAGTATTTCTTTTTATTCCCTGTTATAGTCTAGAGATATATATAAAAAAATTGGAGTGCAAATGGTGGTTGGTGGGGCATCGAGCATAGAAGTTGATACTATCAACTTGCCCGACAGTGTTCAGAAGCCATTATGAGCGCTAACAGAACATTAGGTTATTTAGCATGATGTGTAAAGTACAAGTCCAAGGAGCTTATGCTTAAGCTTTATAACACCTCACCTGGAGTACTGTGTACAGTTTTGGTCTACAGGATATGAAAAGGACATAGCAGCACTGGACAAATTCCACAGAAGGGCGACTAGGCTGATTCCAGGGCTACAGGGGATGACTTATGAGGAAAGATTAAAAGGGGCGACATGATTGAAGTGTTTATAATTATGAAGGGAGTTAGTGTGGTGGATTGAGACTTTAGAATGAGTTCATAAAGAATGCAGGGATAGAGTTAGAAACTTATTAAGGGTAAATTTTAGGAAGTTTTTCTTTACACAGAGAAACATAGACACATGGGATAAGCTACTAAGTAGTGTGGTAGACAACGGGACTTTAAGGACTTTCAAAGATAGACTTGCTGTTATTTTAGTAGAATTAACTGGACAGGACTGGCAAGCTTTGTTGGACTGAATGGCCTGTTCTCGTCTAGATTGTTTTATGTTCAAAGTATGCAGATGCCCAAGTAAATAATAAACGATTCTGAAGATCCAGGGTGAGAGTCTCTTTCAAAGATGTGAATGCATATTAAAATGGAGTAGCTCATGTAGGACCTATTAGGTTTAAAGTGACTGTCAGCCCCTGCTTGTCTTGGACTCTTTTTACTTCTGCCTCTACTTCTTTCTCTTCCTCCCTTTTAGATTCTAGTGAATTAACACACTCACAGCCAGTGCCTGGCACCCTCACTGGAGCTTTATAGCTCTTGTGATCCACTGAGCTTTGCATCTTCCTTGAGCTTCAAGGAACTTTCTCCTTCCATTTCAGATGTGATCAAATCTTTTGTTCTTGTCCTTCCTATTATTTAGTGCTGATGTTTGAATTGCCTGTTAATTGTTTCTCCTGCATCCTTTATTTGCATAAAGCACCCACCTAGTGCAGCACATGTATATTAGTATAATATTAATAAGTAGTGACAAATAAAAAATGTATTGACAAAAATAACTACATGTGTGAGCTAATTTTTTTCTATAATGTCACCAAATTTCAATCAAATCAAATTAGGGGTATTTAGTATATCTATTTTTGACTCATTATTCCTAAATATTGATATATCGAGATGTACAATCCTTCCAAATTTCAGCTTTTTAGCTAAATAGCTCCACTCCATTTGCACAAAATAAGTTTGGTTAAATTAACAAGCGCATGATGATGCAATAAGAAAACAAAGCAAAATGTAGGATTAAGCTGCAGGTTAAAGGCTCTGGAGATTAGTCAAGCTTTGGGGTCAGAGTTCTATAGTGTGGTGGCTCATCTCCACAGTGAGATGCCTTTTATAGCTCATGGAGTGGAAGGGGCGGGTTCAGTTGCACTCAATGGCCATCTTTAATATAATATATATATAAAGTGGGCATCTATATATATATATATATATATATATATATATATATATATATATATATATATATACATATACAGTATATATATATATAGTGAGGGATGACAGCATCCCAGCCAAAGCTGATCTGGGATCCTTACCTGACTAGTACGCCAGTATCACAGAAGTTCAGCAGGAGGTAATAAATTCAGGTCATTGTCTCACCTCACTCGCCAGGTGGCAGTGTCCCTAGGCTATGGTATCCCAGTCGTCATCTTGAGAATTGTAGTTCTTTGCATCAGCCCTGTTGGATGACGTGGGTGCCACCAGGGGGCACTGAAGGGACCAGAGATTGCGGTACTTCAAATGTACCCGGAAGTACACCTAAGCCACACTTTCAGGACAGTGGAAGTACTTCAGGGTCTTCAATAAAAAGGGTCACACTGCCTTGTCCAGGCGATTCGGAGCCAGGAGAGGAGACAGGCAACACTTGCCTTGGATGAGTAGCACTGCAGTGCAGTGCAGTGCAGAGAAGAAAAGAGAAAAGTACTTATAATTGCCATATGAAGTTATTGCTTTGACATAAATCCCTTTGTTTTGAACCCAGAACTTGTCTGTGTATTCATGTTTGGGGTTTTGGGGCTCTGCGGCACCACCTGTAGATCACTATATATAATAGATTCACTACAATTTTGGACCACATATCAGTGGAGCCCTTTCCAGGACCTCACCTTAGATATCCTTTCAAACTTACAGCTGAAAAGCCAGCCTAAATATTGCTTAACTGCATGCTGGGAGTGTAAACATCTGTCGTAATCCTGAATTAGCTCTGTGAAACTGCACTATGTGGCAGCTGTTGTAAATAGGTCTATACCAAATAAAATTTGATTTGATTTAGACCTGCAAATAACGAGTTGACAGCAACAGAGATTTTAAAGGTGGCGATGGTAAATCTCAGAGAAAACTCTAACAAATAAGCATGATATAAATAAACCTCATGCCTTGCAATGCTGATAGTATTACATCTAATCCATAAAGCAGGTGCATTCATCCCACCATTGCAGTATGATCTGTTCATACTGCATACAAGCTGAGAAAGCAAGATACATTTTTCAAGATCTCAGCAGCTGTGTGTAACACACCTTTGTTAACAATAAAATCTGTTTATACCAGCGTACCTAATAATGAACAAAATTGACAATGTTTAACCTTGTCAGTATGCAAAATTGAAACTATTGCTGTAATTTTTTGCATAATCTTGGGGATCAAACTTTATAATATATATTTTAAGCTCATCCATGCAAGGTTGTACTTTGTTACTTTAATTAGAGAGAACAGTATCTTCATTAAAACTTTTGGATATGTTGCCATCCAGCAAAAAAGATTATAAAGCACCAAATGCTATAGAACCCCACTGCCAAGTTCTTTCTGTGCTTCCTCCTGTTACACTGCTTTCCTTTGTTTTCAGAGACATGCAAGTTATGCTAATTGCCAGCTTTAAATTGTTCAAAGGATCATATGCCCCACCATGGACTTGTGTCTCATACAGTGTTGGCTTCTACCTTACATTTTCTGAAACAGAAATGGAAAAAGACATTTTTGAAAATGGACAGAAGCATGATGTTTCACATTTTATATACTTTATGTACTGCTATAAAGCCTGTACTAAATTAATTTTATTTGTATGATATCTAATGATTTCAGGTCTTAAAGTGGTTGTTTGACTATAATTTATTCTACTTTTTAAAATATTATACACATACAGTATATAATTTTCACTTAAATATTAGATTTGTACAATATTACAACATTAACCAGTACAACTTTCTACTCTTTTTATATTTTAACTGATAGCTTTCTGCTTTAAAGTTTAATTTTTAATCTTCATTTTATTTACAGATTTTACTTAAAATAAACTTGCAAGGTATATATTGACATTGCAGATATAATTCTCTGAGGAGTTCTTCTGTTTATCCTACATGGAAATCTTCCTGATTCTTGGGAAAATTTTTCTCTGGGGCATTTGTGTTTGTGATTAGAAGTCGTCATCTTTATAATTATCTTCTCTAGATAGGGAATTGGGTACATCTCAGAGGTGTTTGGAACATTTTGAAATGTGATTGATTCCTCATGAGGATATTCCCTTCATCTTTGTGCAGTTTACTGCTTTGGGTGTAATGGTGTGAGTAGTGTTCCTGTTCTCTTTTGCTGGAATAGAACCCCTGCTCAAAACAGACCATAGATGTAATTGTACACATATTTCAAAGAGCTTTTTGGCAGTGCATACATTTGTAATTGTTAGTTTTCATTACAAAATGTACTGACTGATAGATGATACAGAAGGACTTCCAGTTGTTCTAATTCGCTATTTATGCTAATAAATCATACTTTTTTTGTTAATTAACTGCTTGTTTTGTCTGTCTCCTAACAACCTTCATTTTGCAGAACAAAATTTTCAAGACTGGATGTAACATAGGGACGTATGCCCATATATATGAAGCATCACAGAGTAGGAATTGTGGTCCTAACTATCTCAAAAATCTAAGCATCACATATTTGGTTCTACTCATAGAAGTAGATGTAAAAGCATTTTATCAATTTTCCTAACCTAGGAACCTACTCTTAACTTCAATAGGATTTAGGAGAGCTCCTGAGCTTTTCTAACTCGGTAGGAGCTACCAGAATATGGCATTCAGCCAGAGATCAACATGCACATCTCAGGGAGGACTAAATGTTTTGGAAAAGCTGGACATTTAACTTATAAAAAAAATATTGATTTGACAGAGATGAAATAATATTTGTAACAAGTCTATTACTACTAATAATAATAGTATTCATTTTATATTGGTATCTTTATTGTTATTAGTAGTAGTATTTTATATTAGTATTATTGGTGGTGGTGGTGGTAGCAGTATTATTTAGTTTGTTTTTGTTGTTTTATCACGTCACAAGTGACGCTGTTGGATATATCAATTAACAAAGAGTAACAGCACATTGATACTCTGGACCATTAATAATATTATTATTACTACTAATAAGGCCTTCATTTATTGGTAAATCATTGCCATTAAATACCACTAAAGTCCAAATCTATAGGTTTATAGTTACCAGTTTTTCGTGCCTTAAGTTCATCAAGACACTTAATGACACAACACTGTCGCAACAGCGTATAAGCAGTTTGACTGTCATCATCATCTCAGATCTTGCACAGAACCTGTTGTGTTGTTGTTGTTGTTGTGTGTTGACCAAATAGATAACATTACCTTAAGAAAATGTAGATGTATGCTGTTGTAGTATGCAACAAAGAGACTAACGAAACCCCTAAACACTTACTTTCAAGTTTTGATTATTTAAAAAAAGTATTTGTATTCATCCATTCATTATCCAACCCGCTACATCCTAACTACAGGGTCATGGGGGTCTGCTGGAGCCAATCCCAGCCAACACAGGGCACAAGGCAGGAAACAAACCCTGGGCAGGGCGCCAGCCCACCGCAGGGTCCACACACTCACACACACCAAGCACTCACTAGGGACAATTTAGAATCGCCAATGGACCTAACCTGCATGTCTTTGGACTGTGAGAGGAAACCCACACAGACACGGGGAGAACATGCAAACTCCACGCAGGGAGGACCCAAGAAGCGAACCTGGGTCTCCTAACTGCGAGGCAGCAGAGCTACCCACTGCACCACCATGCCGCTCGAGTATTTGTATTTGATGTTAAAATTTATAGTTTGAGATGTGTGCTTCTTTTTTATTCTTTATTTATACATTTTTGCTGACATTAAACCTGTTATAAGAAATGCTAATGTAGTGAATTCGGATAGGGGAAGGGCAGGGATGGAGTGATATGGTTTATCTCCAAGAAGACTCTAATTAAGGCCCCAGTTTGGCTAGGGACAGCACTGTATGAACTCCTTCTCCTGCTCTGAGGCAAAATACATTCTTATCCTATTAAGCCCGTGGCTCTGGGCGGGGGGGAGGTTTGGCTGTTATCCATCGGGTTGATCTGCAACTTTCTCCTCTTCCACTACCTGATTTTCTCTCCATGGAATGCTTAGCCTTTAAATGCAAACCCCCCCCCCCCCCCTCTCAATGACAGTGCTGCTTATATATCGCCCTCCCAAACCACACTCCTCATTTCTTCCGGAAATTCATGACTTACTTACATCACTCTGTTCATTGTCATCTAACATTGTTATTGTTGGTGATGTTAATATTCATGTGGACAATCCCTCTTGCCATCTCTCAACAGAATTTCTGAATGTGCTTGATTGTCTAGGTCTCCAGCAGCATGTAAAGGCCCCAACACACATTAGGGGGCACACGCTAGATCTTGTCATCACCGACTCAGCTCTTTTGAAAAGCTTAGAAGTCTATGATCTGGGTGTGTCTGACCACAAGGTGGTCTCTATGGCCTTCACATTTTTACTGCCTGTTACAAGACCTAAACGCCAAATATCTTTCCGGAATTGGAAACAAATTGACTTAACCTCTATGGCTGCAGACCTCAAACAAATTCCCTGTCCAGCCGTTACAACGGTAGATGAGCTGGTTGATCATTATAATACATCTCTGAGCAGTGTGTTTGACCTCCATGCCCCTATCAGGACACGTGAGGTTATGTTTGTACGCTCTGCTCCCTGGTATACACCAGAACTACGCCAAATCAAGATGGCAGGACGTGCTTTGGAGCGCAACTATAGGAAAACTGGACTCACTGTCCATAAGCTTGCATTTTGTGACCATCAAAAGGCCTATTTCAAGTCCCTAAAAGATGCGCAAGGCCAATTTTATTCAAATCAGATAAATAAAAATATAGGAAACTCAAAGCAGTTGTTTGCTACAATAAATCAACTTATGGAACCACAGCAGCCATTTTTCACAACGCCAGTTACTAAGGAGCATTGTAACAGCTTTATTGACTTTTTTAGATCAAAAATCTATAACATTCGCTCCTTAATGTCTGGATCATATGCTCCGCCTATGCCTGCTTCAAATCCATCAACTGGGAATATGCCATCTTTCCCACATTTCACGGAGGTTTCCAGCAGCTACATTGGTGGAATTGTGCAAGGAATGAAACCATCATCCTGCACATTGGATCCTATTCCGACAGTTCTGCTTAAGTCATTTATCCCCATTGTCAGTCCAACTATTACAAAGTTAGTCAATCTATCGCTACAAACCAGGCCATATGCCACCATCTCTCAAAGCAGCTGTCATTCGCCCACTGCTGAAGAAGCCCTCATTAGATCCTGAGGTTCTTGCAAACTACAGGCCCATCTCAAACCTGACGTTTTTGTCAAAGATTATAGAAAAGACAGTTGTCCTTCAACTCCAGAGTCATCTTACATGTAATAACTTGTTTGAAAAGTTCCAGTCAGGTTTTCGTTCAGCCCACAGCACGGAAACAGCACTGCTCAGTGTGACAAACGATCTACTGATGGCAGCTGATGCAGGCTCACCATCCCTGCTTATTCTTCTGGACTTGTCAGCGGCCTTCGATACAGTCGATCATTCCATCCTTCTGGATCGTCTTCATCACACAGCTGGACTCTCAGGAACTGTATTACAGTGGTTTCAGTCCTACCTGTCTGGCAGGACTGATAAGGTCTTGTTGGGAGATTGCTCCTCCAGATTGTCCACCGTCTTATGTGGGGTCCCGTAGGGGTCAGTTCTCGGTCCTATCCTTTTTACCATCCATATGTTCCCTCTTGGGCATGTCATTGCCAGACACGGACTATCTTTTCATTGTTATGCCGACGACACGCAGCTCTACATTAAAACTGCCCCAAACCCTTCAGAGGCCACATTACACCTTACTACATGCTTGGAGGAGATAAAGGCTTGGATGAACAGCAATTTTCTACAGCTGAATAGCAATAAAACTGAGGGACTCCTTGTTGGCACCCCCCACCAGATTTGTTCTTTTCCAATACTCCAGTTCACTTTTGACAGCCAGGTCATTACTCTTTCTTCCTCAGTCACTAATCTGGGGGTTCGGTTTGATCCACAGTTGACCTTCAGTGACCACATAAAACATGTGTGTAAGGCATCGTTTTACCATCTACGAAAAATCTCCAAACTCTGCCCCCTCTTAACCCTCTCAGATGCAGAGAAACTTGTCCATGCCTTTATCTCCTCAAGGCTGGACTACTGCAATGGACTTTTTGCGGGTATTCATACCAAGGACATACAAAAGCTTCAATATATCCAGAACAGTGCTGCAAGAATCCTACTAAGAGTAAGGAAATTTGAACATATTACTCCCATCCTCAAATCACTTCATTGGCTCCCTGTTTCTTCCCGGATTGAGTACAAAATTCTTCTATTAACTCATAAATGTATCTATGGCCAGGCACCTTCTTACCTTCAAGATTTGATTCACTTACAAACTTCCAATTGGATCCTAAGGTCATCTGGCAGCATGCAGCTTCAGACTCCCCTTACTAAGCTCCGTACTATGGGGGGTCGAGCTTTTTGTTCTGCTGCTCCACAGCTCTGGAATCAGCTCCCTGTTGAACTGAGAACTACACAAAACCTGGACACTTTTAAAGCAAATTTGAAGACTTTTTTATTTAGGAAAGCATGTAACTGCTGAGATTGTAAATCTAATCTAGTCTTTAAACTTTTAAACTTTGTGGTTATTGCTCTTGTTGTAGCACTTTGAGATTTTGTCAATGAAAAGTGCGTTATAAATAAAATCTACTATTAAAAATTTTAGGAGTAATTCTTGAACATTTAAAAAGGCAAGCACTGGTCTCCATCATTGCTCCATATTTGACTAATTAACCATTGAACACTCTAGCAATACACCACTTTAGTTTACCTCTTCAGCCTATGCAAAACAAACTACTTTAGTCTAATCTTATGTAGTGCTTTCCTTTCTACTGTTTTTGATCTCCTGCCTAGTTTTACGATTTATGCAATACTTTGCTGTTTCTGGATATCCTTACATGGGACGTGTTTGCCTTCATATCCTGCTCATTTGTTTTGGTCTTGTCTTTTGAGTTGTGCACATTAATAAAGATCTAATTTACATGAATTTCTAACCTAGCCTTGTTCCAGCTTCTATTTATGTACTTTTAAATCTGCACCAATTTGGTTCATGGTCCTAGCTGAACATAGGGGACAGTGTTCTTTTCTCCTCTTTTGAGGCTTGTTTGAGCATCATGGAAACCTCCGCTGAAATATCACACTGAATGACTGCACCCTAGCTGAGCACTACCTCCTCTTGAAGTCCAGCATCAGTGATAAACAGGATGTAAAATTCTGCTGTTAGGATTATTGGCAACTCTTACTTAACTAGATATAATTTGCTTCCAACAAATCTGGATGGATTTAAACACAATTACCTGTGAATTTTTAATTTTTTTCTTCAATTAGAATCCATTTTAGAATGAAATTAGATTAGTAAAACAAGTTTTCAAAAGCATTAGACTTACAATAAGGTTAAATATATCCTTTACATTTTGAAAAATAATGAGCATTTAGATTTAAGGCTTTGAATGTTAATGCAAATGTTTTGAAAATATTTATGTCCAAAAAACAGATGTGTTTAAATAATTAATCCTACATTGCAGTTTTAATTATCCTTTTATATTCAACTACTATATATATCATGTACATTTTCAATTAAGAGAATCCATGTTTAAACAACTCCCAGTAATTAAAAATGTAGGAAACACAGATGCAAAAATGAGATTATTCAATGCAAACATAACAGATGAAGCAATAATAAATGGTGACAACCTGTTTTGTGATCAATTATTTATTTCATTCCAGGTTGAAAGCAAATTGACAACAACAAGCGTAATGACTACAGAATTTCATCTCTATGAGAGAAAGCAGTATACAGCAAAAAATACATGAAGACAACATAGCCTGCCAATTAATGACTAGAATATCCATTCTCTGTTCCCAACTATTTTCCACATCATTCCTCATCTTGAGGCTGCTCATTGAGGAGAATGCAAAACCTTTGAAGTAACAGAGGATACTGCCCAGTTTGATCTTGATCACAAAGGAGTCCACATCACAAATTTCAGTTGATGCGACAGTTGCATTGTTGATCCTCAACAATCATTAAAAATGATATATGCCAATATTTTACACTTTCCAGGGTACAGTGTTGCTGTCACCAATTAATGATATAGTTAGTGTTACATGTGTGCATGTGCTTTCATGCCAGCAGTGTCTCCAGTATGCAGCAAGTCATGCAGCAATGATGAGATAAATATACGAAAAATACAAACTTATTAAAAGTCATAATACTGAATAAAACACTGACACATCGGCATGCATATTGCTCAACAATGCACTAAATTTGGACAGATAATGGAATCATCAAGATGTAGAAGTTGAGATGTGTTATTAGTTATTAGTATTTATTAAAGATTTACCAGTAGTTAAGCAGTGAGACTGAAATTATTGAGGTACAGTAATAAATGTTGGTACACTTTACCTAAGATGGGGAGTAATAGAATTGTCAGTTACATGGCTGATGTATTTACAGTCATGGCCAAAATTATTGTCACCCCTGGAATTCTCCCAGAAAATGCACCATTTCTCCCAGAAAATTGTTGCAATTACAAATGTTTTGGTATACACATGTTTATTTCCTTTATGTGCATTGGAACAACACAAAAAAACAGAGAAAAAAGCCAAATCTGACATCATGTCACAGAGAACTCCAAAAATGGGCGAGAAAAAATTATTGGCACCTTTTCAAAATTGTGGGTGAATCGTTTTATTTCAAGCATATGATGCTCGTTTGAACTCACCTGTGGCAAGGAACAGGTACTGGCAATATAGCAATCACACCTGAAGCCAGTTAAAATGGAGAAAAGTTGACTCAATCTTTCTGTTGTGTGTCTGAGTGTGCCACACTAAGCATGGAGAACAGAAAGAAGAGCAGAGAATTGTCTGAGGACTTGAGAACAAAAATTATGGAAAAAAATCAACAATCTCAAGGCTACAAGTCCATCTCCAGAGATCTTCATGTTCCTTTGTCCACTGTTCGCAACATAATCAAGAAGTTCACAACACATGGCACTGTAGCTAATCTCCCTGGATGTGGATGGAAGAGAAAAATTGATAAAAGACTGCAACGAAGGATAGTCCAAATGGTGGATAAACAGCCCCAATCAACTTCAAAACATATTCAAGCTGTTCTGCAGACTCAGGGTGTAACAGTGTCAGCTTGAACTATCCGTCAACATCTGAACGAAATTAAACGCTATGGCAGGAGAGCCAGGAGGACCCCACTGCTGACACAGAAACATAAAAAAGCCAGACTGAAGTTTGTCAAAATGTACTTGAGGAAGCCAAAATCCTTTTGGGTGAACGTCTTGTGAACAGATGAGACCGAGGTAGAGCTTTTTGGTAAAGCTCATCATTCTACTGTTTACAGAAAATGGAATGAGGCCTACGAAGAAAAGAACACACTACCTACAGTCAAACATGGTGGAGGTTCTAAGATGTTTTGGGGATGTTTTGTTGCCTCTGGTACTGGATGCCTTGACTGTGTGCAAGGCATCATGAAATATGAAGACTACCAGAAGATATTGGGGCTCAATGTAGGGCCCATTGTCAGAAAGCTGGGTCTGCATCAGTGGTCATGGATGTTCCAGCAGGACAAAGACCCCAAACAAACCTCTAAAAGCACCCAGAAATAGTTGAAGACAAAGCGCTGGAGAGTTCTGAAGTGGCCAGCAATAAGTCCGGATCTAAATCCGATTGAACACTTATGGAGAGTTCTCAAAATTGCTGTTGGGAGAAGGCGCCCTTCAAATCTGAGAGACCTTGAGCAGTTTGCAAAAGAAGAGTGGTCAGAAATTCCAATTGAGAGGTGCCACAAGCTTGTTGATGGTTATAGGAAGCACTTGATTTCAGTTATTTTTTCTAAAGGGCGTGCAACCAAATATTAAGTTGAGGGTGCCAATAATTTTGTCCAGTCCGGTTTTTGAGTTATGTGTGAAATTATGTCAGATTTGGCTTTTTTTTTTGTGTGTGTGTTGTTCCAATGCACATAAAAAAAATAAACATGTGTATACCAAAACATTTGTAATTGCAACAATTTTCTGGGAGAAATGGTGCATGTTCTGGGAAAATTCCAGGGGTGCCGATAATTTCGTCCATGACCGTACATAAGGATAGAATGGGAGAAGCAAGGTTGTGAGCCAGTTATTACTGTATCAAAAATGGTTTCTATTAAATCACTTAAATACTAAGATTATGACTGCAGAGGAACTGTTATGAAGTAAAAGGATATAATTCATATGTGAGATTAAAACATGTAGAAGAATAAAGCCACTTCATTTGGGTGAACAGAGTTGTTTATTTGCTTCTCCTGTTTTCATCTTGAGTGTTGACACTCTACAATGAAGAAGTACCTCCTACTTCTGAATTAGTAGGTCAAGAGTTGTCAGCTTGCTGCTTTCACCACAATATAAAATGTGTTGGACACTTAGCCTGTGCTTTGAGAATATACCCTACCATAAGGGCAAAGCTGCATTTATGTGTTCACAAAATATTTGGAAAGAAGTGAAAACTGAAACTTCATGACAAACATATGCAGTTGTAAATGGGACAAAGAAAACCTGTGAACTGGTTCTTATGCCACTTGAATTTTATTGTTAATTGGTAGAAAAATAGGAACCAATTAAAATGACAAAATAAAGCAGTTAGGGGTTGGGAATATTGACACACAGGTTAACTAAAATGAAACACAAAAATGTTGCTCAAGCAATTACTACTGTAATTAAGCAGTAATTAGCTTCTAATTAAGAAACTGGGCTGGAGCAAAAACCTGCAGTCACGGCAGCCCTCCAGGACCGAACTGGAGAATGCCTGGTACAGATCTTTATGGAAAGTATTTTAATTTCTTCAAAGTACTATACAGTATATGAAAACCAGGCTTGTTTCCACCAACTCTAAGTCAAAAGGTCTGAAATGAAATTTTGCTTTTAAAGAAATATCTGTTTACATTTTTTATTGGAAAAGAATGAGGAAACTACTATGCAATAATGTTTATTCACTCATCTAGCAACATTAAGTTGTGTAAGTAGGGAGGACGATATGGTTTTCATAAAAAATACTGAGACCACACAACATCTGGTGATGTGCATAAAGAGAATGCACAATGCAAGAAATAATATTAAAACTAGCATCTAAGTAAAGATAAAACTGAACAATTCTTTGTTCAATGAAAATTAATTTTTATGTTCTCTAAACTCTACAATCTAAAACAAGTCCCACATCAGGCCCCAACAAAAAGTCTGTTCATAAACTAGTTACAGAATTCTAAGAGCTGAATGCAACAAGTTATAACCACCTGAATGAACAAAGCAGTAGCTTGGGTGATAGCTGCAACACCATCAAAAATTAAACTCAAGAGACCTCAGTGATACACTAGAATAAAATTCATGGTTTACAAATCTATGCAAAAGAAAATATTTACCTCATGTATGTATAAACTACAACAGATAAACCATTCGAACCAAACCAATTTCAATGGATAAACTGCTAGTAAAAAAGGTCAGAACATGAATTAGTATCCTGGAATCAAAGTGATTGGATAAATTACGGGACAAAAGCTAAGTCACAAAACATGCAATGATCAAAAGCCAGAAAGTCAAACTGTATTGAGACTACCAAAGCCCAAATGGCTAACCAAAAATGAACCTTTAAGTCTTCACTATAACTTACACTCTGTAAGTCTTTGTAGTTAAACACAATCCAAAAACTTGGATGTCAGGAGCAGCATGATACCATGTTAAACACCCTTTTGGTGATGATGCCACGCTGCTTCAGAATGTGACGTCATAACAAGGCCAACATGTTAACAACAATGAAGTCCTTTGTGCACAAAATGGCAGCACCCGCAGTGATTAATATGGCAGTGAAATATAAAATAAACATAACTATAAGAAATAATATTATGAAAACAGTCTGTTTTAAATAAAAATTAACAAATGTAGTAACTATAGAGTATACAAAACCCTAAAATCATTACAATGACAAGTAGAAAGGATAAATTATGATGAAGATGTCAAGTGGATACAGAAAAGCTAAAGGAGAATATCATAGAACAAGTGCAACAAGATAATCTTAATTCTGTTATGAAGTAGGTTTGCTTTACATTTTTTTTTGACTTTGCCATTATATTTTTCTAATTTTTTTCATACCCATTTGCAGTTTTGAAGTACAGTGAAACCTCAGTTCACGACCATAATTCGTTCTCTGGTCGTAAACCAATTTGGTCGTGAAGTGAAGTAATTTCCCCTATAGGATTGTATGTAAATACAATTAATCCGTTCCAGACCGTACAAACTGTATGTAAATATATTTTTCTTAAAGATTTTTAAGCACAAATACAGTTAATTGTACCATAGAATGCTAACTAAACTAAATGTAAAAACATTGAATAACACTGAGAAAACCTTGAACAGAGAAAAGTAACACTGCAACTGTCTCTTTAAAAACAAGCCTTATGCGTCCAGCCGTCTCTCTCTCTCTCTTGAGTGTGTGTCTCTCTCGCGCGCGCCTGTGTGTGTGTGTGTGTGTGTCTCTCTCGCGCGCGCCTGTGTGTGTGTGTGTGTGTGTCTCTTCCGCGTGCCTGTGTGTGTGTGTGTCTCTCGCGTGCGCCTGTGTGTGTGCATGTGTGTGTCTCTTGCGCGCACCTCTGTGTGTGTGTGTCTCTCGCGCGCGCCTCTGTGTGTGTGTGTCTCTTTCGCGCGCCTGTGTGTGCGTGTCTCTCTCTCGCGCGCCTGTGTGTGCGTGTCTCTCTCTCGCGTGCCTGTGTGTGTGTGTGTGTCTTGCACGCGCCTGTGTGTGTGTGTCTCTCTCTCGTGCGCCTGTGTGTGTGTGTGTCGCGCTCGCTGCACAGGGACAGACTGAACACGTGCGGAAATCATCGGCGTGCACAATCCGAAAGGGAAACTGGCTTGTTCGTATACCAAGTGTGTGGTCGTGAACAGAGGCAAAAGTTTGGCGAACTTTTTGGTCGTAAACTGATTTGTACGTATTCCGAGACATTCGTGAACCGAGGTTCCACTGTATGTTGATTTCAGCTGTCATTCAAAGTACTTGAATTATTTTTGCATCATTCTGACACCATTTGACTTAGTCTGGGTGCCGGCATTTTTTGGATCAGTTGCTACCACATTTCTAGATGCTGGGAGGTCATGGCCTGTGATGTCACCAGTGCAGCCAGTGAAAGGTCAGCACTTTTTGGTTTCATGACTTTGTTGAATTTTAAATTTTATCTGAATGTAACACAGTTGAAACTTAAGTTCTTTACCTAGGAATCTTTTAGTGAAGTTGGTTTTCTTACTGGAAGTTATTTTCATTATGTTGAACATTCTACAGTTTTTATTTTTACAGCGATTTTGTTTATTGGCGTCAACATTTTGTAATCTGGTTATTATTACGCAATCAGGAATTGCTAGGAGAATGTCCCCATAAGTTGCACAAGATCATGTCATCAACACTACGGCTCAAGACCCAGTCTTGTGCAAACATTCAATATCCAAGTTTGAGGATAACTTAAATAACTTTCTGTGCATCCTATTTCATGTATTTTTCTGGCAAACAACTTTTCTTTGTTTTCTGACAATGAGTTTTAGCAAACCTGTTGACTAACCAAAAAGATTGGTTTAGTTCTCTAGTTTTGACCATCGCTTTGTCTATGTTTTATGTCTTGGCATTTCTATTTATATTCAGTTTGTTCACCTTGCTGATGGCAGAACACCTAGAATCCTTATGACTTTATAGGAGAATTTCTTCTGTTAAGTTTTCATGGTAAAAGAACTTAATCTATGACTTCTGACTTTGATTTAAAGTTTTATTTTTGGTTTCGATTTGGTGCATTTCCATCTTTCGGTGCCAAACTTTGAGTTATTATTTTGAAAATAATTCATGTCCTTTCCCTTTTCAATTTAAATCTATCCTCTACAATTAACTGCAGAATAATGTTTTCAGACAAGCTGAGAAGGAAATGGAAGGCTAGGCACCCATTGTCTTAGAGTTCTAGATGCCTGGGTTATGTGTTTTCCTTCTTGCAATGTTAACATTACCAACATGACTGGCAGGCTTGCACAAAATTGGTTCGGTCCAGGAAAATGATGAAACATTTAAGTCTGCTTAACCACCATGGAAAATGGGGCCCTGGTCCAAATACAAAAAGAGATGCAATAAATGTTGTCAACA
Source organism: Polypterus bichir lapradei (assembly GCA_026402145.1). NCBI lineage: Eukaryota > Metazoa > Chordata > Cladistia > Polypteriformes > Polypteridae > Polypterus > Polypterus bichir. Next base: position 109,060,607 of record JANRMT010062854.1, on the reverse strand, counting down.
TTAAATCCTATTTTAGACTCAAGATGGGTTTATAGTATCTATTTTTAATTTTGACTTGTAGTTCCAGAAGCCCTTTAAAATAATTCACTTATAAGAGTTACTTATAAAATAAGATAAAAGTTAAAGTTACAGCAATGAAATGGATATATTGTAAGCTGGGAGTGACATTAGATTAAACAGATGCAAGTAATGTTTCTGTTCTTTTACTCTTAGACTTAAGTGCTACATTTGATACTGGTGATCAAAAAATACTGCTTAATCACCTTGAACATTGGGCTGCCTTTTCTGGAATTGACTTGCTCTGATTTGAAGCTTATTTATGTAGAGAGCAATTTATGGTTGAATTAGGTCAACATTATTTCCAAAGACATGACATTTTATATTCCACATGCTCTATTTTAGGACCACTTTTATTATCTCTCTACATCCTGCCATTGCATCAGATTACGGTATAAGTGAGCATGGTTTCAACTTCAACAGTTATGTGGACAATACCCATCTCTACATATCTGTAGCGCCTGATGACATCAGTATGTCAAATTGCTTAATTGACTGTGTATCTTCAATTACATACTGGGTGAATATGGAATTTTTTAAGTTAAAAAATTTAACTTCTCATTACTAGGAGTGAACAAAAGACTATGCAATCTGGCTAAACTGTCCAAAGACAAAGTTACAATATGGAGTGATTCAAGATGCTAAATTAACATTCCAACCCCACAATAACAACATGACAAAAATTGCCTTTTTTAACTTAAGCCACACTGCACAGGTTAGATCAAACCTTGCACTTAAAGGTGCTAAAAAGCTTGTTTACAGGAGCGCCTAAATTTGCAATAGAAAGACTACAACTGGTCCAGAATGCTGCAGCAAGAGTATTGTCGCATACCAAAAAGAGGGATTATATGAAACCTGCTATGGCATCTCTGCACTAGCTGCCCATGTCATTTACAGTTGATTTTATTATTGTTTTCTAAGGCATTTAATGGTTTAGCATAGTCCTCCATCTTAGAATCCTTAACTAAATATATCCCATATAAGCTGGTCTTCTGATTATTCCCAGTGTTTTAAGATCAAGTGGTGAAGCAGTCTTTAATTCTTATGCTCCAAAGATCTAGAACACATTGCATATGGAACAGGCTGCAGACGTCTTTTGCTAAGAGTTTTAAAAACAAACTTTAAACTTACTTAAATTTAGCATTTAACTTATTTTACTCTTTTCATTTTTAATATAAATAATTACTTTGTTTATTTTATTTATTGACAGCTACTGAGTTGGCAAGGAAGGATTTAGGAATAAATTCCACAGTCTGATAATTTTCATTTTAAAAAAGTTTAGTGAAAATTCAAAAAGGAACAGATCAATAAATTCTGGAAAAAGTTACTACACATACTGAATAAAAGAAAAGTTACTTGTCCATTTCATTACAATTCTAGCTTTCTCATGGTAAACTTCAGTTACGTTCTGTACTTACAAGTTGTGTTACCTTCTTATGCAGAACTTACAATGACTTCATTTCAGTCCATTCAGTACGATTTGAAATGGCTTGCCCACCATGCCTTTACAACTTCTAGGCAGATCAAAGACTGAACTGGTCTACTCAGACTGACAAGAAATAATTGCAATATTCCATTTACAAGTTAGCTTGAAGTGGTTACAATAGAACCTTTCATTAACTATGTAGAAATATATAGACAAACATTTTAACATAACTAGGAAAATAACTACATCAATTCAACATAACCTAACTAACAAATGGCTCTTACATCGATGTTTTACTAATTGTATCTTTGTAGTATTATGAAGTGGTCTTTTTATATATGTGAAGCACTCTGTGTTACATTTTAAATGAATGAAAGGTACTATATAAGTAAACTTTATTATTTTTATCATTATTTGAACCTGTGTCCTGCTGTACCAATTGTGGCCATGATGTTGCAAAGGAAGTTTGTTTTGTGTTTTAGTGTTGCTTTGTTTATTGCATATATTTGTATTTTTCAATAATAACTATTTTAGTTTCTTTTTGAACCTACAACAAAACCCATAGTTGTGCCTGGGCCTAATATGTGTAACAAAAGGATTTCATCTTGGCTCTGTCTGGATCTATTATTTGTTATTTGTTATCTAAATGATCTAGGTGACTTATGAACATCTTAATGAGTTCAGATACTGTACATAAAAATAAAGGGGTTGCCATAGGATAATTTTAAAAACTGAAACAAAGAAGTAGAATTCAGAACCTACTGTGGAATATTTAATATTTAATTCTAAGGACAAGTAGCTTTCATTGGAGTTTATCCACGAACTTAAATTCTGAGATCTAAATTAAGACAAGCTCCTGAGGTTGTAATTCAGAATAGCTAAACAGTATGGTAAATTTGTCTAAGCTTGATAAAGAAAACCATGTCGTTAAAATTTTCTTTATTTATGATATGAGTCATTATTTTGCAGATCATTGTAGCAAGATGTAAGTTATCCACCACCTCCTTTGAACAGCTTTTCACATTTACTTTAGTACTGTCAGTTCATATTAGAAGATAGTATTCTTAGCTCAATGGAGTGAAGTCATTTCTCCTAAGTAAAAGACCCTGCATGAAAGAAGAAGAAAACTGAAAATACGTTGTTCCATTTTAACAGTAGCTACATCTGTTGTGAATTTAGTACCTTTAGTGAGATGTGTATCATTTAGTTGTCTTTCCAGAAAATTCCTCGAGTGAGTCAAATGCAGTCAATAGTGACCTGTACTTGACACCACTGAACGGCCTTACTAAAAATTCTTCCCTAAAGCAGTTCATTATAAAGATGCATAAAAAAAGCCATATGACATTTCTGATAAAGAGCTAGGATTGCATTTTTCTGGCAGCAATTAAATTTAAAGACCACTCATCACCCTCCCTTGAAAACAACATCAAGTTAACATTTTATTAAAATCACACATATAGGGATCTAGAAAAATACAATCTCATAAAAAAATGAGCAATCAATATAAACACAGAAAATTGCACAAACCCAGTTTCTTGATATATATTGTTTATTTACCATTAAATGTTGGCTTGCATAAGTTACGCACAGTAAGCAGTTTTTACTTTATTAAAAACAATCAGATAGTGGTATCACCTATTATCACTGACTAATGCAGCACTTTCATTGAATAAAGCAGGGGAAACTGTGATCATGTAATTTAAAGGCTGCAATTTGCACATACTGCTAAAGGTAAGGCACTCAAAACAAAACGATGCACTATTTTAGCAACAGTAACTCGAGAAAAAGACAGGGGGAAGTATAGCTCTGTGTAAACACTTAATGATAGTTCTCCTAATAAAATAATGCTATAGTCTGGAAGAAAAATATAGATAGTATTAAAAGAAAAATGTTCAGTCAAAACTTTCCAATTTAATCAACCAAAATATAACACAGAAAGTAAACTCTGCACATAGAATTATTTGCATTTAATACACTTCTTAGCCATACAAGGTTAAAGTGCCATTTTAAGCACAATCAGGCTCTAAAAAAGCCTCAAAAACAATTATGTTTATAAGGTTGGAGAAACCTGCAGTCAACTGAGACTGAGGAAGTCACTTGGATGAGTGATGAAACATATCAGGAAAAAAACTATGTCCAGATGAACAGAATCAACTTTCTAGAATTTCCTTACCTGGATTATTGAGCATTAATCAAGACATTATGACACACATCTCTTCATTCTTCCTGAAATGAAGGATTCTGGACACTAAAGTAAAATGTAAAACTTTCTTAATGCTTTTCATATCACTCAATTATTAGTAAATCGATTAGTTTCTCTACATTACCTTAACTTCTGCAAATACTGTGAAATACAGGGAGCTGCTGATGAACTATGAAGGAACAAAAAGGTTGAAGCACAGTAAGTGACGGGGCTGAGAAAAGGGACTCTGTCTTGTCATCTGTAAGGGGATGAGTGACAGGAGGAGGTGTGGGGTAAAAGGAAGGAGCAGCGTAAGGAAAGGGTAGTATGGAGTCTGAAGACAACAAGCATGAGTGTTTGCAGGATAGAGAAAATCAGAACACCAGTGGCACAAGATAAACTGATAGATAAGGACAGCTTTCCTTTATTGTATTGGAGGTGTGCTCTGTATCCCATATAACAGAGTGTAGGATAGGGCAATGTTTGTTATGATACTAAAATTCACTGAAATTTTTTATTATGCTGGTCGTTACAGTACTTTTCTAGAAAGAAAATGTATTTTCATTTCTAAGGGTGACTTTATATCCTTAATCATTCATTAAGATAAAATTTTAAATGTCATCAGATAGACAGATAGATAGATAGATAGATAGATAGATAGATAGATAGATAGATAGATAGATAGATAGATAGATAGATAGATAGATAGATAGCTAGATAGATAGATAGATACTTTATTAATCCCAAGGGAAAATTCACATACTGCAGCAGCAGCATACTGATAAAGAACAATATTAAATCAAAGAGTGATAACAATGAAGGTATAACAGACAGACAATAACTTTGTATAATGTTAGCGTTTACCCCCCCGGGTGGAATTGAAGAGTCGCATAGTGTGGGGGAGGAACGATCTCCTCAGTCTGTCAGTGGAGGAGGACAGTGACAGCAGTCTGTCACTGAAGCTGCTCCTCTGTCTGGTGATGGTCCTGTTCATTGGATGCAGTGGATTCTCCATTATTGATAGGAGCCTGCTCGGTGCCCTTCGCTCTGCCATGGATGTTAAATTGTCCAGCTCTGTACCTACAATAGAGCCTGCCTTCCTCACCAGTTTGTCCAGGCGTGAGGCATCCCTCTTCTTTATGCTGCCTCCCCAGCACACCACCGCGTAGAAGAAGGCACTCACCACAACCATCTGATAGAACATCTGCAGCATCTTATTGCAGATGTTGAAGGACGCTAGCCTTCTAAGGAAGTATAGTCACCTCTGTCCTTACTTACACAGAGCATCAGTATTGGCAGTCCAGTCCAATTTATCATCCAGCTGCACTCCCAGGTATTTATAGGTTTGCACCCTCTGCACACAGTCACCTCTGATGATCACGGGGTCAATGAGGGGCCTGTTCCTCCTAAAATCCACCACCAGCTCCTTGGTTTTGCTGGTGTTTAGTTGTAGGTGGTTTGAGTCGCATCATTTAACAAAGTCCTTGATTAGTTTCCTATTCTCCTCCTCCTGCCCACTCTGATACAGCCCACGATAGCAGTGTCATCAGCAAACTTTTGCACGTGGTAGAACTCCGAGTTGTATTGGAAGTCCGATGTATATAGGCTGAACAGGACTGGAGAAAGTACAGTCCCCTGTGGCGCTCCTGTGTTGCTGACCACAGTGTCAGACCTGCAGTTCCCAAGACACACATACTGAGGTCTGTCTGTAAGAAAGTCCACAATCATTCAGCTTCTAAACCACTTTCCCCGGAACAAGGTCATGGGGGTATTGGAGCCTATCCGAGCTAGCACAGGGTGAAAGGCAGGAACAAATCCTAGACAGGGCATCAGTCCATTGCAGGGCAAACACACACACACGCACACAAACACACACCAACCACACACTAAGGCCAATTTAGCATCACCAATCCACCTAACTTGAATGTCTTTGGACTGTGGGAGGAAACCGGAGCACCTGGAAGAAACCCACACAGAAACATGCAAACTCCATGCAGGGAGGACCCAATACATGAACCGTGGTCTCCTCACTGTGAGGCAGCAACACTACTACTGTGCCACTCCAAAAGTTTCAAATGGATGCTCTTAAATATATGATAAGACAGCATGTACAGTAAACAGTAGGTTTGCTTTCATAATGTTGAATAGAAATAAAATACTGTAATAAATGCACCTGAATTAGTTAATTGTATACAATATCCTGATCTACAGTACATCCATTTTCAGCAAATCTGACAGCAGTAGATTAATTGCATGCTACATGAATATACAATCTGAAAACAAAATCTATTTCACCTTGTACTTCTAACTAGCATCATCCAGAAAATCCAATTTTTATGAGGCATATATACTTGGACATTGTCTATGTAACTCTGCAATGGTCATTTCATCATGCATTAATAATTGCATTCAGTCAGCCACCTTTACACAAACCAGAGCTGTTGCTCTAATTAGTTTACATTACAGAAGGTGAAACAGGAAATGTCAAAGGTAAAGCAGTGTTAAAGTGCAACATAAGCTTTTACAATCTCATAGAATCTGTCACTTGCTGCTACCCACTCTTTTCAGCAACACTGAGAGCAAGGCAAACACTACCTTTGTGAGGCTTACATTTCTCCTTTCTCTAAAAGTCTCAGCCCTCTTTCTTGAGTCCCCTCAAGGCACCCCTTCCCTGTGAGGGCCACTCAAGCATCTAGCTCTGTCCAGCATCAGCACCATCAACAGCTGCCTTCACACCAGTCTGTAAGGAACTGCCTGGTGGCTTCTCCAATACTTTCTCGCAAACCTAGTAATGGACACGGAGTGATTTATAACACCATAGCATGTTTTTAAAATTTATTTTAGGGACCCCTACAAGTTGGATTTTCAGTAATCCAGGGGGTCCAAAGGGTATTTCACACCTTATTGATGGGTTTGCCTGCACAATGTTGGAACATATAAAAACAGAGTGTGTATCACATAAAATAATTTTAAAAAAATCTGGCTCTATGCATTCTACCTAGAAATATTATCCAGCTTGACTTGAATGTCAGTGTGCCATTCTAATGTGGATGTTTTAACACTTTTTTTCTGACTTGGGAAATATCCTGGAAACAATTATTTTAGGGTTTTGGATAATTAGCTATGTGCTACCATTGGTTGACATTTAAAGCACCATTTTGTGATCACTTTTCTTCTGTGATCTTTGTTTTCTTGTGATAAATGCCCTTTTTTGATCCCTTGGCTGAGGGTGACATTATGTGTGATGTCATGTTTACTTACACTGTTTTAGAAGCAACTGTTGTAATGTGAAAGTCCAGGTTTCTGGATTAAAAATAAATCTACTTTGTAAAATGTATAGTTATTTAGGGAATTTTTTTTCAAACTACTACAACCTTTTTGACTTGATACTCTGATATTCAAATCTCATTTTAGATACTGGACTTTGTTGATTATACTTTCTGACTTTTAATTTTGAAGTTGGCCACATTTTTTTGACTACTCTCTTGCCTTGCCCTTCACAGCCATATTTTCTGGTCCATTTTTCTTTAAAAATCCCTTGTCCCTGGGACAGGTTCTCTTAGCTTACAACATAAATTAGTACTGAATAAAACAAGTAACTCCAAAATCATGTTTTTTAATGATATTAAACAGCTACAGAAAGATCAGAAGACACTAAAGATACAGGCTAGTGAAATGGTTGCTTATTTTTATGTATTTGTTGATACTGGGCTTTACAGCTATGGTATTAAAATGCAACACTCCTTGTGGCTGAAGCTATAGGGATAGTTCATAAACCAAATATTCATCCACTTAAATGGTTCTTTGGAAACCCAAATAAGTGCCAATGATTCCTTAATCAATGCTGCATGTTTTTTTGATCAGCAGTCATTAACCTATACCACTACTGTAGTCAAGCTATAATAGACTTCATCATTCCACTGCCAACTGATAAACCTTTACAATGGGCTTCAGCTGCGCATGTGGCAAATCACTCCTGTTGGTTCAATTTAAAACCTTTAATGTAAGAGTTTCTTTCAGCCAGAATGTAAGGGGGTGGCAAGACACCACTTACTAAGTTGCAGACATGACAATAAAACAATAGGGGACTACATGATAGCTTTTAAAACCCTAGTGGGAGACGTTAGCTGGGATGAGTCTACCCTAGTCACAATTTTTTTGGGTGATCTGTTGGAGGATTTAAAGGATGACCTAACCATTAATGCGGTAGAGGATAGTTTGAGGAAAACTCTTAACTTTTCCTCTAGAATTAGGCACTCATGAGGAAGAAAAGTGAGAAAATTTGTCATTATAACTACCTAGTTAAAATCACGGGCAGAGACTAAGACGGGTGCAGGAACAAGGTGGTGAATATGGGCATTTGATGTCAGTCTATTTAAAACTTAACAAAAAATAGAATTCTCACTTTAAGGGTATGCAATAGTAATCAAATCTTCCAATTACTATGGGGTCCTTTGAATTACCTGCTCTTGTGAATTTTGGAGCAGCTGAACATTTTGTTTCTTCAGTGGTTTTGAAACAATTAAGCATTAAACCCAAACCATTAAAGTACAAATTAAAATTCACTCCTTTGATGATGATCCTAATAAAAAGGGGTTTATTGAGTTTATTTCCCTTATATTATAAATTAAGACTAGGAATTTACAAATTAAAACAAACTGCTCAAAAAAATTAAGGAAACACTTATATTACACGTTGGATCTTGATGAATTAAATATTCAAGTGGAAAATCTTTACTGAGTAATACTGTGTAATGCAGTCAATGGAAACCAAAATCAGCAACCTGTTGAGGGCTGAACTCATAATGTGACTCAGTAGCGTGTATGGCCCCTATGTGCCTGTCTGGACATCCTCCTGACAAGGCAGTGGATGGTGTCCTGAATGATTTCCTACCAGACATGGATCAGGGCATCAGTGAGCTTCTGGAAACTCTGTAGCTCTTCTTGGTGTCATCAGATGTATCGGTACATAACTTCCTATAAGTTATTGTAGTGACAAAGGCACTAGCAAAACGCAAAACCAGAGAAGAATCAGTTAGGAAGGATCCAGAGAGAACAATTGTCTGTGGCCGCCACCTGCAAACCCATTCCATTTTTTGGGTTTGTCTTGCTGTTGCCTCTCCAGTGCACCTATTGTTACTTTTATTTGCACCAAAGCAGTTGAAGTTGATTCACAATCACTTATGCCTCCTAACTAGACAAATTAATACTCCTGAACCTTAATTGACTTGGTGTTAGTATGTGATGATTAAGTGTTCCCTTACCTGCATTACTTTTTTGTTTTTCACAGCCCTTTTTTGAAGGTGATTCTAGGTTTCGCTGGATACTCAAACGCAATACGTGGTTAGATCAGGAGTCCAAGAGTTTGGTTTAAAGAAGTACATTTTGCCAGAACCACTGTATATTCTCAGTAATAAAACCCTTCCTGAAATGCTTTAATGTTGCTTTTCAGGTAATGCATATAAGGACTTTGAGGAAGTTTTTCTTAAACAGAAGACTCTCTTGTTAATACCCCATACAACTACAACTGTGCCTTCAAATTACGTCTTGATACTTGGAAAGGGAAAATTATAGAATTATAGAATCCACTGCTGTTTAGGATTATATGGATGTTAAGAAATGGACAACTTCCCAGCCGGACTACTAAGGAGATATTTAATGATTTGGAAATTGTAGTGTGAGAAGTACTTCTTAGATTAAATAGGTTGAAATTTATCAAATTGCCAGAACCAGATAATATTTACCCTCAAGTGCTTAAGGAGGTTAGAAAATGCATATATAAAAGGTAACAAATATTATCCTGTTATATAAAAAGAGTGATCAGGCAGATTCAAGTAACTATAGGCCAGTAAGCTTACAATTCATTGTAAGTAAATTAATGGAAGGAGTTATTCAGGAAAAGATTGAGCATCATGTGGCAAAAACAGGTGTGTTAGTGAGCAGTCAGCATGGGATTGAATGTGTTGTGGCAGTAGGGGGCGCTAGTGCTCCCTTGAACCCTCAGGTACAACTCCAGACAACAGGTAAAAGTCCAAGACTCTTTATTATTTTTCACAGTGCACCAAGCACCTTCCACACTACTCATAAATCCACCAATAACTAACTCACACAATAAACTCTCCTCCTCGCCCAGACACTTGCTCCTCTACCTCCCAGCTCAGCTCAGCGTCTGGACTGAGCCTTCGTCCTTTTATAGCCCCTGACCCAGAGGTGTTCCTGTCCCAGCAGTCCACAGTTCCTTATTCCTTCTGGGTCAGGGCAATCAATCCACCACTTCAACCCGGGAGCACGACATTTCTTCCCGTCACGTGACCGTGACATACTCCCGGGTCATACAGCATCACAGAGCCCATAAGCCCCCCCACAACGACTCCTGGTGGTCCCCAAGGTATCCAACAGGGCTGTGTATAAACACTACAAAGTCCATAAGTCCCTGCTGGACCTCGGGGCACGATCCTGCTGTCGGGAGAGCTCCTCCTGGCGGCCTGGGGGTGAGGACCGGCATAGGAAGCCGGCAGTCCTCCACAGTGTCATACTAATATGCTGGAATTCTATGAGGAAGCAAGAAAGGATATGATCAGGGACATGTCATATTATATAATTCATTTTGATTCTAAGAAAGTTTCTGATAATTTTCTACATGAGAGGCAAGTCATCAAATCAAAAGAAGGACACAGGGTTTTGTTTGTAGATGGGACCAAAGTTGTCTTAAACCAAGAACCAAAGGGTTATGGTGCTGGAGAACTAATCAGAATTACTTATTCAGACTTAGTTCCTATTGTATCATGTGATGCATTGGGCAACAACAGTCCTGTCCATAGCGGCATTTTCAACCTTGATCCAGTTGTTTAGGTTTGCTGGTGCAAGATTTTCTTGGAACGTTGCCTGCCAAGTCTGACGATGCCTCCCTTTTGACAGCATCCACAGAAGTGCGATCTTTGGCATTCGTTGTGCAGGAAGCCAAAGTACAGTATGTGACTGATTGGGCACCATCTGCATTGCATGATAGTGACTTCCAACTGTGGCAGCCTATTTGTGATGTGATCTTCATAGAAGATGTTTAAGATTTGTCATAAACATTGCTGATGTAAGACGCTGAGCCTTTGGATGATCTTTCTTGTGATGACCCAGTTCTTGTTGGCACAAATAGCCATTGAGACAACATTATTGGTGATTGATAGTGCTGACAATATGCAAAGTAGCCATTGGATGATGGCCGTTGCCTTACCAATTTGGCACCACACATCCTACTCAGCACCCTCAGCGTTTCAAAGAATGCTCTTGACTTTGGCAAATTGCCTGTACCTGCTGAGCTGTCTGCTGGGTGATGGTGATAGCCAGTTCTGATCTTCAATTGATTTTCGTGGTCTTTGTTTTTTTGGTGCTGACATACAGGCCAGCTTTCACTGCTTCCTCTTGAAGGCACATAGTCATGCTCTGCAAGCTTGACTTTGTCTCTACCAGCAACACTCTTTCGTCCATAAACTCCAAATCGATGAGTTGAGTTTGATCTACTCTGGGGATGCCCAAGTATGCTCAAATCATTGCTCTTCTTATTTAAAAGTCGATAAATAATAAAGTCAACAATACAGCCTTGCTGCACTCCTGTCTCAACACCATAATAGCCCATGATCCCATGGACCATCTTGACACAGAAATGTGAGTTTTGGCACAAATTGTGGAATTCTTTCACAGACTGCTGTGGTATTTCTAATCATGTCACAATTTGTCAAACTGATTTTCAGCGGATGCTGTCGAAGGCTTTCATGAAGTCAATGAAGCTGTTGAAAAGTGATGTTAGAAGTTTAATGCTTTGTTAAAAGATGTTGTGTAAAATAAGTATTTAGTTAGAATCCAAAATGCTCTGTGCAGTCAAATGCGCCCCACGACCACTGCAACAGGATGAGGCAGAATAACCTGTCCAAAACTGAAAGAAGTATAATGCTCCACCAATTGTTACAGTCTGTGAGGTTGCCTTTCTTTGAGAATTTCACAACACCACCCTTTCTCCAGGTGTCTGATACATTCATTCCACTTTATTCATTGAACATGATCATCTGCATGCATGTAATTTTTGCCCAAATTTATATCTAGATCTGGATGGGAACTATCATAACATCATACATTGCTGTTGGCACCAGCTGGTTCAGGATCTTGCAGAAATGATCAACCCACCTTTCATTGTGCTCTTCATTACTGACAAGAATCTGTCAATTTCTGTCCTTGATTAGCCATTTGGAATTATTGTGAAAACACACCAGTGTGTATACAATATGGTACAGTGCCTTCTGCGCTTCTGCTCCCTTTCGCTTCAAACAATCCTTTTTATCAGAGTGGCATCTTCGTTTGGGTGTTTGATTTGTTGCCTAGTACTGTTCTTTGCTTTGCACCCTGATGTCTGGTTTCATTTGGTCTCAGTTGGCCCTTCCTTTCTTTCTCTTGTCGATTAGTACCCACATGTGGTGCTGTATCCACTGTTCTTACTGATTACATCTTCTCTGTCAAACTTCATTTCCTTACTTCCCATGACTGTAGACATGAATGACTGCCATTGACCTTTGATGTCGGCATTACATAGCAACCTTTTCCAGCTTTAGCTAAAATTGCTGTGCTGTGGTCCAATCTTTTCATTTCTCAACTGCAAATGAGAGAGTCTGTTTTCTTCTCCTGGTGGCTTCTTGAGTTTGATCTTCATCAAAGTTTGCAATAGTTAATAATCTGAATCAACAATAAATCTGTGGCATTCCTGTATGTCTTGCAGTGCTGAGCACCATCGTTTGCTGATGTTTATGCCCAGAATACAACCTTGTCTCGCCACCTCTGACGAGGTTTCCACATCCCATCTAGTACATTTGACTGATGCCAAGAATGTCTTCTCTATGATCATCGAACTTACAAAGGAGTCGATCCAATTTCCCACACTGGTATAATGTCCACTAGTTCCAAACTCTGATTTTGTTTGGCCCCTGCATTAAAGACACATAAACCACATCAAGTGTTGGACACTGGGTTTGTTCCAGTGAGTAGAGCCTGTGTCTTTCTGCTGAGATTGAATTTGATGCTCATTCATGCCCCAAAATGATACATGCAAGCATACTGTAAAGAAGGCAAAGTCCAGAATAGTAACAATGTGGGGAAAGTAAAACATGATGAGAACAATTGCTAAAGATAGACGTAACAGTTTTGTAGAAGCTTTCTTCCTCCAGACTCATGGACATGGATTCATCAGCAGAACAGTGCAGGGGCCAACAGCAACACCACAAAAAAGACAGAAGAAAAAACTTGACTGTGAGTGTCAGTAGGCTTTGCGGCCTAGGAATCAAATTACCCAAACTATTCTATAACATTTCAGTAATTATTTACCGCTCTGATGCTGATCTTTCTGATCATAAAATAAGTCATTATGATAGCAATTGATTAAAAGAATTCATAATTATTTGCAGAAGTATGGTATTTGAGGGTTCCTCTAGAGTGCCTCTTTCTCTTGCACGATTTAGCTCTAAAGCTAATTAGCACATTGTCATCTTATAAGAGGCTTAGGTTTTGAGTTTGGTATTTTTCCATCCAGCCGTTTAGCTCCAGACCGTCCTCAAGAAACTATGATACACAGGCAGACACACCGACAGACACACAGTCATCATCGAGATATTGATGTTTTTCAGTATCAAGGGACCCCAAAATGATAAGATCTGTCGAAAACCAGAGATCAAAATTTTTGACGAATCTAAACCCTTCACTCCTGCCCCCATAGACGATAGGTTATGGTGGGGGAAGGTGCAAAGCAAAATTGTAGCAAACATTCTAAGACCTCATGGATTTACTGGGACAGCATTGCTGACACAGAAAGAAAGAGGAAGTCCAGACAAACAACTGTCAATAGTATGTAAAGGCAGTGAGCATCTACAGCATGAACAAGTCTAAGGGGGAAATAGTAGCAAAATCAAGAACTGGACTAGAAGATGATAATGGTATTGGTCAATTAATGTAGATCTGATGCAAAAAGGAGGCAGGGGCAATTTCAGTCATCACTATAGAAATACAGTACTACAGTTCTTTAAGGGTATCTACCAGTAGAAAAAACAAGATTAAAGCTCAGCAGAACTCCCAACACATAAAGAAACAAAGGGGTCAAAATGAATTATGGAAGAAAAAGCACAAAATAAGGCATTGCAAAGATAATGTAGTGTAAGCCTGTAAATTGTTAATCACCTCAAGAGCTTGACTTGGATCAATTTAAATTATGTTTCCCAAGGCACGAATTAGCTGAGACATTCTGTACTGGGTTACCATTGTCTGCATTTCCTTTGGTGCTTATAATACTTTCAGAAGAATAATGTATTTCTGTTTTGCTTTGGAAAGACTCATTTTAAAAAAGAGGAAAAATGTGAGTAGCCCCAGAGACCCTCACTACCACATGACCCAGCAAGTGTCATGTTGTTCTCCAAAAGACTTTGATTAAAAATAATAAAACTGCATTCTCATTCATTGTAATGATAATGAACTTAATTTCCCAGCATATACTTTTGCAAAAACTTGATTGTCACTTTCTATTGGATTTATTTTTTTACAGTTTAGGAGGCATATAAAGATTTATCTCTAAACAAGACAATGTTTAATTCTGACATTTCATAAAATTTAAATTTCGCAGCTTACTTTATGTATAGCATAACTATATGTCCTTTTGTACATGCATATACGTATTTGTAGCAAACATAGAGTAGACAAATGTTAAATTTAAATTCTCCCTAAAACCCATCTAAACTCCTCACACCCATGGGTACAATCTGACAGATTTCAGCATTCATGCTTTACACAGTCTTAACTCATGGTTCTCCTTAATCCTGCTGTGCTGTACTGCACTGCAAAATTGCTTATAAGAGGACTGTTAGGAAAAAGAAATCTCAACTAATTACCTCAGAGCAAGTGAATTGTAAAAAAAAATTGAACTGAAACAATTCTGAACTGACAATTAAGGGCTGAAAGTTTCCAGTGATATCCACAACACATTGCACAACACCAATTTTTAGAACCCCATTTTTCACAAAAATAAAAAAAATACTAGCATATTTAAAACAAAGACTATAAATGTACCGAGAAGCAACAAAATTGTAAACTGTCTAAAGAATAATTGCATTTGACTGCCACATTGTAAAAACTACAATTATCTTGTTTTGAAGGACTCATGGTTTCAAGTAAGCAAATGAATAATGAAGTAAACCTGAACTGTGCCCTTGGTGTAACACCACTTTTCATAATACTCCATTAGCAGTGAAATTTTAAAAAGCCAGGAACTTAAAGAACTAGTCCTCAAATTGACAAAAGCCTGTTTTTTTCACAAAGTCCATATTTTCATATAGTCAACTATTACAAAGCATGACTGTTTAGACTCAAATGCATGAAGGAAAGGTGCCACTTCATCTCTCCATGGATGTTGCAAGCCAGTGATTAATTATCTTCTGCATTTAAAATAAGCATTGTAAAGTCACAATTAAAAGCTCTCTTTAACAGTAAATCCCAGTTCCTAAAGTGGTTGGTTTCCTTTTAAGGTAAAATATATAGCAACTTTATAAAGAGCTATAATCAACATCAAAACTCATAGTTTTATAATGAAAATATATGTGTTCTGATTTCATGTTAGGTTGTAAAAGAACAAGAAATAAAAGAGTCCCCTACATATAGTAAATCTTCTCTTTCAGTTCTTATTGTTTCAAAGAAAATTAAATCGTATACAGTACAACAAGGGCCTGAATTAAGAGGTATTATTATTATTAGTCCACTGAGAGCACTAAAAATGCTGAAAATAAGAAAGACTGTATGAGATGCAATGGGTAGTGTCACCACTTCATAGAGTCAATATCCTATGTCTAGTAATTAGTAATTTTAAACTGAGCTCCATGATGGACAAGTGCCCTGTTCTAGGCTGATCCTGCATTGTGCCTAATGTGGCTCATTTAAAAACATTTATTAGAAATGCTGTCCATCTTTGTAATTTAAATAATACAAAGCTAATATCATCTCAATTCTTCAAAAATATAAGGGATTTAAAGTTTTAAAATTAATTTTGAATTGCTTTTTTTCTGGAATAAAATAATACAATTAAATACAAATATACAGGAGTTTGAAATACAGAGATAGTAACATCTCAGTTCAATATGACTAGTAAAGTAATGGCTTTCTGAGCTACAATACTGTATGGTCATGAAAAATGAATTGCCAAGACAGCAGAACAAAACAAAACAAACTGGATGTTGAGTTTGTTATTAAATTAAATTAAATAAACCCAGATTGATCAGTTGATTCATCTACAAAATACCTACAACACCTGTCAATGAATGCACTGATGCCTGCAAAAATGGTCAATGGTCAAAAACACAAAATTAAAATACAAAATGAACAGGTACTGTGAATGCCATTAAAATATTGAAATTATACTTTGACAGAAAGAGAATTTTAAGTACATAACAAATTCACAGTGCTGGTGCTAGGTTATTTTGTGCTCTAGGCCAAGCTTATTAGTGCACCAGCCAATTGTTTGGTAGCTAACCCGTGTGGCTGGGTCCCCTCCATTATGATCTGCTCCCTACGGAAATGCCTAATTCACCTTAAAGGTGATGCTGGCCCTGCATATGCATATCATACATCCAGAACTAGATTTGGCACAATTGCACTGCTTTGAAACACTGATACGTGAGTCAGTGGCCATATTTGACTCAAAGCTGATGTTCATTTTCCTATAAACTAATTGTTCTATTTATTAGATACATCTGTCTACTTCCAACAACTGATTGCTTAGTCAGTGACTGCATTGTGTTTGCAGGCAATATAATTTAAAGCAGATGGGCAGGTAAAAACAAACTGTGCATGTGTGAAATTCATAAGGAGAATGAGGATTTTTTTTTTTTTATTACACACTCATTTTCCTGGATTTACGCAAAGCGATCTGCTGTGATCACATGACCACTTGTGACATCATGGGAGGTTTTGTAAATAAGGCAGCACTCACATACTGGCTTAGTGGATACAAAAGTACTTTATGTACTCTTTAGTGATAGTTATTGGCCCTAGGGCTACAAAGTTAAAAAAAAATTAAATTACAATAAAAAGTATGGCTGCAATGTGTGCCAACCAAAATCTTAAAATAATCATATGTTGTATTTAAAAAAAAAAAATACACCTAACATCACAGTAATTACTGTTAAATCATCCGGTGTCAAGAGACTGTTAATTAATAAATACTATTTGTATACTCAAGGTAAATGTCTATTAAAAACATTTTTCACATATAGAAAAGTTAAAAACATATAAAGCAATAGTTGAAATAATAAAAGAATGTAGATTGTTTGTAAAAATACCAATCTATTAATATACATTTACAGTACTAAGTGAAAAAATGTATAATTTATTTATATCTACAGAACCTAATCATTTCCATGTTTCTTTGAGAAAAAAAGTTGTTTAAAAGATGTAAAACTTACCATCTAAACTTGAAAATATATTCTATGATGCTTCTTTAAGTATATTTGCAGTAATACATCTGATTTTGTCGTGTTTCACATCTGAAGTACTAATCTTACCTGTTAAAGTAGCCACAAAACATTAAGCTACCTGTCACTGAAAGTGATACATGCTTATTTAACACTTTATTACAACTATAGCGATGTACTACAGCTTTACAAGATGTGCCAGTTTTACATTTTCCACTGCTTTTGATATATGAAATGCATCCAATTAATTGATTCATTGGTGACATACATTTATTGGTAACTGTCCTAGAATTAATTCAGGTTAAGACTCTTTAAAACTTAATGTGAAAATTCTCCTGACAGAAACTCAGCAGTGAAAAGAGGTCTCTGCAACCTTTGACATACAATATTGTGCAGTGTTTTCTCTATAAATGTCTATGAAAGTAAAACTTACTCTTTATGCTCTATATTTTTTTGTAAAAGAACTCCATCTCTTTCAGCAGATGCATGTCCTCTAGATTAAAACAAGTTCTATCCCAAGCATTTCTGTGATTTTTATGGTTTTTTTCCCAAACATTACAGACCTCCATGACCAACCATCCCAACCTCATGTCTTCTTCAATAACTCCATTAACAACCTATTTTACTTAAATTGTAGGTTATGTAACTATGGTTTTGATGAATTCTGACTTTGATTTACAACTTTGTTTTGACCCTTGATCCTGGTTGCTTGATGTCATTTAATCTCCTGGTCACTCTCGCTTGCAGTAATAATTGGGCACTCTGCATGTCCTTAACACCAACCAGCATGAATGAATCAAGGGTAGTAATTCGGTGGGGATGGTCAGTATGGCTTGGCCATGGTTATAAAAAGAATGGCCAAAAGTCCAGATTATACTTTCTCAACTGCCTCTTTAGGTTGGAAGTAGACAATTGCTGAAAACAGCCACCAGAGGCTGATACAGCAACTCCTCTGAGCAAAAAAACGCAAAAGTGCCTTTCAATGTGTTTTTAGAACATTACTACAGGGATAGATAGATAGATAGATAGATAGATAGATAGATAGATAGATAGAT
>JANRMT010062854.1:109028364-109042394 GCA_026402145.1 Polypterus bichir lapradei | reverse complement strand
GATAGATAGATAGATAGATAGATAGATAGATAGATAGATAGATAGATAGATAGATACTTTATTAATCCCAAGGGGAAATTCACATACTCCATCAGCAGCATACAGATAAAAATAAGCAATATTAAATTAAAGAGTGATAAAAATGCAGGTATAACAAAAATTAGGGTTAGGGTTACGGTAAATGATCACCCGGTCAAGTAGTACATAATTTGTTTGGGTTCACTTTAGCAAGAAGACAAAACTGAAATTCATCCTACCGAGTGTCAGCCAGTTTAATTTAGAAACAAAACAACATAGTTAATTTATAAATAAGTGCTACAAACCATAAGAAAAAGAATATAATTGCTACACAAAGCATGTCCATAGGAATGCAAACTGAGTGGAAATGCAAAAAAGTCTGTATAGCTCATTAGTAAAAAAAAAATCAAACTATATGCATTAACCAATACCACTTATCCTTAAACCAATGATGTATTAGACAATATGAATTAAATGTACAGAATCTCATAATAAGGAGACACAAATAAATACTTTAGAAGCAAAAATATAATAATGCTGCCTTCGCTTGCTATAAGAAATATGAGTTTCCAAGATAAAAACTTCATATGAACACCAGAAAAAGTGATAGCTCCCACAAGGACAATGCAGAGAAAATGAATTAGCCCACATTTTAACATAACTTTGACTTTTCACCTCATTCAATAATATAACATAATAAACCAATAACCAAGTTATTTAGAATTAACCTTGTTGTGTTTTTTGATTACTTTTGGATCGCTTGGTTTGTGATTTAGTTTTTCACAAAAATACAACTTATCTTTAATTGCTTTTTGTGTGAACCTTGTAGTATCATGATTTTCAGGTTTTGAATCCACACATTATTTTTAGGAAAATATTATGTTCATAAGAATTACTTATGAACACTTTGAAATCACTTTAGTTTTTTTTTTCTTCCTTTTTGACTCATTAGTACAAGAAAATACCCACATATAACATACCATTTGACTCGTCTTGATGTCCATTTATGCAAGACATTGAGTATTTTTGGGCTCAACCCCATTTTTGTCTCTCTAGACCTAAAAAAACCCCTAATTTTTAGGCCATTTTTGGACTATATTTTGGGCAGACAATTACACTCTTATAATAAAGAGTAAACCAACAGGTGTTTCAGCAAAAATAATCAAAAGGATTTGAAATTACCCATGCAACATCAACCAACCCTAAGGGTTCACCCACTAATGGGATATGATGAGGTCAAAGTTACTCCTTTTCACAAAACTTAAAAAAAAGGTTCAGTAATATAGGAAAGTGCTGTGTCGTTTTATGCTATTTTGAGGTTGCTAATTTTGAAAATTATAATATTTTTGATATTTCATTCTTTACACATGGCCCTAGCCAATCCCAGAAGGTTAAAAATGGCAAACCTTAGACATAAGCATGTGGGGAATCGTTTGAGATTATTTCAAGGTCAGTGATTATAAACATGACATGATTTATGTTATTTACTAGAGATCTAGCCCTCTGTGGACCTCTATCAGAGAGTGAAGGATGATAAAAATTGAGAATATTTAGATCCATCCATCCATTATCCAACCCGCAATATCCTAACTACAGGGTCACAGGGGTCTTCTGGAGCCAATCCCAGGCAACACAGGGCGCAAGGCATTAACAAATCCTGGGCAGGGCGCCAGTCCACCACAGAAAATATCTAGATGTTAAATATTTAAATTATAGCACACATTTTCATATTTAATATATCTGATAAAACTTTTCTTGTATATTATGTACTTTTACCTAATGAAGTAAATAATTATTAGTGATCAGTGAACTCCACAGTGTTTGCTTCACCTCAACTTCAGAGAAATCACAGAAGTGTTTGCGAATATTGCTGAATTCTGCGAAATGCATTAAAGTCAATTGGGAAGGACGAACTGAACTAGATTTGACTGAAGTTGAATGGTGCAATCATCTTTAAAGTGTTCCCGAAGGCTAAGGAAATGTCTGCAAACTATACTGGACCAATTATTGTGATCAAATAGGGGTTCTGAGCTGTGCAGCAGCAGTGCCAACCACTAAAACACCTTGCCTCATATATTTCACCAAAACAAAGTGGAAATGTTGAAATCGTAGTCAAAATTCAGAAAAAATACATAGGTCTTTTAAAGGCAGAAGTCAAAGTGGTGTTTCATGAGTGAAGCCGTGAGCTGGCTAGTTCTGTTTTTTGAAATCACGCTAAATGCTTTGCATTTTTTTTTCTATCAAAAAGACAGAAACATCTTGTAATTATTAATAAGTATTTTGTTACTATTATTATTATTTCATAGAGCCTCCTGTGTTTGGAGGCGGGGCATCAGGCGTCTTCAATATTTGTTTCTTATCTCCCCATGGCTAATTATGCATGCATACGACATGCACTTCTTTCTCTTATACTGATGTGGAACCCAAAGATTGACCTGTACATTTGGCGACGAGCAGAGGTAAATTGTTATTTATGCTATATATGTTTCATAAAAATACAATTTTTTTTATTTACATATCTGTTCTACCACTAACTAAGTCCCACAGAGTCTGCAAATGATCAGCATTATATTCCCAGGGGGTGTTCCTATCCAATGTTGACCGTTACAGCTCCAGGGGATGTCGTGCTGGCCTCACAAAGAATTATAGAGCACTGAGGAAAAAAAGTTCTCCTAAACTGGCTAAATTAACAGTAAATAATTCGACATACAAGAGCGAAAGTAAATGCAGCAATTTTGCTATGAATAACGCTTTGGCTAAATTTGCCGATCAACACCAATCATTACATTTCTTATTAATACCTTGAATTACAGTGGCTTACACAAATTTAGCCTTTTTATGACATTACTGTGCCACCATTTTTTGTATTTTTATAGTCATAAATCAAAGACAAAAACAAAAATAATGTGTGTGATATATTCCCAAAATTGCAACGGTGTGATGCAACTATTTTGTTGTTTGTGACAGTGTGAAATGGCTACCATATATTCCACATAAGTGCTGACAGGTGACATCACAGTTGTCACAATTTAAGAAATCTGTGTGCTACACACCTCATATGGGGTTCCATAATCATAAATCAAAGAGAAAGAGAGATGAGTTATATGAATTATAATCATGACTTGGTTCTCCTGTAGAAAATCCATTTGAGAGTAGACACTGTGCAATGTGAGGAGCCAAAGTTAATGTTTCTTTCAGGGAGTGAAAACACTGTTCTACCTAAAGCGTCAAACAAATTTTTGCACTCTCTTCTTAGTTGAAGACATTAGAAGGGGAATGGTGGGAATGAAATTCGTTATTAAGCTTCAATAATAACTTGCAAACTCCACAAAGCATTGAACCTGCATAAGATTTTTGGGTTTCATTTTAAGATTACTTGTATTTTAGATTGGTCTATATTTATATTATATCTTGTTGTCTTGTATCCAAGTAAAATTCACATTTCTCAAACAAATTAATTATTCTTACATGGTCTTGTAAGCACCCTGACATGAAGAATACATTGTTCCATGTTTTGAGAAAACTATAGCCAAGAACATAGTACCCAAAATATATTGTAATATGGCATTGACAAATAAATGAAAAATGGCTGGAGTATCTAACAAGCCATAGTTCATCACTAGGTATTCTAATATTGTCAAAATGTTAAATGTCCTTTTCTATTTCTGTTATCAGATATATGTGAAATTATATCTATGAGTTTATTTGCTCTTCGGAGATCTAATTAAATGAATATAGTTGACCCAGTTATTTGATTTAACAGAGAGCAGATAAAGGAAAATGAGTGGTTGTTTTTACAGTTATTTTACTCAATTCCCAACAATCTGTATAAGTCTTTTCTCTGGACGAAATAACTCAGCTCCTATAGGACCTCTTCAAGGTGCTAAGGTTTTCTTGAATGAATACTACTACTATTACTATTACTACTGATAATGATCCATTTTATATTTATAGTGCCTTTCCTACATAGCTTTTGACTCAGGTTTAGACAAGGCATAAATTTTTCCCTTAGCATCACAAAGCTCATCTATTTTTGCAATAGTAATCCCTATGGGGGAAATATGAAAGTTTGTATTTACTGACAGCTTCACTTAACACTATATTGTGAGGGCAATGTTTTAGTTGTGTTTGATTATTTTGGTTGAACTAAGGCACTTTCCAGATGATTTCTAAAACAATTGGTTCCCTGCAATTTAATCCAGAATTACCTGTAGGGATGGAATCATCGAATGCAACACATTGTGTTTTTTTGTTCAAGCAAGTACTCTGTGTGCAGAATTATTGCTGGGATAATAAATTAAAAAAAAATAATTGTCCAAAATCTTCCAGATGAGTCAATCAAGTTTAACTTTAGATTTTGTGTTGTGGAAATTCTTTTCCAGTCAATTGCAGCAATAAACCAGTGCTGATAAAATGCTCTGCTGTCTCTTCTAATAATTACTTATCTTAATAGAGACTGTTACAGAATTTTTAAACATTACATGTCAATATTGGACAGTATCACACACCTACCTATGCAGATCAGCATTGTTTTTTTTTATACCAATGGGCAGTCGTTTTAAAGTACCCTGATTTCTCATAATGCTAATAGTCTCGCTGATATGCACCTCTTTTTTTCTCTGATTTGCTTATTTGACTGTTATATACAACAACAACAGCAATTATTTCTATAGCATGTTTTAATACAATGTAGCTCAACAAAACCTCCTATGCAGAATAAAAAAATTTGGATGGCATTTTCCCTCGCCTGGACGCAGGTCACCAGGGCCCCCCTCTGCAGCCAGGCCTGGAAGTGGGGCTCGATGGCGAGCACCTGCTGGCTGGGCCTGCACCCATGGGGCTCGGCCGGGCACAGCCTGAAGAGGCAACGTGGGTTTAGGCATACTTATTGCTCCACGACTTAGAGCCTGTTTATTGGGGTTTACCCCGGTGGACGAGAGGGTAGCCTCCCTCCGCCTTCGGATGGGGGGATGGGTCCTAACTGTTGTTTGTGCGTATGCACCAAACAGCAGTTTGGAGCACCCACCCTTTTTGGAGTCCCTGGAGGGGGTGCTAGAGGGCATACCTTCTGGGGACTCCCTCGTACTGCTGGGAGACTTCAATGCTCACGTGGACAATGACAGTGAGACCTGGAAGGGTGTGATTGGAAGGAATGGCCCCCCCAATCTGAACCTGAGCGGTGTTTTTTTATTGGACTTCTGTGCTCATCACGGATTGTCCATAACGAACACGATGTTCAAGCATAGGGGTGTTCATATGTGCACTTGGCACTAGGACACCCTAGGCCTTAGTTCGATGATCGACTTTGTGGTTGTGTCGTCGGACTTGTGGCCACATGTCTTGGACATTCGGGTGAAGAGAGGGGCGGAGCTGTCAACTGATCACCACCTGGTGGTGAGTAGGCTTTGATGGTGGGGGAGGATGCCGGTCAGGCCTGGTAGACCCAAATGTGTTGTGAGGGTCTGCTGGGAACGTCTGGCAGAGTCCCCTGTCAGAAGTAGCTTCAACTCCCACCTCCGGCAGAACTTCGACCATGTCCCGAGGGAGGTGGGGGACATTGAGTCCGAATGGGCCATGCTCCGTGCCTCTATTGTTGCGGTGGCTGATTGGAGCTGTGGCCGTAAGGTGGTCGGTGCCTGTTGTGGCAGCAATCCCTGAACCCGTTGCTGGACACCGGCAGTGAGGGATGCAGTCAAGCTGAAGAAGGAGTCCTGTGGGTCTCTGGAGGCAGCTAATGGGTACCAACAGGCCAAGCGGAATGCAGCTTTGGTGGTTGCTGAGGCAAAAACTTGGGCGTGGGAGGAGTTTGGGGAGGCCATGGAGAATGACTCTGGATGGCTTTGAGGAGATTCTGGTCCACCATCCGGCATCTCTGGAGGGGGAAGCAGTGTAGTGTCAACACTGTATATGGTGGGGATGGTGCGCTGCTGACCTCAACTCGGGACGTTGTGGTCGGTGGGGGGAGTACTTCGAAGACCTTCTCAATCCCAATAACATGCCTTCCAATGAGGAAGCAGAGCCCGGGGACTCGTAGGTGGGCTCCCCCATCTCTGGAACTGAGGTCACCGAGGTGGTCAAAAAACTCCTTGGTGGCAGGGCCCCAGGGGTGGATGAGATACGCCCAGAGTTCCTCAAGGCTCTGGATGTTGTAGGACTGTCTTGGTTGATACGCCTCTGCAACACTGCATGGACATCGGGGACAGTGCCTCTGGATTGGCAGACCGGGGTAGTGGAGCGTGGGATCAACAGGCGGATTGGTGCGGCGTCCACAGTGATGCAGGCTCTGCATCGATCTGTCCTGGTGAAAAAGGAGCTGAGCCGTAAGGCAAAGCTCTCAATTTACCAGTCGATCCATGTTCCTACCCTCACCTATGTTCATGAGCTATGGGTAGTGACCGAAAGAACGAGATCAAGAGTACAAGCGGCTGAAATGAGTTTCCTCTGCAGGGTGTCTGGGCTTTCCCTTAAAGATAGAGTGAGAAGCTCAGTCATCCAGGAGGGGCTCAGAGTAGAGCCACTGCTCCTCCGCATCGAGAGGAGTCAGATGAGGTGACTCGGGCATCTGATCAGGATGCATCCTGGACGCCTCCCTGGTGAGGTGTTCCGGGCATGTCCAACCAGGAGGATGCCCTGGGGAAGACCCAGGACATGCTGGAGAGACTATGTCTCCCAGATGGCCTGGGAACGCCTCAGGATTCCACACGAAAGATCTAGAAGAAGTGGCCGGGGAGAGGGAAGTCTGGGCATCTCTGCTCAAGCTGCTGCCCCAACGACTCGACCTCAGATAAGCGGAAGAGGATGGATGGATGGATGGACAATCTAACTCAAAGTGCTTTACAAGATATCAAAGGAAGTTACAAGAAAAGAAACAACAAATACGATTACTTAAGAGTATCAATGAATAAGTAACAAAGAAAAAAACAAATAAATCTACACAATCTTATAAAACATGGATGTATTATTAGTAGAAGGGTAGAGTCCTTATTTACAATATCATAATGTAAGTCCCTAAACATGAGTCCAGTGATAAGGTCAGATAGCTGGGAGAACACAAAAAAAATCTCCAATTAATTTACAGTGTAAGCTTAACTGACTCTCCAACACGTTTTGACTGATTTTTCTGTTACCTTTAAGGCAAATTTTATTAACTTAACATATACCTTCTAGCAATATTCAGAATGTCTTTGTGTTTCTTTTGATAACTAAACAGAATTCCATTGCAGGAGTTCTTACTCTATGCAAAACATTTTAGGTCTTTATTTTTTTGTTTATGCTCCAAGTGTATATACTGACTCTATAAGCCTTGTAGTAGATAAGAAAAATGATGTTGCAAGAACAATGAGATGAAAAACAAACTGGTTTTGAACTTGGTATTTGCTGAACTTTGTAGTCAAAATGCACCAAGTAATCAAAGCCTAATACGATAAACCAAAAGAAAAGTGAACAAACTGGACATCCTGAAAGTATTTTTACATTAACATGTTTTTTATTAAAATTCACACGAAGTGTGTAGCACGCTGACCTCTTAAACTGAGACGATTGTGACATCACCTGTTATCACTTATAGGGAACACAAAGTAGCCATGTCACACTGTCATCAACAACAAAACAGTTGCATCCTACTGTTACGATTTTGGGGTTTTGAAATATGTTGAAGTTATCACACACTATTTTATGTTTTTGCTTTTTTATATTATGTTTATCATGTTACTGCACCACCATTTTGTGTGATTCTCTATGGCAACTATGTCCGTAATAGGTTACATGTGAGGGCCACAATCATGTTATGCCTTCCCACCTATAAGATGGCAGAATACTCAGTTTTTAAAGTCTTCTTGGTAGTCAAGTATTCACACTTTTTTCAGCTTTGATTTATAGTTTATGTGTTGGGCAAAGATGTTTTGGTTTTCTTTTGAACTTTGTTTTTTTAAAAATTGTGGTTAAGATACTCATCTTAATGTTCAGTCTTCCAATTTTCTTCCTACTGTGGCAAAACATACACATTATGTTTGGGCTCCTTTTATTCCAGATTCCTCTACATGGCTGTTCCCCATCTGATAGCCTATGAACACCTCAGCAGCATTTTTCTCACATGTCCAGCCAGCATATATTACAACAAACAAAATGAAATGTGTTCTGTGACAAAGATGTCTTGGTGCCCAGTCTGTGATATTTCATCATCCAAATATTAATTTCTCATTTGAAGCCAAACTGGAAATATTAAGTGGCTGTTGCTATTTTTTTTACATCGCTGTCTGTAAACAGGAAGGTTATGTCTGGATGCAATCACTTGAATTCTTATCAAGCAGTTAACAAAAACCCAAAAGGGTGACACCCTTTCTAGCAATTTGTTAGTGATGAAGAACCCAAAAGACCAGCACCCACAGTCACAGATGATCATTTAGATATAATTGTAGACATCACTGCATTTTGTCCTCTCAAGACATACCAACAAATGTTGGTGAAGTTAATTTATAGCTGAATTGGTTCAGGCTCAGGTGCCTAATTAGTGGCATAGCCCAAATATGGATGGTCATCTGGGTGTTTCAAAAACCGTTGAATACGTTATTGTTTGTGGGAGCCTCTGGAACAACATATACAAAATTACAGCATGTACATGCCTACAAAACTTGTAGTAGAGTGAAAGGCCAGTCAAGATCGTCATAGGATTAGTGTAGCTAATTCTTCCTCTTGGTCACAATTAAAAGAAATTAGTGATGGATTTTATTATTGATTTTCAACCATCAGAAGGCTTTTCCACTATTTCGGTGGTTTGATCATATTTTTAAAAAGGCTAATTTTATCAGATTAAAGAAATGCTTACATCAACTGAACTACAGGTATATTTAAGAAAATATTAAATTTATACAGGCTCTTATTTCAGATCTAGGACTCCCATTTGTTTTCTTGCATCTACAACTGTTCTTTGTTCCAAGGTTGGAACTTGTGTGAACCTCTCTAGAACATTTTTAAGATGCATGGTAGAGTGTAATCAGTCCAATACATTGGTGTTGCCAGAGTATAGTTTTCTAGAATTATTTTGTGTAACTCTTATAAAGATAACAATCTTTGAGTGATTATATGGGTTTAAACTGGCTTTACTGGAATGAAATTTAGTTCAGCAAATCCTAGTTTGATGAAGTATTGTACTAGGCTGCCTGACAACTGCAAGCTAGTAAAGGTAAACCAACTGACTTTTCTGCAAAGTAGAGGATGTATTTTAAGCTGATAGACTTATTCAAACAGAATTTCTGCTGTATATAAACAAAAATATGCTTAGCAAATGATATTTCAATTAGGTATTAAAGGGTGTGTCTATTTCCTAAAAAAATAATTTTTCACTTTTTGGTTATAGTTTCTTATTAAAATGAAAACAAGTCTGACATGATTTGTCTTGATTTCATTATTTACTTCAGTAAAACCTCAAATTTCAGCACTGACATTAATTTTAACATCACAAAACATTTAATATCCACTGTCTGTGGGCATACAGTATATAAAATGTGGAGACACATCACATTATTGCTGCTTGAAATATCCAATAAGCATAATAAATATATTCTTGATTCCTGAAGTGATATAAAGCTAACATGTACTGTTAACTGGAAAGCTACGTTACTTATAACAAGTTAATTGAAAAACAATAAAATACTTTTTTTAAATTTGAAGAAAATATCATTGTATAATTTTGAACATTTATGATTATGAAAATATTACTAAAACAACAATTAGAAAATAGCTTAAAACAAACAATTAAAAACAATAAGATAAAGCAATATGATTTTTTTATATATTATTATAGAAAGAAGAAACACGCCTATCTAAAATTAATAAAACATTTTCCTTCATGTCTGCGCATGCAGCTGTGCCACATGTTGTGTTATTTATCAGGGTTGCCCATCCTTATCAAACACAGGCAAAGAAACAGAGAGGATACAGCTCTTTATTGTGTCCACTGATATTCCTTCATCTTAAATCCCATCTAATGATTGTGGTGAAGGCTGCAGAAATGGTCACATTGCCTGCATGTGGTACCCTTGTCTCCTGAAGGCCTTTGTCAAGCCCTGCAGGAGGGGTGGCAGTATGTACTTCAACAAGACTTCCAGTGTCTTCCCGGCAGCATGCAGTGCCAGTGCCAGACAGATATTCAAGCAAGAGGTGGTCACACATGTTATTGAAGAAGTAGGCACCTGCTGGGCATGTGATTTCTTCTTGGCACTGTGCGTGGAACCAATCACAGTTACTTACTAAACGTGTCACTCTGGGAACACGTTCATGGATGAAATTTTGTCACGTGCCAGTGCAGTGCCTCATTTGAAACAAGTGGTGCTCCAGTCCAATGCAAATCACATTGTAAATGAATGAATGTGGAGTTTTATTACTTTTATAAAAAAAAAATTATTCATTGTGTTCATTAGATTGTCCCAATTAAGTATCTATAGCAGTAAATGTAATGGAACTTAATGTACATATACAAATATAAAAAGTTAGGTTTCATGGCAAAAAAGCAATCCACTTTTATACAAACTGATATTAATGGAAAGGAAAAAAGTAAAACAAAATAATAATATTGCATTTTGCAAATTGTGACTTTTAAATTGATTAATGTTTCACAGGTGCATTAGCCAAAATGTAATATTTGAGAAAGTCAGTAAAGATCACAGTTTATTCAATTCATTCAGTAAATGATGAAAGAAAATAGCTATTCAGCACCAACTAGTATTGTAGCTGTGATAATTAGATGTTTTAAAAATTATGCAGCTATCAGAAATGAGGACTGAGTATGATACATAGTCCAAGTTTAAGCGAAATTCAAAGGAAAAACAATTCACACAAAACACAAGGAGAAAAACGGATGATACACAACAAAGAAAAAACAAATTTTCTATGATGTTTCAGTTTCAGGCTTACATTGTCTTACAAACATTTTTTAAGTTACTGTACGTGTTTCAATTTACAGTAAAGATAATTTGTTACTTATGTTGCTAGATATATCAGTCACAACATTGCATGCCCCATATTTGTCTATTTGCAAACAATTTTTCTGGCTGAGCTAATTTTGCTAATATGCCAGTGTTACAGTGTTAAGAATGTACCATTAGTGTGTTAGCTTATAGGGGATAAACCAGTACCTTCCATTACCTATGAAGTACTATAAATCCAATGTGCTGTTTTAATTAGACAAATATTATTTGAACATTAGCAAATCTCAGAGGCTCTTGTGGCCTCCTTACATTTAGCCTGTACAACCTTTAACTACAATGACTGCAACCAAATACTTACTATAATTTAATATCAGTCTTATATAATGCTGGGGTATAATTTTTGACAACTATTCCTTACACTAGGAATAAACTAGTTTAATCCAAAATAGACAGATTTTCCAGTATAAACTGCTCGTCCCAGGTTCTGCCATAGCATTTCTAATGGGTTTAAGTCTAGACTTTGACTAAGCCAACATTGCCCAACCTGTGGGTCATGGCAGCATTGCATGTGGGTCACAGTCGACCCTGGATAAGACCCTCTCCCCACACACCCATTGCTCTGGGAACAGTTAGATCACAGCCAATATCAGACAACTTCCCCAACCCTTTCTCCAAGAATTGTACTTGATTTACCAAAGAGGAAAAGCAGTGATGATCAAGTTTGACTCATCTGATGCTCTGGTGATAGCATAGGTCTCCTCTTGTTTTGACTATGGCACTTGATTCGCCGATGGGGACCACCTCATTGTCCCCACTCTGATGATCACGTGAAATTCATTGATGGGGACCTCACATCCTAGTGGGTTGCAAAAATATGGGCATATGGAAAAACTGGATTATGACACCACAATGGTTCAGAATCTCTGGACTAAACCATTCCATAAATTAGATTTTTCTTCTTTTTAGCCTTTCTGATGTGGACTTGTTTTTATGCTTTTAATCATTATCCTCCTGAATGAATCTTGCTGTTTAAGACATTTATGGTACAGATTAGGTTATTTCATTTATGGTGTTTCGTCCAGGTCTTTTCTGATATAGCAAAGCATCCCTACACCAACACAGCACCGCCACCTTGTTTGACTATTGGTATGATGTTCTTACTGTTGGATGCATTTTTTGTTTTACTGTGAATGTAATGATACGCTTGTCGTTCAGAAATGTTACTTTTGTCTAATCTGTCCATTGAATATTTTCCAGAACAGTTTGGGGATCATCCAGATGCTTCCTGGAAAATAAGATTTAAATAAGTATGATTTATGCTCTTCTTGGTTAGCAGTGGTTTCTGCTTCACTACTCTCCGATTGAACCTCTCTGTAAAACATAAACAACAACCTTGACTGAGGCAAGATGAGCCAGCAGTTCTTCAGATTTTTTGAGGATTCTTTGTGACCTCCTGGATGATTTATACATTACACCTATGTAGCTTATTTGGCCAGCTACTCCTGGAAAGATTCACTGCTGATCAAAGTGTTTCATAATTAAGAAATGATGGCTTTCACTGTGGTTCATTGGAGTTCCAGAGGTTTACAAATGGATTTATAGATCTTTACGGACTAATATATATATATATCAGCATTTTTGTTCATGTTCTCTTCAGGAATTTTCTTTGATTGTGACATTATATGCTTATTGTGCTGACAACCTGATTTTGATGGTAAGGGTCAAAATACATTAAAGTGAGGTTTATACTGAGCAATGCTGGTTGTAATCAAGCCTGGCTTTGTTCAATCAACTGACACTAATTATCTCTCTAATTTTCGTGATTTTAATTACATAGTCACACAGTGCTAGTTGATGTTGAACAACTTTGTTCACTTAATAAATGAAATAAGTGTAAAAGTGCTACATACTTACTTAGGTGTTTTTATCTAATACTATAGTTGGTCAAAGAGTTGAAAACATTCATTATCAAGAATTTGCAATAACAGAATACACTTTTCACAGTAAAATAAATGAAGATATGAAAGCCAAATAAATTAGAAAAAAATTTTAAAAATATAAATTCTACACTTAATAGATTTTCATTCTTTTCTGTTACTTTATTTTAGGATGTGATATTAAAATGAAAAGAACTTTAATCCCAGAAGTGTTTAGGTGGAAATCTATTTTCTGTAGGAAATCTGTAAAACGATAAATTAAGAATTTTCCCTTTGCTTTTTACCATACCTTGTGATACACGTAAGAAAACCATGACAGCAAATGGTGCTACTGTAGTAAAGAAACAAAGCTTAATTGAGATGCCAGTCCATTTAAAGGCACAAAGAGTCACATTCTGGCAATGTAAATAAGCCAGACAACCTGGCTGTGGGAGGAAGAACTAGTTTCCAGAGAAACCCCACAGTGGGACAAGATGTATTCACTGCAGGGTTTGAACCACATGACAGGATCAAATCAGAAGTACTGAGAAGTATTTTCACTACTTCCTTATAATACCCTGAATGTATTGTACTGTAATGAATAAAGGTTCCTTACCTAGACAAGAAGCCAGCCCTTCAGAAGCACAAGAATGAAAGCTAGGATCATCCTGCCTCAGCCAAGAAACAGGCAGATGCAAATACAGTAGATAAGTGGGTACAATGATGTCCCGTTAGGATTAGACTAAGGAACCTTACCCAGCTTGGATGCCAGTTTGCTGACACCCTAGGTGCTTCCAACAGGCCATGCCCTAGCTCCGGAGATACCCCTGGGTCTAGGATAAAAGAAGCCGCTCAACCACATCCAGGCAAGACGGAGTTGTGTGGAAGAAAGACAAAGCTCACCTGGAAGAGCGGAAGAGTGTAAGAAGAAAGAAAAAGGGAAAAGAGAGTTGTCTGTGTGTTTAGTAATACAAAGAAGCCTATTTGAATGGTATTTTATTATAATAAACCTTCTATTTGCTCGAGACTTTGTCTGTTAGGTTGTGTTTGAGGTTTGGGGTGCTGCAACACCCCCTACTGGTCACAATGTACATGCACGCACACACACAAATATATATATATATGATAGATAGATAGATAGATAGATAGATAGATAGATAGATAGATAGAT